>ML664172.1:8266292-8706344 GCA_007570785.1 Antilocapra americana | reverse complement strand
TGTGTGTGTGTGTGTGTGTGTGTGTGTGTGTGTGTGTGTGTGTGTGTAGAGGGAGGAGTGGAGAATCTGGGTTATTTTTGCATGCAATCTATCACACACAGGAAGTAAAATCCAACCTTCCTCCTGAGAACAGTTAGAAATGAAGACAATAGGACAAATATCTGAAGGCCTTGGAGAGTTAACAGAGCAGCGAAAAATTTTAGGACCAAGTTCTGGGAGAGGAAAAAAATAGAGAAAGATGAGCCAGCATTTGTGACCTCTTGCCCCCAGGTGTCCTTTTATTTTCCAGAAGAAGAGAGAAGCCAGGAGAATAAGAAGCTGACAGAGCTGTTGATAGTGTGGTTAGAAGGATGTGGGTATTTGGGGCTCATGAGGAGCTGGAAGCTTTGAACACCAGAGCGTTTGGTCTGGGAAGACCGCACAGAGCTTCGGTCTAGGAGTAAGGGGTGACAGATTCACTTAAGTAACTGAAGCCCAGCTTTGAATTGTTTCAATTCCAGTTTGGATCAAGGAGCTTATGCACACAGCTGCCTCCTGTAAGTAGATGCAATTTCTCTCTAGACCAAGAAAACATCCTCTGAGATCTCTATGGTTTTGATACACAATGTCTGGCATTAAATCAAAACAACCTGTGTACAAGGAGACAAAACAATGGTACTTAGAAAAAAAAAAAAAAACAGCGAGAAAGAGAATTGAGAAGTAAAGGAAACATACCTATAGGAAATCCAAAATAGTGGGCTTGAAAAAAACTATGCTTGATATCTTCAAGGAAATAAATACGAAATGAGAATTTTGGTGGAGAAATAGAAACTATAAGGGAAAATCGAAAGAAAATCCAACTGGAAAATTTTGCAACTGGAAAATCCAAGTTTTCTTTCTTTCTTTTTTAAACTTTTTGGCTGCACCAGGAGGCATGTATAATCTCAGCTCCCCAACCAGTGGCCAAAGCCTGCAGTGGAAGCGCAGAGCCTGACCACTAGACCACCAGGGAAGTTTCAAGACGCTAAGTTTTCATTCACAGGTTTGACACAGCGGAGGAGAAAATTAAGGAACAAGGAAAAAAACAGGTAGAAGGAAGCACAAAGGGAAGAAAGTAGACAAGAGTCAGAGACATGAGGATGCAGAGAAAGGTCAAACGTGCAGGGATCCGAGGTCCCCACAGGAGAGAAGGGAGAAAATGAGGCAGAAGCAACATTTGAAGAGGTAACGGCAGAGAGAAGTTCCGAACTAGCTATGTATGAGATCACAGGTTCCAGAAGGACTCTGAGCCCTAAGCACGATAAAGATGAAGAAAACCACATCTAAGTGTGTTATAGTAAAAGTGTTGGCCTCCAAAGACAAAGGGAAACCTCAGAAGAATCAAATCCACATTTCCTTCAACGGCCAACAAATGTCACATGACCCGGTCCATCTGTTCAGTTTCGTCTCTCAACACCTGCACCTTGTTTACGCCACAGAACTGATGATTTCAAGTGGTGGTGCTGGGAAAGACTCTGGAGAGTCCCCCGGACTGCAAGAAGATCAAACCAGTCCGTCCTAAACAAAGCCAACCCTGAATATTCATTGGAAGGACTGGTGCTGATGCTGAAGCTCCAATACTTTGGCCACCTGATGTCGAAAGCTGATTCACTGGAAAGGACCCTGATGCTGGGAAAGATTGAGAACAAGAGGAGGAGGGGGTGACAGAGGATGAAAAGGTAGGATGGCATCATTGACACAGCGGACGTGAGTTTGACCAAGCTCCAGGAGATGGTGAAGGACAGGGAAGCCTGGCGTGCTGCAGGCCATGGGATCGCAAAGAGTCGGACACGACTTATTGACTGAACAATGACAAGCCTTTTTTGGTGTGTGTTTCACATTTGGTTATTGTGACACCAGTTTATAACAAAAAAAATAGATATCAAATCAAGGTCAGTTACTTCTCCATGTGCAGCTGATTATACATGTTGCAACTCACTCGTTCTTTTTTTTTTTTTTTAATTGAAGGAAAATTGCTTTATAGTGTTGCTGGGAAGCAAAAGAGATGCAGATGTAGGGAACAGACTTGCAGACACGGTGGGGGAAGGTGAAGTGGGGTAAAGGGAGAGAGTAGCTTTGACATGTATTCACTATTACGTGTAAAATAGATGGCTGGTGGGAAGCTGGTATGTAATACAAGGAGCCCAGCCCGGCGCTCTGTGAAGATCTGTGAGGGGTGGGAGGGGAGAGTGGCTCAAGACGGAGGGGCTGCTGCTGCTGCTGCTGCTGAGTCGATTCAGTCGGGTCCGACTCTGTGTGACCCCACAGACACAGCCCACCGGGCTCCCCCGTCCCTGGGAGTCTCCAGGCAAGAACAATGGAGCGGGTTGCCATGTCCTTCTCCAATGCATGGAAAAGTGAAAGTGAAGTCGCTCGGTCATGTCCGACTCTTCGCGACCCCATGGACTGCAGCCCACCAGGCTCCTCCATCCATGGGGTTTTCCAGGCAAGAGTACTGGAGTGGGCTGCCACCGCCTTCTCCGCAAGAGGGAGGGGAAATGTGTGTAACTATGGCTGATTTGTGTTGTTGTACAGCAGAAGCCAACACTCTAGCCTTTTGTCCCCCAGTTTCATTGAGTTATAGTAGACATGCAGCACTGTGTTAGTCCAAGGCGTGCAGCATAATAATGCGATGCATGTGTATATTGCTGAATGGTCACCACAATAAGTTTAGTTGACATTCACCACTTCATATGGTTACAAATTTCTTCCTCTTGTGATGACAACTTTTAAGATTTATCTTCCTAGAAACGTTCAAATATGTAATATTGTATTGGTAACTACAGTCACCATGCAGCACGTGACATCCCACAACTTATTTATCTTACAACTGGAAATGTGTACCTTTGACCCTCTTCACCCATTCCGCCCACCCTGTACCTCTGGCCACCACAGGCCTGTCTGCTATATCCATGAGACTTTTTTTTTTTTTAAAGATTCTGTATATGAGTGAATTCATACAATATTTGTCTCTCTGATTTATTTCATTTAGCATGATGTCCTCAAGGCTCCCCCATCCATGATGCTACAAAGGGCAAGATTTCCTTCTTTTTTATGGCTGAATAATATTCGTGTGTGTGTGTGTCTTTGTGTGTGTGTACCTCACATATTCTGTTTTTTTAAAAAAATGCAGTCATACGCATACATGCATCCATTCTCCCCCAGACGCCCCTCCCAGCCGGCTGCCACATAACGTTGAGCTGAATTCCACGTATTCGTTTATCCGCCAAAGGCTGCTCAGGTTGTTCCCATCTCTTGGCTAGTATAAATGATGCTGCACTGAGCTCAGGATTGCTAATATCTTTTTGAGACAGTGATTTGGTTTCCCTCTAGATAAATACCCAGAGGTGGGATAGCCGGATCGTATGATCACTGTATTCTTCACTTTTCGAGAAGCTGCCGGGTTGCTCTCCACTGTGGTCGCACCAACTCATAGTCCCCCCAACAGCCACAAGGGTCCCCTCTTCCCCACGTGCTCGCTACTGCCTGTCTTCCCTGGTCTCTGCTGACTGCCGTCCTAGCAGGTGTGAGGTCACTCCTGCCTTCTGGACTGGCTGGTTCCTGAGCACAACAAGCTTGTTCCCAAGTCAGGACTTCTGTTCCCTCTGCCTAGCAAGTTCTTGGATATTTGTTTTGGCTTCTTCCCCCTCATCACTCAGGTCTTGGCTGAAACATTACCTCCTAAAAGTCCCTTGGCTCCTGGCCCACAGTTCTCGGTCCACTCCCATGGTGTTATTTTCCTTCACTATCCGAGGCATTACTATGTGTATATATACGTATTATTTGGTCCTCTTCACGAGAATGACAGCCCATGGAGGCAGGGCCTTGCCTTGTTCTCTCCTGTACTGAATACACTTAGCACTTAGCACAGTTCCTGGCCCAGAATCAGCCTCAATAAATATTGCTAGATGCAAGAGAAAAGAATGGATGAGTGAAGACTTGGCAGATGCTAGATGCAAGAATGAATGAGTGAAGACCTGGAGGATGCTGCAGGCGTGTAGAAGAACTCTGGCCTCTGGGAAACGAGCATTTCGCTCTGAGGAATTCATCAGAGGATGCTTCTTGCAGGGCTGGATGACCTCCTGGTGTGTACTAAGCCGCTTCAGTCGTGTCCGAAACTTGTGATCCTACAGGCGGTAGTCCTCCAGGCTCCTCTGTCCATGGGATTCTCCAGGCGGGAATCCTGGAGTGGCTTGTCATGCCCTTCTCCAGGAGGTCTTCCCTGCCCCAGGGATGGAGCTGGTGTCTCACCCCTCTCCTGCACTGGCAGGCAGATTCTTTACCACTACTGCTACCTGGGAAGCCCCTCTTCATCAGCTGCCACAGTCTTGAGTTCACCAAGGAAAATAGCTCTTCACAGGCAGTAGAAGGCTGTTTCTCTCCCCTCTGTGAAATGAAACAATGCAACACAAATTCTCAGAGGCTTTTGGGGACATCAGGCTCATCTTCAGAAAGCCATCCTTTGCTCTGGCTGGGATTACCTGTTCTGTGATTTTTGAACGTCACTTAGAAACCTTACGACAGCCAATTAATCTTTTGTAAAAGACCTGGTTAATGCAATTGAGACTTTTTTTCCCCCTGAGATAATTGAGATGAAGCCTGAAAGAGATTTAAAGGATTAAAAAAAAATTTTTTTTTAAAGCAAGCTTTTTTTTATTGAACAGTTAAAGGCAAAACCATCTGGTGCCATAGTGTCTTTGGAGCGGGTAAAGACGCCAACGATGAGTAAAAACGGCCTCACATGCCTTTTAAGATCCTGTGTCGTGGTTCCTTGTCTTGCTCCCTGTCTTCTGGGGCTGCCTTTAGACAACCGGCAAACACAATCCAAGTGTTTGCTGGTGTTGCTGAGAGAGCTCAGAGCTTGCGTCCCTCTCAGGGTTCACGGCACTAATATCTGATTCGTTTGATGTTGGTTTCCCGGAGACAGGGATGGGAGGCCTCGGGTGTGGGAGCCAAATTTCCTCTCAGGATGACTTTTGACCTGTCCTTTTCCTCAGGGTCCCTGACACACAATACCTCCCAGTGTCATGCTGGGTCAGCTCACACCAGGAATAATTAAGCAGAGCTCTGCTGCCGGAAAACCCAAGGCCAATTTGGGGCTGTCATGGGCCATGATGGCCTCTAGTCAGTGACTCCAGTGCCCCCCACGCATGAAGGTTTTCCTGATTTCTGAGACCTACCTTAGGAACAGCCATGTGGGCATACGGTCATGCAGCTCTAGAATCTGACTTTTGAGAATCTGTACACCCAACGGTGGGTTATAAGTTAGAATCTGCACTCTGCTCTTGCTGCCCATCCCCACGAGGCTCTCTTCTTATGTACGATTGGGCTGAAACCCCAGTCTGCCCTCCGTCTCTTTTGAACCCCCTTGCAGTTTTCAGATGGAGCCCGGTTTTGTTCCCAGGATCGTGTTCACTCTTCAAATCGATGTGCGGGAGATTCAACGGCAGCTTAATGTCAGAGACAAATTCCCCAGCCCTGGCTTAGGTGTGTGGAGAAAGTCTCCAGATGGTTCTCTATGAGGCTTTTCACTCCAGTTACTTGGGGGATGGGGGGGTGTCCCCCAAGCGGTCAGCCACAGACGCTGCCGTCACGGGCGGAGATTGCTGGGTGTCACTGACAGCTCTGCTCCCAGGCGTAATGACCGGCTGCCCCCAGTGCGGGAGAGCTGGCACTTCTGCTGCTGATGGAAACCAGATGTGACCGGACCCGTGTAATTACAGGAAAGCTGGTTATTGGCGGTGGGGGGAGGGGAGGCCCTGACACGGAGCACAGGGTGGGGGGAGGGCGGGCTCTGTCTTCCTCCTGTCTTTGAATGAAGTCTCTTTCATCAGCACTTTGAAATGCTGACACTGGCCTGCAGCCGCTTGTTCAAGGAATCACACCCGCGATTTTTGCGTGTTTGACACTCTCATACTTGGAGGAAGGGGACAGGCTGGCAGAATCAGAGGATGCTTTTGCTTTAGGAATGAGGGTTTCCGAACTTTGTGACACGGGTCCTGTGCCGACCTGGATGCCATGGGGGACATGTGTTTCCAGACCAGAGGGTGTCCAGCCCGCAGGCAGGCAGGCCCAGGCCCCTTGGGCAAGAACGGAAAACTGCACACTCATGTTTCTTGCTTAAATTGGAGCCTGGAAAGGCTTGATTGAGTCCCCACAAAGTTCACTTCCACTTTTGGCCCAACTGTTGTTCTCACTTCCCTAATATCTTGTTAAAACCGCAGGAAAAAGAACACATTGCTTCTTGCCTAAGGTCATCTTTGGAAGAAGTACTTTTGACTTTTAGAGGCATCAGACTTCCTGGCCTCGATGGAGAAATACACTTACTCAGTGAACTTTGGCGCTGAATGATCCGGGCAGAGGGACACGTACACAGGGGCCTAAAGAGGCAGGAAGACCACGGGGAGGGGAGGGGGAGCGAGGCTGAAACCAGGGCAAGTCCGATCGCGCCAGGTCCTCCTGCGTCTTACGGCTGTAGTCAAGGGGCCAACTGACCTGCGATGGAGGGTCTTCTTTTTTGGGGGGGCATGGCCTTGTCAGGGGCCAAGTTTTGACCTGACTTTTAAGAACTTCCCTTTCACAGCCCAAGGCCTCTGCGGGGAGCAGGGGAGCAGCCCCGTGGTGCCTAAACCCGCTCCAATCCCACTGCCCGTCTTCTGCAGCCCTTGTGATCCGCCTCAGTTTGCGGGCCTCCATTGTGGAGAAGGCGATGGCACCCCACTCCAGTGCTCTTGCCTGGAAAATCCCAGGGACGGAGGAGCCTGGTGGGCTGCAGTCCATGGGGTTGCTGGAAGTCAGACACGACTGAGCGACTTCCCTTTCCCTTTTCACTTTCATGCATTGGAGAAGGAAACGGCAACCCACTCCAGTGTTCTCGCCTGGAGAATCCCAGGGACGGGGGAGCCTGGTGGGCTGCCGTCTGTGGGGTCGCACAGAGTCGGACACGACTGAGCGACTCAGCAGCAGCCGCAGCACAACTGTGTCACCCCTCCCTCCTCTCATGCTCCACCCATCAGGGCTCCTGGTGGGTTCTGGATTCCCCTGGTCTCTACAGCCGGCTTTCACGGTGTCTGGACACCCTCATGACCCTCCACACACATCGGCACCGCCCAAAGGGCAGTTCTGTGACACCCCTCCTTGGGACCCTAGCTCAGTTCTCTAGCCACCAGAGGGAGAGTGGTCCACCCTCCTCCGAAAGAGCCCTTTCAAGCCAGCCTTGACCCGGTGTCCAGGTGCTGCCCGGTGGTCCAGAGACCAGCTCGGTTTTCATCTCAATTTAACCACTTGATACTCAGCCCAAGCAAGTACGAACAACAGGCATTTAATACACGTCAGCTAGAGGAACACAAGGCTTACATGGTGGGATCATCTTCCAGATTTTCTAGGAATCAAAAGAGAGTTCACCAACAAAAAAGAGCATGTGGAGTCTGTGCCCCCAAAGAAGTATCCAGGAGGTCTGGCTATCATGTCAGAAATAGCAAGTGACCCATAGCTTTTGGAAGAGATGATGATTTTTTGAGAGTGCTGAGTCTAAAGAAGCCTAAGAGTAAAGCTTTCTGCCCATCCATCCATCCACCCATCCATCCATCCATCCATCCATCCATTTATCCATCTATGCATCCATCCATCCATTTACCCACTCATTCATTTATCTGCCCATCCAACCATCCATCCAGTTATCCACCTATCCATCAAACCACCCACCCATTCCTTTGTTCATGTATTGATCTCCTTTCACTTCCCCCCAATCCTGATAAGAATGTGAAAACAGGGAGCAGTCTCTCAGAACTATCTGAGGTGCCATCTCCCGGGCTGCAGTCCTCATTTGCCCCCGATAAAACTTGAACCTGCAACTCTTAAAAAAAAAAAAAAATAGAATATGAAAACAAATCAGACACGCCTCTAAGCTTGGGAAGCATCTAGATTATTTTTTACTCAGAGATTTTTATAGCTACGTGATTATTATTATTAGGAGAATATTCAAAATAATGCTTGAAAGTAGGGGAATGGAGACATGTCTACTACATCCCTTGATAAAATGTTACATAGCCTTGAAAATGATGCCTGCCAAGGGCTGGCAATAATATGGAATATGGTGTCATAGAAGGTTAAGTGAAAAATTGTAAACAGTATTTGAAATAAATATATTCAATGAAGAAGAGTCTGGAAGGACACAGATGCATGTGAACAGCAGCTTGAGTGGTGGGGGAGGGGTGATTTGTCCCCTTGTCTCCACCTCTGTGCATTTCCTTTCTTGCCTAATGAGCTCATTCTCATTGAGCAGAATGGTTTTCCAGAAATTCCTACCATGTTCTCCTTCCTTCCTTTGGCCCACTTGAATCATTTCAGTAGTGTTTGCTCCACATAGCAGGAAAGAGGTACTGTCTCTAAAATATATGTTTACTATTTATTTGGATGCATCGGATCTTCACTGCATCACGTGGGATCCTTTGTTGCAATGGATGGACTCTAATCGCAGCTTGTGTGGCATGTAGCATCTTAGCTCTCCAGGGATTGAACCCATGTCTCCTGCACGGCAAGGTGGATTCTTAACCGTTGGAACACCGAGGAAGTCCCCTCTTTCTTTTTTTAAAGAAAGAATTGGAAAATTTCATTTGAGCCAAATTTGAGAAGAGCATCTTAGAAAGCTCTGAAAACTGTTCTGATGTACTGTCTTTCTGTGATTAAAAGAAGTATGTGTGTATATAAAATAAATACATAAAATGAAACGTAACTACACAGACATGTACATATAAACACATATGTGTGTGTGCATGCGTGCTCAGTCGCTCAGTCGTGTCTGACTCTTTGCGACCCCATGGACTGTAGTCCGCCAGGCTCCTCTGTCCATGGGATTCTCCAAGCACGAGTACTGGAGTGGGTAGCCATGCCCTCCGCCAAGACTGTCCTGATCCAGGGATCAAACCCATGGCTCCTGCGCTGCAGGCAGATTCTTTACTGCTGAGCCACTGGGGAAGCCCCAAGAACATATATATATATATATATATATATATATATATATATGTATATATGTATATATGTATATATGTCCGTCTAGTCAGAGCTATGGTTTTCCCAGTGGTCACGTATGGATGTGAGAGTTGGGCCACACTGAAACCTGAGCACCAAAGAATCACTGCTTTTGAACTGTGGTGTTGGAGAAGACTCTTGAGAGTCCCTTGAACTGCAGGGATATGCAATCAGTCCATCCTAAAGGAGATCAGTCCTGAATGGTCATTGGAAGGACTGATGCTGAAGCTGAACCTCCAGTACTTTGGCCATCTGATACAAAGAACTGACTCGTTGGAAACTCCCTGATGCTGGGAAAGATGGGAGGCAGGAGGAGAAGGGGACGACAGAGGATGAGATGGCTGGGTGGCATCACCGACTCGATGGACGAGCTCTGGGAGTTGGTGATGGACAGGGAGGCCTGGCCTGCTGCTGCAGTCCATGGGGTCGCAGAGAGTCGGAGACAACTAAGGGACTGAACTGAGCTGAACTGAACTGATATGCATATTCTTTTAATTCCCCCCCCCCAATGTTTCTATTTCCAACCAAATTAGATGTGAGTGGGCTTTGCTGGGCCCCACTGGACCTGCTTCTGGGAGCCCGGCGAGGAGCCCGAAGACTTTAAGTCAGTCAGTTGAAGGAGCATCCTCTCACCTGGGGCCACGCTGAGGGAGACGTTATCAAGAGGCCCATTGGCAAGCATTAATGTGAGTGCGCCTGTTTCCACCAGGCAAACCACACTTTTCTTGGCTGATGTTAGCTCACGGTCGGTGTTTATCTGAGGTTCAGATCCTTTGCAATCTAATATCGGCTGTCATCGTATCCCCACAGGCGCTTTTCACTGCCTGTCTCTGAACCTCTCATTTTTCTGCTGCTGTTCCCTCGCTGGTGGTCCTGCGCACGAAATTAGCCTCCCTCCCACCCACCCCCCGCCGCTTCACTTCTGAAATTCATACTGTAATGCAACGGGAAGCGTTTTTGTTGGCAGCTTCTGCGCAGAGAGGTTCTGAAGGATCAAGAAACATGTTTCCTCCAAGGGAGTTTGGAAAAGGCAGCAGCTTTTCTGGCACAGGCTCAAAACCCAGGACTGTACCCTCTGACCTGGCCAATGAGAGCTCTGGGGGTGGCTCCAAAGGACAGAAGGATGCCCCCCCCCTCCCACCACCACCCTGCAATCAATCGCAAGCTTGCCCTGGGGATGCTGTGGGGTCTCTCATGCTGACCAGGCCTGGGGAGGACCCTGCCCCTTGATGGGGCTTCCCTGCAGCCTTTTCTGGGCTGGTGGGCTTCCCAGGTGGCTTAAGCGGTAAAGAACCCGCCTGCCAATGCAGGAGACATAAGAGACCTGGGTTCGATCCCTGGGTTGGGAAGATTCCCCTGGAGGAGGGCATGCCAACCCTGCAGGATTCCATGGTTAGAAGAGCCTGGTGGGCTACAGTCCACGGGGTTGCAAAGAGTGGAACGTGACTCGGTGACTTAGCACAGCACACGGTCAGTGTTAGTACTCGGTGTTGGGCAAGCTCAGTGTTACTGAGTCCTGACTCAGGCTGGAAAGAGTGGTCCGGGCTTCACTTGAGTCACCTCACTCCCTCAGAGAAAACAGAGGAATTGCCCACGGCCACACAGGAAGGTGAGAACCAGGCCTGCCGTGTCCGTCGTCTCCTGAATCTTCATGCTTCACCCCTGTGCTCATGCTTTCCGGAACCTCACTTGCCACAGAGCGCAAGGGGCTCCTGAGTCCTGAATTCCTATTCTACCAGGTTTGCCTAACTTTCTTAGATGGGCTTCCCAGGAGGCGCTTTGGTAAGAAATCGGTCTGCCAGTGCCAGAGACACAAGAGACATGGGTTTGATCCCTGGGTCGGGACGATCCCCTGGAGGAGGGCATGGCAACCCACTCTAGTCTTCTGGTCTGGAGAATCCCATGGACAGAGGAATCTGGCGGGCTACAGTCCATGGGATTGCAAAGACTCGGACATGGCTGAGCACGCAGCACAAATACCCAGAGAACACAGAGAAGAAAATTGCCTGTCAAAGCAGCTCTGTGGCTCATGTGGAAGCGCCAAGTCTCTGGGTGTGGGTAGCAGGCAGGGGTCAACATGAAACAGCTTCTTCCCGGGGAGGGGGAGGAGGGGCTTGGGAAAATGTTCAAAGGGGACTGATTTTTTAAAATGCAATTATTGATATTTTAAGCTCATGCGGGGGACTCCCTGGAGGCTCAAATGGTCAAGAATCTGCCTGCAATGCAGGAGGAGACCCAGGTTTGATCCCTGGGTCGGGAAGATCCCCTGGAGAAGGAAATGGCAACCTGCTCCAGTATTCTTGCCTGGGAAATCCCATGGACAGAGGAGCCTGGTAGGTTACAGTCCATGGGGTCACAAAGAGTCGGGCCCGAGTGAACAACTAACACTCACTTTTTTAAGCTCATGAGGACTCGGTGAAGGAGGTTTAGAATGTGGGCTCATTCTTCAGAGAGAAGGTCACGGACCCCCATGAGGACGATGTCAGGCTCAGCGTAAAGTGATGCTGGAGTTTCTGGATCTCATCTGCTGAACCTCCCTGTGACATTACCTTCTGTCTGCCCTCATCCTGGACCTGCGTGCCCAGCCCTTTCAGCTCTTCTGTTTCTCTGTCCTGGGCTAGGGAAGAAATCCATGTGTGCTTTTCACATCAGATGACGTGGAATTTTGGGGTGAAATGTTTTAGCTGCTCTATTTTTCTTTTTAATATTTATTTATTCGGCTGTGTCGAGTCTTAGCTGTGGCCTGTGGGATTTTCCCCTGCGGCCTGGGCCCGTCTCTCTAGCTGTGGTGCTCTGGCTTAGCTGCTCAGGGCATGTGGGATCTTAGTTCCTTCACCAGGGATCAAACCCAAGTCCCCTGCATTGGCAGGTGGCTTGTTAACCACTGGACCGCCAGGGAAAGCCTGCTGTTCATTTCGCAGTCATGCAGAGATGTTATAAATATAGATCAGGATCCTTCCTCTTCGTGAACACAGTTCATTCGTTGCAGCAGAGCTTTCAGAACATTCAAGGTCTCAGAGGGGCAGAGAAACCTCGGAGGCTGACCGCTGAGCTGAGCTCTCTCAGAGTCTGCTGTTCAGTACAACTTTGCTGTAGCAAATCCAGGGGGGCTTGGCGGGCAGATAGGCCCTGGGACCCTCATCCTGCCGTCGAAGCGACACATCATCAGGTGCAGATGGCCCGGCAGAGACCCACTCACATTCCGAGGGCCCTTTGGGAAAAAGAAAAACAAGAGGAAACAGTGAGCGACCACAAGTTTCCAAACCTCGCAGCGGATGCATTTTGTCAGACAATGCAGCCACCCTCTTATTCTCCACTTTTCATTTAATCCGACTAGAACTGACGTACTTTGAATACCAGGAAAAGGGGAACTCATGTTCCCTGGTATCCCCAAAGAGGAAGTGAAACAAACAAGCAAAACAATTCCATTCAAGAATAAAAAAAAAAAAAAAAACAACCCAAACTGCTTATAGAAATATGACTTATGCCTTCAGCTAACCAGGCATCTAAAATAAGAATGGTGCTCAGCACAGATTCTGGGAAGGCTTTTTAAGAATGGGAGGAGGAAATGAGTCGTCCTCCTGGGCTCCTTGGGCACAGGGCTCGCCCTGGTCGTGGTGTCTGAAGATGATCTCCTGCCAAATCAAGAGCCAGCGTCCACCGTTGGAAACCTGCCCACAGGCCACTGGTGTTAAAAAGAAGCTGAGGAAAGTTAACTTAAGTGCCCTGTGCCTTGTTTGTGCCTTTGAATGATACGTGACTTTTCTTATTCAATTTAATTCAACACTCGCGACCTGCCATTTCTTCTTCTTTTTTTCTTTCTTGCGTGCACAATCTTAGCTCCCCGACTAGGGACTGAACACACACCCTCTGCAGTGGAAGCCCGGAGTCTCAACCACGGGGCAGTCAAGAAAGTCCCTGCAACCTGCCACTTCTATTGTTCTCAGGTCCTTCCAGAAAGGGTCGCCCTTTCCCTGGGGCTCCTTGCCTGGACGAGCCTGCCTCACCTGGGCGACAGGTGTTTCCTAAGAGTTTATCGGCTGATTTCTGCACCCGGGATCCGATGGATGGGGAATAAGACGGGACAAGAAGAGGTGTCTCTTAGGCACTTTCTCCCTCCCTTGACAACTCCTGGGTCTTTGCCCGGGGTTACTGCTCAGGTGGGCACTTCATCCGTTGTCACGGTGGCAGGTCAGTTGGGCAGAAGCCGTACTTGTTGGCCAACCCATCTCACTGAGGGCTGGAGTTGGTTGTGTGGGCACAGACCACAGAAAACTTTGTGAAAGACGCTCTCCGCCCGGGGCCACTGCTCGGTCATTGCCAGGGTCTCACGGTTGCAGGCAGGGCTTAGTGGAGGCCCATGGGTATGGGAGAGTCTGGCCAGGCTGGTCGGGGAGACTCAGGCATTAAGGATCGATGCTAGGGGGGCAGAAGAGGGGCCACGGGGGCCCCTCGCCCTCCTTCCAGTTGAACTCTTCTCTTTTTTTTTTTTAAATTAATTTTTAATGGAGTAGAGTTGCTTTACAAGGTTCTGTTAGTTTCTGCTGTAAAGCGAAGCTGATCAACTCTGCAAATACATACAGCCCCTTGTTTTTGGATTTCCTCCCCTTTAGTTCACCGCAGAGCCCTGGGGGGCGTTTCCTGTGCTACCCAGTCTGGTCTCATGAGCTGTCTACTTTATACATGGCAGTGTGTGTATGCCAATCCCCGTCTCGCAATCCATCCCACTTTCCGCCTTGGTGTCCCTACATTTGTTCTCTATGTCTGTGCCTCTATTTCTGCTTGGCAAATCAGTTCACCTGTACTATTTTTTCCAGATTCCACATATCATCCTTGATATATGATACTTGTTTTTCTCTTTCTCATCTGCTTCGCTCTGTATGATGGTCTCCAGGCCTTTCCACATCTCTGCAAATGGACCTATTTCATTTTTTATGGCTGAGTCATATTCCATTGTATGTTTGTACCACATCTTCTTTATCCCGCCATCTGTTGATGGACATTTAGGTTGCTTCCCAGTCCTGGTTGTTGTAAATAGTGCTTCAGTGAACACTGGGGTGCATGGATCATTTTGAATTATGGCTTTCTCCAAGTATATGCCCTTTTTAACCACAGATCCAATCCGGCTGTCTCCATGGGAACCTCGGGGGACTTCCTGTTGCCATACAGTTGCTACAGAGATGGGGAAATCGGATTCACTCTTCACTCCTTCAGAATGTACGGCAGGCATGTTTGACTTGAGTTGAAGGGGCACATCTGGTTTTCTACCAGAGATGTAAGAATGATTTTGACCAGACTGGGTGTTTCAGAATCACTGGCTTCCACTGTAACCGTTTGTGATTCATTTAACATATTTGAGAACATCCTGCAGCTCCCTGCTCCCCACCCCGCACGGCAGCCATGGTGGGAGCCCTGGATACAGAGGGTTTCTCCTCCCCTTGCCATTTGGCCTTTGGCACCCAACACTCCGCACTTCTCCTGGGAACCCAAGCTGCTTCAGCTGAAACTTCAACTGATTCTTCACAGGGAATCGGCATCAAGCTGGGGGGTATGGTGCCTTCCAGGCCATGATGGCGGGGCCCCTCCGGTGGGAAGGGTCAGAGGCTCAGGCAGCATGAGGGCCAGGCACCCAGGGGGCAGATGAAAGTCTAATCTTGGACCATGGTTTTTCTCTGGTGTCCTCTCAAAGGCGGCACTTGGCACTCAGACCCCTCCGATTGGCTGGCCTTGCGACTGGTGTTGGGTTTCTAAACCGCCTCCTCTACAGAGAGGTCCTAGAGGACCAAGGTGGTCAGTGAGATGAATGGAAGCTTTTTTTTAAAATCCCCTTTAACTTTGTTTAAATAGAGCTATTTTGTTATGAAAGGATCAGTGTTTGCTCACTGTAGAAAATAGATCACATAAAAGGAAAAACATCCACACTGCTTTCTGCCACCCTGCTAGGCTGTCAGGGATGTAGGGTCTATCCTTCCATCCCGACATGCAGCCTGGTATCCACACTGCTTGTCACCCGCTTTCCCTCCTGCATAGTGATGTGCTGTGAGTATCTTCCCACTGTGAAAGGTTTTGCTATGCTACGATTCCTTCCCTGCGACGTACTTCGTCAATGTATGGAATTAACTGTTATCCTCAGTGTGTTTGTTCAACTTCCTGGTGTTTACTGGTATAAGCGATGCCCATCTTGTGTCCACGAATCAGTATTTATTTAGCTCAAGAGAAGCTTTGTTTTTCTGGGGTCACAATCTACAAAAGAGGCTTTTCTTTCTTTCTGGCAAAACTACGAGACATACAAATTAAAATCAAAATTGAACCCTTCAAGTAACCAGCTGGAGTTAGCTGGTTGCTCATTCATGAATAATTTCAGCCCAAACCCTACGAACGCTCTCTGACGGCCCGGGAACCAGCCAGGGGAGCTGCCCTCTGCTGGCCCCACTGCTCTCCAAGTCCCCCCCCACCTGCCCCCCAACGCCATGCAGGGTAGAAGCCGAGCTGGGGGTACAGCAGGGTGGGGGGGGGTCAGCATCCAGGGGCTGAGTCTGTGGGGGAGGAGAGGAAGGAAGAATATGTTGTCCAAGCCACGAACTGACTCCCTGAAAAGGTGGGACACAGTGAGTGGTGTGCTGAGTACAGAAAGTTCTAGAACCCGGAGGACAGAGGCCTGGCTTTGTCTCCGATTGGCACCAGACTTTGAGCTTAACATTACCATTCGTAGCCTTTAGCTGAGCACCTACTTTTTATTTATTTTTCTTGTGTCTGGCCTATTTGAAGGATCAGAATGGATACTTTTGGTAAGAGTGCTTAAGAACAGCTTATTTCATTACAGGAGCCAAAATCTAGTCTCTGTTTTAAGTGAATGTACCTTTTGTAAAAGAAAATCATTTTGGATGGAGGGTTCACCTGCGGAGGAGCCGCCTGCGCATGCTCCATCGCTTGGAAAATTTGGTGAGCGGCCTCCACCTAAACGACTCACTAGGGAAGCTATGCGAAATTATTTAAAAGAGCGAGGAGATCAAACAGTGCTTATTCTTCATGCGAAAGTTGCACAGAAGTCATATGGAAATGAAAAAAGGTTTTTTTGCCCTCCTCCTTGTGTGTATCTTATGGGCAGTGGATGGAAGAAAAAAAAAGAACAAATGGAACGCGATGGTTGTTCTGAACAAGAGTCTCAACCATGTGCATTTATTGGAATAGGAAATAGTGATCAAGAAATGCAGCAGCTGAACTTGGAAGGAAAGAACTATTGCACAGCCAAAACATTGTATATATCTGATTCAGACAAGAGAAAGCACTTCATGCTGTCTGTAAAGATGTTCTATGGCAACAGTGATGACATTGGTGTGTTCCTAAGCAAGAGGATAAAAGTCATCTCCAAACCTTCCAAAAAGAAGCAGTCACTGAAAAATGCTGACCTCTGCATTGCCTCAGGAACAAAGGTGGCTCTGTTTAATAGACTCCGGTCCCAGACAGTTAGCACCAGATACTTGCATGTAGAAGGAGGCAATTTCCATGCCAGTTCTCAGCAGTGGGGAGCATTTTACATTCATCTCTTGGATGATGATGAATCAGAAGGAGAAGAATTCACAGTCCGCGATGGATACATCCATTATGGACAAACAGTCAAACTTGTGTGTTCAGTTACTGGCATGGCACTCCCAAGATTGATAATTAGGAAAGTTGATAAGCAGACCGCATTACTGGATGCCGATGATCCTGTGTCACAGCTCCACAAATGTGCGTTTTACCTTAAGGATACGGAAAGAATGTACTTGTGCCTTTCTCAAGAAAGAATAATCCAGTTTCAGGCCACTCCATGCCCAAAAGAACCAAACAAAGAGATGATAAATGATGGAGCTTCCTGGACAATCATTAGTACGGATAAGGCAGAGTATACATTTTATGAGGGAATGGGCCCTGTCCTTGCCCCAGTCACACCTGTGCCTGTCGTAGAAAGTCTTCAGTTGAATGGCGGTGGGGACGTAGCAATGCTTGAACTTACAGGACAGAATTTCACTCCAAATTTACGAGTGTGGTTTGGGGATGTAGAAGCTGAAACTATGTACAGATGTGGAGAGAGTATGCTCTGTGTTGTCCCAGACATTTCTGCATTCCGAGAAGGCTGGAGATGGGTCCGGCAGCCAGTCCAGGTTCCAGTAACTTTGGTCCGCAATGATGGAATCATTTATTCCACCAGCCTTACCTTTACCTATACCCCAGAACCAGGGCCACGGCCACATTGCAGGGCAGCGGGAGCAATCCTCCGAGCCAACTCAAGCCAGGTGCCCCCTAATGAATCAGACACCAACAGCGAGGGGGGTTACACAAGCGTCAGCACAAATTCAGCCAGCGTCACATCATCTACAGCGGCAGTTGTGTCCTAACTACCGTCTTTTTGCTAGGACTTACACTGACTTGAGTGCGGCAAAATGTTGACAAAAAAAAGAAAGGAAACAATGAACAATCTTTTGTGGTTTCTTGGGAAAACTTTTCATACCAGGTTATACTATTCAGAAACCCCATTACCTGCAAGTGCTGATTTGAAGTGCAGAAGCCAGAGTAAAACAAAACAAACAAAAAAACATCTAAATGTACAAACTTCTGGAAATCGATTTTTTTCAGCTGTTATTTTTGTTTTGTTGGTTTTTGTTTGATTTTGTTTCAATGGGCAAGAAATAGAGATGTGGCTGGAGTAAAAGTTAATCAGACTAGAAAAAAAAAAAAGAAAATCATTTTGAGCAATAAAGTAATTTGTTTATTGGCTGTATCCGTGGTGCGTGGGATCTTAGTTCCCTGACTAGGGATCGAACCCATGTCCCCTGCATGGGAAGCACAGAGTCTTAACCACTGGACTGCCAGGGCAGTCCCAGTAAATTAATTTCAGATTAATGTATAACGCACTTCTTCTTGTTAAACGCAGAGCATCACCTTCCCAGTTGCCATAGGAAGAAGCCCCTTCTGGAGGTGTCTTTGACCCCAAACACCTGCTGAGTCACCTCTATTCTGACCTCAAGGTACCCCCTCTTTCACTCACCCTTAGCCTGGGACCAAAGACCCCAGAGACAAAGCCAGGAGTCAGGGGTCCCAGGCGACCAGCCTGAGTAAATTCGTTCATTCCTGCAGCTCAGGAGCCAGCCAGGGCCTGGAGGCCTTCAGGCCTCCTAGAAGCCCTCCTGGGTCCTGGTCTCCTCCACCCTGAAATAACCAGTGCCAGGCTCTGGGGTCTGGGCATGAGTGTGAGCTTGGGGCCTGTTAGGGGGTGCCTGTGTCTCCCAAATGTTGGAATCCTAACCCCCAGTACCTCAAACGTGACTTGATATGGAGACAGAGTTTTTACAAAGGTATTCAAGTTACAATGAGGTCACTAAGATGGCCCCATTCCAACAGGAGGGCTTCTTTGGTGGCTCAGTGTTAAAGAATCCACCTGCAATGCAGGAGATGAGGGTTTGATCCCTGGGTGGGGAAGATCCCCTGCAGGAGGGCATGGCAACCCACTCCAGTATTCTTGCCTGGAGAATCCCATGGACACAAGAGCCTGCGTGGGGTCACAAAGAGCTGGACACAACTGAGCAACAGAACAACACCAAAACCAGCAGGACAGTGTCCTTATTCAAAGAGGAAATTTGGACACAGACAAGCACAGGGAGCAGAGGAAGCCATGAGAAGAAAAAGGCAGAGATCAGGGTGATGCTGCTCAAACCAAGATGGTCAGCAAAACATCGGAAACTGGCGGAGAAGCCTGGAACACATTCCCCTTCACAGTGCTCAGGGGCTCCTCTGTCCATGGGATTTCCCAGGCAAGAATACTGGAGTGGATAGCCATTTTCTTCTCCAGGGGATCTTCCCAACCCAAGGATCGAACCTGCGTCTCTTATGTTTCCTGCATTGGCAGGCAGATTCTTTACCACTGCCTCAGGCTCTGGGACTTGCAGCTTCCAGAGCCTGGGGCAGTGACCTTCCATCAACCCCTCAGCCGGTGGGACTTTGGTAGCCGAGCACCTGGTGCCTTGACCTCTTGGGAAATCGGGTTGGCTTTGCTCTCTTGGCATTTCTGATTTGCTTTCAGGCTCTGCTCCTCTGGAGCATCTCAAAGACCAAAGGAAAAAACTCACAGCAACCACCCAACCAAACAACAGCAAAAAGGGAAGAAGTGACTACCGGACGCCTTCTGGGGTCAGCTCCCACCAGGGGAAGTGGCTGGGGGGGAGGTTTTCCTTCCAGCTGCGAAGGCTGCTCAACTCAGCAAAAACTGTGGGGAATTCAGCAAAGAAAGAAAGGCTGGGAACTGGCTCTGTGAGTGTTGTGCTGATTAAAGGCCTGATCCCCGCTGTCCACCACGTGGACACAGCCAAGCTTTGCTTTCAAAGCTTTGCTTCAAGCTCTGCTTTCAAAAACTCCGGCCTTGAGTTTTTGGCAGCTGCTCCTGACCCTGGCTGGAAATTAGCATCACCCCTGGGCCTTTAAAAATATGTGCTCCTAACAGAGACTGGCATAGACTAATGTCTTCCGGACAGCCGGGATTTACAACGTGGATTCTGGGACGCAGCCTGCCTTGGGGGCCACTGGTCCACGGGGTGGGGGCAGAGTGTTCTGAATCAGCCGATGACCTGGCTGCCCTCCCACCCCACCCAGTCTCTCCAGGCTTCACCTTCAGTGCAGCCGGCCAAACTCTGCTGCGCCTTGCGGTCACCGGCGGAGTCCTGTCCTGGGGCTACTGGGAGTAACAAGAGTACCACAGATTGGTAGTAAAAAAGAAGAAATGTGTCTTCTCATGGTTCAGGAGGCCAAAATCAAGGTGCTGGCAGGGCCGGTTCCTTCTGGTTCCCTGAGGCTCCCCCAGCTCCTGGTGTTCCCCATGGTCCTTGCATCCCTTGGCTTGTGGATGCATCACTTGGATCTCCGCCTCCGTCTTCATATAAACTTGGTTCTGTGTCTCTGTATGTCTTCTTTTATGTCTCTTATAAGGATGCCTTGTGTGCTCAGAGACTCAGTCGTGTCCGACTCTTTGTGACTCCACGGACTGTAGCCTGCCAGGCTCCTCTGTCCATGGGATTTCCCAGGCAAGAGTCCTGGAGTGGGTTCAGTTCAGTTCACTTCAGTTCAGCCACTCAGTCGTGTTCGACTCTCTGTGACCCCATGGACTGTAGCACACCAGGCCTCCCTGTCCATCATTGACTTCTGGAGTTTACTCAAACTCATGTCCATTGAGTCAGTGATGGAGTGGGTAGCTACTTCCTTCTCCAGGGGATCTTCCTGACCCAGGGATCAAACCCGCATCTCTTAGGTTTCCTGCATTGGCAGGCAGATTCTTTACCACTAGCACCACCATGGGAAGCCCCCAAAGGACACTAGTCTTTGGGTTTAACGTCCACCCTAATCCAGGATCACTTCGTCTAGAGAGCTTTACCTTAACGACATCTGCTAAGGCCCTTATTCCTAATCAGGTCGTGCTCTGAGGTTCCCGAGTTGTATATTCCAGGGAGCAACACGGTTCAGCTCATGACCCCTGGGGGGTTTTATATGTCCTGCTGTCCAGGCCCACCACAAGTCAGTTACACCAGACCCGGCGCCTGGACACAGACCCGGGAGTCTTCAAAGCTCTTGGTGATTCCAACCTGCAGCCTTGGTTGCAAAACCCAAGGGAGACGTGTGTTCTCAGTTGCCTTTTATACTGAAAAATCTGACTGAGACCAGCTCAGGGGGGTTGCACCTGGTGGAGGGCGTCCACGCAATGTCTAGTCTTCCCAAGTCCGTAGTTGTGGGCTGTGTTTGTGTGTCTTTTTTAGGTAAATAAAACATCATGAAGGGTGGTGTGGGCGCCAGAGCTCCGGCATCAGCTGTCCTGTGTTATTTCTGGCTTTCTGCACCTGGGCAGCCTTGGCTTTGCGAGGCGATATTTGCTGTCCCTGGGCAGCGCCGGCCGCTTTGTAATCCGAATCTCTGGGGGTCACACGAAGGCTTAAACAAAGGTTTGCTTCACTCCTCTACAACGTCTTAACGGTTTTCTCGTAAGAAACCATGAAGCTGGTTTTCTTGGGTCTATCAGCTGGATTTCCAGCCAAGGGCTTTTGATCCACAAAAGGGCCATTCAGGGCTCGCCTCGGCCTTAATTAATTGCAGGCCCTGCGGGCTTGAGGGCCCCGTCTGGTTTCCATCCCGCCCGGAGGCAGCATCCACCCCACCAGACCCCCTGGGGCTCTGCCGCTGTGGCCTCAGCTCAGACCCCAGCTGGCTTCTCATGCAGCAGAATCAGAGCAAACAGGAGCCTCGGACAGCAGCTCAGGGACCAGCTTCCATGCCGGGCAGCCTGAGGCTTTCGATCCTGGACCTCGCTCACTTCTAGGGAAAGGGGATGAGAACCGGGGAAGGCTCCACATGGAGAGGCCCGGCTCGTGGGATCCATGTCTCTTCCAGCCTGGGGTACAGCCCTGGGGACCCCTGTGGGTTCACAGCCCCACTTCGCTGTGCCACGCTGTGGGACCTGGAGCAACTTCTTAATCTCTGTGTGCTATCTGGATGCCCTGGAACGTGGTTATGACCGGAGGCGACCACGTGTAGCCCTTGGCTCCCGTTGCATGAGAAATGCTTGCGGTCGTTGCTGGGGCCTTACTGGAGCTGTGACTCTGCCTGAGGCTCATCGTGTTGGAGGGCACAGTATGGTCATCGAAGATCACATAAGGAAATACCATTCTTTACCCGAGGCCTGCAAAGACACGGGAAGGCTCCAGTCTCTCATGCCCAGCAGCCCAGCGCACTCTCCTTCTCCTGGGCACTGCCGCTTTCTTCCCCGGATGCCTTTCCATGCCTGAGGCTCTTCTTTGGAATTCCTTCCCAATTTCTTGTCTTTTAATTTATAGTTATTCATTTGTTTGGCTGCACTGCACCCTTGCTGTGGCATGAGAGATCCAGTTGCCTGACCAGGGACCAAACATGGGCCCCCTTCGTGGGGAGTATGGGGTCTCAGCCACTGAACCATCAGAAAGTCCGGTTCCCAGTTTCTTGATCCTCAGGCTCAAATGCCTCCCAAAGCAGGACGCCCACCTGGGTAGGTGCAGGAAGGGAGGGTGACACTGGGTCTATGAAGACAGATTCTTCCAGGGAGAGCCAGCTCTTGCCAGGTTAATTGTGCTTAGTCACTCAGTCATGTCCAACTTTTTGTGATCCCATGGAGTGTAGCCCATGAAGCTCCTCTGTCCTTGGGATTCTCCAGGCAAGAGTACTGGAGTGGGTTTCCATGCCCTCCTCCAGGGGATCTTCCTAACTCAGGGATTGAACCCAGGTCTCCTGAATGGCAGGCAGAGTCTTTACTATCTGAGCCACCAGAGAAGCCCAAGAATACTGGAGTGGGTAGCTTATCCCTGGTCCAGGGGAACTTCCCGACCCACCTGAATAGTTATGCAGAGGGTTTGTGTGAAGTCCCTTGGAGCCAGGTTAACCATGAGGCAGAATTTTCAGGGGGTGGTACTGCCTTCCTGTCTTTGTAAAGGACCCAAAGCTCACCCCCGGCCCTCAGGACAAATGCCTGGTTGATCTGACTCATTCTGAAGGCTGTGCCTGTAAATCCAGAAATTATTCATGCAGCAAGAGCGACATAAGATTTCTTGCCTCTCATGACAAGGCGTTTAGGGGCATCAGCAGATCTTCACTGAGCACCCTGGTGTTGACTTTCTTGGGTGCTGAGCAGTTCAAGGGAAGCTGCTCTTGAAGACTAGCATTTTCAGTTAGAAAATAAACAGAAATTCCAGAGCTCTGGAAGTGCCACATGCTGAGGGCAACGTGTCTCGATGAGTGGAGAGCATGCTGGAAAGGGCCAGAGAAGACTGGCTCCTGGGTGAGGGGAGCTTGAGTTTCGGAGGGTGAGGGGCGGGTGGGTGCGGGGTTGGAGGGGTGGCGGCAGAGGCTGGAAGGCTCAGCGTGTCACATGATCCCCAGGAGATGAGCGGAATAGCAGCAGGAATGCAAAGTCCAAGTCAGCTCAGGGGGACCTTGAAGGACCCCCTGTTTCATCCAGAGCTGTCACTACTAGCACCAGCCCCGAATATGCGTTTGTGAGTCCCGAGGGTATTTGATCTGGGCTTCAAGCTGCTCAAGGAAGCTCATTCCACCCTGGGCTTTGCAGTCCTGGGATGCTGAACTGAAACGCACAAGGATCTGGTCGGGTTTGGGGGGCTATTTTGGCACAAGATAGAGCAAACCAGAACCTTGGAGAGGTTGGCACAGCAGTAGGCAGGCGGCTGCCTCCGCTCCCAGCAGCCGTCCCTGTGGGACACACCTGCCCTGGGGGCTGTGCTCTGTCCCCAGTGAGCAGGGAGGGGCAGACAGTTCCCTCTGGAGTAGCGAGACCTGAACATGTCCACGCCCCTGGGAAGCTCAGTCTCCCCTGAGCCTGGCCCACTCCAGCCGTAGCAGAATCAGCTGAGGGCGGGACTCCACCCGCAGTGTTTCTGATTCCACAGATCTGGGTGGGGCCTGAGAATCTGCCTGAATCTGACAAACTCCCAGGTGGTGCTGATGCTGCTTGTCTGGGGATCACACTTCGAGAACCACTCATCTAAGGGATTCCCTTGTGGCTCAGATGGGAAAGAGCCTGCCCTCAGCGCAGGAGGCGTGAGTTCGATCCCTGATTCCGGAAGATCTCCTGGAGAAGGAAATGGCAACCCACTCCGGTATTCTTGCCTGGAGGATCCCATGGACAGAGGGGCCTGGTGGCTATACACAGGCTATAGGATCACAAACAGTCGGACATGACTGATCAACTACACGTTTTCATCTAAGATGGGGGTCCCAAATTTTGGATGCCTGAAAATCATCTGGGTCTAGTTTCTGGAAATTAATAAAAATTTTTTTTATTTATTTCTTACTTTTGGCTGTGCTGGGTCTTCATTGCTATGCACGGGCTTTCTCTAGTTGCAGTGAGCAGGGGCTACACTCCAGTTGTGGTGTGTGGGCTTCTCACTGCAGAGGCCTCTTTTGTTACGGAGCGTGGGCTCTAGGGTGACTGGGCTTCAGTAGTTGCGGCCCATGAGCTTAGTCGTCCTGCAGCATGAGGAATCTTCCTGGACCAGGAATTGAACCTGTGTCCCCTGCGCCGGCGGGTGGACTCCCAACCACTGGACCTCCTGGACCATCAGGGAGGTCCCCGTGGAGATTTTGGTAAGTCTGCCATATATTGGGGTGAAAGTGAAAGTAGCTCAGTTGGGTCCGACTCTTTGCAATCCCATGGACTGTGTAGTCCATGGGATTCTCCAGGCCAGAATACTGGAGTGGGTAACCTTTCCCTTCTCCAGGGGATCTTCCCAACCCAGGGATGGAACCCAGGTCTCCTGCATTGCGGGCAGATTCTTTACCAGCTGAGCCACAAAGGAGGCCCAAGAACACTGGAGTGGGTAGCCTCTCCTTTCTCCAGCGGATCTTCCTAACCCAGGAATCGAACCAGGGTCTCCTGCATGGTAAGGGGATTCTTTACCCGCTGAGCCACGAGGGAAGTGCCAGCTCCCAGAGAAGCCCCGTCCTGGGACAGATGCGTGCATTTTGGTGATGTCGCTGGGGACTCTGGGATTTGTGAATCTCTGGCTTACAGAGAGGGGGTGCTTGTTGTTGCAGCTCCCCAGATTCCTGCCCCTAGCGAGCTGGGTTCCCGGGCTCTGGGGCAGGGTTCCAAACCTGCATCTTTAACAAGCAGCCCCCTGACCCTTGTAACGGGCTAGACGATACTAGTCGGGGAGAGAGAGTCAGGGTCTCAGCCCCTGCTTCCCGAGGGAGGAAGCATCTGTGGTCCCTGTGTCAAGCCCTGGGTGTTTCCCATCTCCCTCTGCCAGCTCTCCCTTTCCAGGGCAGCAGTGCAGCCACCGGCAGGGATTCAGGACGTGCCCATTGTCCACTGTGTTTTGCTCGGCATGTAGTGAGTTGCCCATACCCTTCGGTATTCTCAACAATGGAAATGCCCAGCAGGGTGAGGAAACTTTTGACCTTGCTCAAGCTCATTGGGGCTGGGTCCTGCGCCTCCCAGTGCTCCCTGCCTCCCGCCCCGCTTCCCCCACTCCGGCCTCAGCTGCTGTCGACTGGGGAGTGTCGACACTCCCCAGTTTCATGGGAGTGACTGCGTGCAGCACTTTTAGCCCTTACCTCCAACCACAAGAAAGCAGAGATGCTGTCCAATACGGCTAATGATATGCCTACAGATGCTCACGCGAGCACGTGCTCCGGGATTCTTGCTCAGCTTTCTTGTGCAAGGCTGATGCAACCTGCCCAACCCCCTCTCCCACTCCAGCATTGAGGAGATTGGAGGCCAGGCGGCTAAATATGAGCACTTGCAAAACCGTGCCGTTTAAACAGGATCTGGTTTCCTAAGCAAAATGTTCCAGCTCCACCCCATGCAATTCTGTGACTACCACTTTGGGGAGATTCCTTCAAAGAAGTCCTAGAGACTGAAGGGAGCTTTCAGAGGTCAGAGGGCAGGGGGAAAGAGGGCAAAGGGCAGATTTTTACTGCTGTGAGGCTCTATTTTGGAGCAGTCACGACTGTAGACCACAGAGGAAGGGAAACTCAGACTGGGTGGCTCCGATGGTAAAAAATCTGCTTGCAATGGCGGCGACCTGGATTCGGGCCCTGGGTTAGGAAGATCCCCTGGAAGGGGAAATGGCACCCCACTCCAATATTCTTGTCTGGAGAATCCCGTGGACAGAGGGGCCTGGTGGGCTACCGTCCATGGGGTCACACAGAGTCCGACACGACTGGGCGAGTAACATTTTCGCTTTCAACCCAGACCCACCCAGAAAGTGGAAGCCTGTGCTCTCTCCGCCTACTGGGCAGAAGCAAGCAGTGTAGATGAGATGCGAGCTCAGGTCGGGGAGCAAGCCCCAACCTGGCTTCCCCACCCCCACACGAGTGGGACCCCTCCGTTTCTGCATCTGTAAAATGGGGGGGAAGTGTCCTTCCGGGTCCCCGTTGAGGGAGGCCTGAGAGGATGCGCAGTGTTTGAAGCTGGTTTCCTGGGAGGTTTGCCATCACCAGGCTGCCAGCAGGGCCCTCCCTGGTAGCAGTAGCTGGGAGGAGGCGCCCTTTCCCAGCCCAACCCCTGTCGGGTGTCAGGTATTAGTGGGGAACCCTTCTGGAGAAGCCTGAGGACTCTAAGGGCAACGGTGTGTCTGGAAACCTTCTGACCTTTTATGCATATTTTTAAGACTATCCTGGAGGAAGTGGGGGGTGGGAGGGAGGCCTCCCTGTTTGTTGTTTTCACTGACGCTGTTTCTCCTTTCCTGGCTGACCTGGCATCCTCAAGTTCACCCGGACAGAAGATGGGGAGATAGTGCCATTCTGTGAGAAACCAAGGGGGCCCCCAGGCCAATAAACAGGCGTGCATTGGTCCTAATGATCCTTGTCACGTGGTGTCCCACCCTCCCAAGTTCAGACAGAGGGGGACAAGGAGACAGGTGTGTTCGGAGGCGGCTGCACAGAGCGCGTTCACAGCGCAGGCCAGGGGAAGGATGCTCGGGCAGAGGGCAGAGGTCGCCAGGGTCCAGTACACCTGGGCTGGGCGATGCTGGGCAGGAACACATGTATTTCTTTGCCTCAGTTTCTTTATTTTAAAAATGGAAGATCTCCAACGTGTTCGGCTTGCAGTTACAGGATACTGGGGCCGTGCCTCACATAGCATCTGTAAAACTGCAGGTGAGAGTGAACCACTTATATAACCAGCTCTCTCTGCCCTGCCGCAAAGCTCAGAGTCCGTTTAGTCCCTGCAAAGTGTGAAGGTGGCGAAAATGCTGATGGAAGCCCAAGGAGCAGCCCTGGAGTCTCAGCTGCTCATTTGCTCACGGGTTGTGGGGACCGCCTCCATCCCTGGCCCCAGGGTATGTCCCCAGCTCTGTGAGCTTGACTATTGACTAGGGTGGGTGTTCTGCCTTCTCCTGGTGCTGTGACACCTTTGAGGAAGCCTGTTGGCTCCTTATTAGGATAATGTTTATAAATGTATGAAATAAAACACTCTGGATTGCAAAGGAGATCAATTGGTTTATCTTCTCTGGTTGCTCAGCTGGTAAAGAATCTGCCTTCGATGCAGGAGATCTGGGTTCAGGCCCTGGGTTGGGAAGATTCCCTAGAAAAGAGAAAGGCTACCCACTCCAGTACTCTTGCCTGGAGGATCCCATGGACAGGGGAAACTGGCCGGCTATGGTCCATGGAGTCATAAAGGGTCAGACGTGACTAAAAAGAAGGAAGAATACAGTTATCAAGTTAAAAAAAATGTGCTCTTATTTAAATGTGTTTTGTAATAAGACCTACCAGTGGTTCTTATAACCACTCTAATTTGAGAGTCAGTTCAGTTCAGTCGCTCAGTCGTGTCCGACTCTTTGCAACTCCATGAGTTGCAGCATGCCAGACCTCCCTGTCCATCACCAACTCCCAGAGTCTACCCAAACTCATGTCCATAGAGTCGGTGATGCCATCCAGGCCTCTCATCCTCTGTCATCCCCTTCTCCTCCTGACCCCAATCCTTCCCAGCATCAGGGTCTTTTCCAGTGAGTCAACTCTTCCCATGAGGTGGCCAAAGTATTGGAGTTTCAGCTTCAACATCAGTCCTTCCAATGAACACCCAGGACTGATCTCCTTTAGGATGGACTGGTTGGATCTCCTTGCAGTCCAAGGGAGTCTCAAGAGTCTTCTCCAACACCACAGTTCAAAAGCATTGATTCTTCGGTGCTCAGCCTTCTTCACAGTCCAACTCTCACATCCATACATGACTACTGGAAAAAAATAAAAATTGAGAGTGGTGGGCGACTATTCTGAGATTTTCACACCAAGTATAATGTTAGCTCAAAGTATCAGCTGTTTCTAATCCATGCCCAGATCCCAGGATCTGTCCCTGCTGTGTGCTATGTCCATTCATGATGGGAGGAAATGCTAATTTTCAGCTAGAGATTAGTGAAAATATGAATGTCATTATTTGCCTATGCAGTTTCAAAGACTTCCTAAATTCTGTCCATGGACACTCCTGACTAGGACCCCTTCGAACTAGACCTCATTTTCCAGGAACGTCTACTTGCCTCCTACAAGCGTGCTGTGCATTTCTTTACCTCCCTCCACCCCTCCCTCTCTCCCTTCCTGCCCCGCTATTTTCCCAGCCTGATATGAGAAAGCCCTTAACAAAATATTTCTGAAAGGAGTGAATTCTTTCAATTATAGGCACGAGGAGAAGTCGTGTTATGAGCCCAGGGCTGTGTAAGGTGATGGTTTAAAGAAAGCGCTCTGCCAAGGTCCTTGCTCTCTATGTGGAGCTCTGAAGTTGGGCTGTGGTCCCAGTTGGCCAGGTTTGGAGGCAGCTGGGTGGGAAACCTGCAGTTGGGCTTGGGGTTGTGAATCCAAGGTCCACCTGTGTGACCTAGACACTTTAAAATTTTTTTTATTTGTTTTTAAATTTTCTTTACTTTATTGTGTTGGTTTTGCCATACAATGACATGACACCGCCATGGGTTAACATATGCTCCCCCTCCAGAACCCCCCTCCCTCCTCCCTCCCCATTCCCTCCCCCTGGGTCATCTCGGTGCACCAGCCCCGAGCATCAATCCTGGGCTAGCGATTGATTTCACATGTGATAATTCACATGTTTCAATGCCATTCTCCCATATCATCCCACCCTTGCCCTCTTCCACAGAGTCCACGAGTCTGTTCTATACATCTGCGTTCCTTTTGCTGTCTCACATGCAGTGTTCTCGTTATCATCTTCCTAAATTCCATATATATGCATTAGTATGCTGCATTGTTGTTTTTCCTTCTGGCTTACTTCACTCTGGATAATAGGCTCCAGTTCCGTCCACCTGAGTAGAACTGATTCAAATGAATTTTTTTTTAATGCTGAGTAATATTCCATTGTGTATATGTACCACAGCTTTCTTATCCATTCGTCAGTTGATGGGCATCTAGGTTGCTTCCATGTCCTGGCTATTGTAAACAATGCGGCAATGAACATTGGGGTACACGTGTCTCTTTCAATTCTGGTTTCCTCGGTGTGTATGCCCAGCAGTGGGATTGCTGGGTCCTATGGCAGGTCTATTTGCAGTATTTTAAGGACTCTCCACACTGTTTTCCATAGTGGCTGTACTAGTTTGCATTCCCACCAACAGTGTAAGAGGGTTCCCTTTTCTCCACTGGCACAAATACAGAAATATAGATCAATGAAACAAAATAGAAAGCCCAGAGATAAATCCACGCATCTATGGACACCTTATCTTTGACAAAGGAGGCATGAATATACAATGGAGAAAAGACAATCTCTTTAACAAGTGGTGCTGGGAAAACTGGACAGCCACTTGTAAAAGAATGAAACTAGAACACTTTCTAACACCATACACAAAAATAAACTCAAAATGGATCAAAGATCTAATCATAAGACCAGAAATTATAAAACTCCTAGAGGATAACATAGGCAAAACACTCTCCGACATAAACCAAAGTGGGATCCTCTATGACCCACCTCCCAGAATATCGGAAATAAAAGCACAAATAAACAAATGGGACCTAATTAAAATTAAAAGCTTCTGCACAACAAAGGTAACTATAAGCAAGGTGAAAAGACAGCCTTCAGAATGGGAGAAAATAATAGCCAATGAAGCAACGGACAAACAATTAATCTCAAAATTATACAAGCAACTCCTGCAGCTCCATTCTAGGAAAATAAACGACCCAATCAAAAAGTGGGCCAAAGAACTTATTTGTTTTTAAATTTTTTAAGTGAAGTAAGTCAGAAAAACAGATAACGTATATTGATGCATGTATAGGGAATCCAGAAAAAATGGTACTGATGAACCTATTTTCAGGGCAAGCATGAAGATGACGACATAGATAATGGACTTATGAGCACAGTAAGGGGAGGAAAAGATGGGGCAAATTAAGAGCATAGCATTGATACATATACACTGTCATGTGAAAATAGGTGGCTAGTGGGGAGTTGCGTGTAACACGGGGAGCTCAGCTTTGTGCTCTGTGACAACCTAGATGGTGGGATGGGGTACGTGGGAGGGAAGCTCAAAAGGGAGGGCATGTATGTATGCATATAGCTGCTCCTTGAGGGTGAATGGCAGAAACGAATGCAGCATTGCAAAGCAAATATCCTCCACTTAAAAAATTGAGATATGTCGGTCAGTGACAGGCTGTGCAAGCTTAAGGTGTACAACGTACAGTCTCGATACATTATGTTAGAGTGTGATTGCCTCTGTAGCATTAGCCAAAAGTTCTATCACATCCCATAATTACCATGTCTTCTGATAATGACCTGGTAGTGACCTCCTGACCTGCCAATTCCAAACCTGGTAAGAGGCAAGGAGAGCAGGAGCTGCCCCATGGGTGGTCCAGGTCAAATGAGCTGGTACATTGCACGGTCAGGGTGACTGGCTGTCTTGCTTTCCCGGGGCTTCCTGAAGGCGCTGAGGTTCTCTGAACACTGGTGGCTTCCAGATTTAAAGGCCTCAGTAGACCCAGGCAAAGGGGAGTGAGCTGGTCGCCCAACGAGGGCTCAGCAAACGTTAGTTACCATCACCCTCTTGGGTGACGATGTCATGGTGCAGGAGGAAAGGAAAGGGAAGCGATGTGAAGGGTGGGAGGTTGCTAGCCTGACCTTCAAGGAGAGGCAGCCCAGTAGGATTTTGATCTTCTCTGCAACTAACTTAAAAGGATGCCCACTCTTTGTGAGCGGATTTAAAATGGAATGCCTCCAAAAATGGAAGGCACGAAGTCCAAGCCTCAGAACGCCAGCTTTTCGAATGGACAGGTTGAGGGGGAGACCCAGGCACCACCCACAAGGACCCCAATCCACTGGGGCCCTCTGCAGCTGGCAGCACCAGCCTGGGGTTCTGGAGCTTGGACATTTTGTTGTAACAACAGGCTGACTGGTGATTGAAACTGCTTTTTTTTTTTTTTACAAACCCACAGTTTAGGGGGTCTCTTTGAGGATGTGAATGTTGCAACAGCAGGATTCTATTCTGCAGGCTGATATTTTAGTGGATTTGTTGCAGTTTCTACCCCCACCTGCCAGGTGCTGTCAGTTGGTGCGGAAAGCTAGGAAAGTCAATATTCTAATCTTTGCTTCCTGAGCATATGAACACTGAGCTCGTGGAAATGCAGACCTCTTGGGTACATAATGCAGACCTCTTGGGTACATGCTTGGCTTATATCTTGTACGTAAGGAAATGGGAAAGATGCAAGGAACATTGGCTGGTAACTATTAGAGGCCTTCTCCGTATTTTTCAGTTAATGGGCGGAATTTCATTGTTGCCTTTAGAATTAATTTCATGCACTTGTCTCTTTGGGAAATAAATGAATATCTCACTCTCGCTGTACATAAAACATTTTTTTAAAAAACAATGTAAGCTTTGTCTTTTAAAAAAAATTTATATTTATTTATTTATTTGACTGTGCCAGGTCTTAGCTGGGGCTTGCAGTCTCTAGTTCCCTGACCAGGGATGGAGCCCGGACCCCGCATTAGGAGTGTGGGGTCTTAGGCCCTGGACCACCAGGCAAGTCCCCAGGAAATACCTGTTGATTGGCTCTACCGTCTGCTTCTGCTGCCCTGTTCACCTCCCCGGATAGTAAGAGGTGGGTCATGACATTGAATCACAGCTGATTTTCCTCACTGGCTCCAAGCAGTCCTGATGGATGCTTTAGCCAGAGGCTTCCAGTTCCTCCCAACTGCAACCAAAAAAAGTTTAGCAAAATATACATACACATATATGTGTATGTGTGTGTGTATAATTAGAGAGGTTTCTGTGAACAATTGGGGAGGCTTCCCTGGTAGCTCAGATGGTAAAGAGTCTGCCTACAATGCAGGAGCCTCGGGTTCGATCCCTTGGTCAGGAAGATCCCCTGGAGGAGGAGATGGCTACCCACTCCAGCACTCTCACTTGGAGAATTCCACGGACAGACGAGCCTTGTGGGCTACAGCCCATAGGGTCACAAAGAGTCGGACACGACTGAGCCACTCACACTTTCACTTTTCTGCCAGCAGTGCTTACCCTGAACATACGCTCCCGTGCCAATACTCTTTAGTTCTCACTATACGAGTGTGCCTGCACCCACGTGTTTTTGCAGCACACACATGCACGCACGTGTGTGTGTGGCTGAAGCAGTGTAGCACGACACACTCTCCCCACATAGGCTGTGCCTTCTAATCCACTGTATTCCATTCCGTTCTCCTTTGTTTTTATGCTGGCTGTGACGTCTCAGTCGATTTCAGGGCTTACTGGTGGTTGAGATCCTGGACAGATAGCTGCTGGAGAAAAGACCTTACAGGTGTGGGTAAGGTGCCCTGAGGCCCACGAACCAGCCAAGGAATTCCTGGGGTGGGGTGGGGTGGGCTGCTTCTAGCCGCTTCTGCTTTGGGCCCCTCCCCTTTTCTCCTGGCCTTGACCTCTGCCTCCCTTTGCATCAGACTCATTTTATTCTTTAAACCTCAGCGTATGCATGCCAAGGTTGCAACTCTTTGCAACCCCATGGACTGTAGCCCACCAGGCCCCTCTGTCCATGGGATTCTCCAGGCAAGAATACTGGAGTGGGCTGCCATTCCCTACTCCAGGGGATCTTCCTGATGAAGGGATTGAAACTGTGTCACCTACATCTCCTGCATTGGCAAGAGGACTCTTTACCACTGAGCCACCTAAGATGCATAAGAGAGAGTAGGGAAATATAACCTTAATTCGGAGAGATTACTCTCAAAACTAGTATTGGCAAAAGCAAAATTTTTTCAAGAAAACACAAACAAACAAAACACGGAAGCATAGGGCATCCATGTGGAAGATCAGACAGAACATTTACATCTCAAAGACACAGAGAAAGGCAAGTTTCCCCCAGAAGGCCTTTATTTAGGGTCTGAGAAGATATTTTTACTAGGTCAGCTTATAACGTTAGTAAATGTAACTTAACTGCACACGCAATGAAAGAGCTAGCTCAGTTTTTAGGGTGAGATTTTCCTTAACTGAAAGCTCAGGCTATTACCTTAACCCTTCGCCCCCAAGGCTGCTTGGTCTCTGTGGGGTCCCCTCCACCCAGGCCTGCACTAGCGGGTTGTGAGAGATCAGGGGGATGACGTCGCCGGCTATCAGCGCCTAGCCTCAGGGTCAGGGTCACGGTGGATGGGGGGCTCATCGGGGCATCTCTGTGAAGCTGCTGGGTCATCACCCAGGCAGTCAGAGCAGGAAACCGCGCCCCCTCCAGCTCTCTGACTCGCCCTGTCCCCAGGTCCTGCTGTGAGTAGGGTAAAGGGTTTCTCTCCAGCCCAGACTTGCCTGGCGCCCAGGCCTGCAGTTTTCATCTCTGCTCCTTCCAGACTCTTCCTTGCCTTTTTTGGAAACCGTGATTTAAAGGAAGAGCTCTGACAATGTCCTGGAGCAAGGATGCCCTCTGCTTCGTGGGAATCTGCTCCTTAGAATTTGACTGTCAGCTCTGCCTGAGTTCAGGAGCTTTCCAGCAAGCTGTAGAATGCGAAAGCGATTTCGCCTTGAAAACCGCCAGTAGTGATAAAGGCTGTCATCAGTCGGTGATCCTCTGTTCACCTGCTGTTTCCTGGGCTCCTTGCGTGTTCTCTTCGTATCCATATGGGGTGGGGGTATTTGACTGGTGGGGGGTGCTTTTGAACTGTGTTGCTAGAGAAGACTCTTGAGAGCCCCTTGGACTGCAAGGAGATCCAACCAGTCAATCCTAATGGAAATCAACCCTGAATATTCATTGGAAGGACTGATGCTGAGGCTGAAGCTCCAATACTTTGACCACCTGATATGAAGAGGCAACTCATTGGAAAAGACTCTGATGCTGGGAAAGATTGAGGACAGGAGGAGAAGGGGACGACAGAGGATGAGGTGGTTGGATGGCATCACCGACTCAATGGACATGAGTTTAAGCAAACTCCGGGAAATGGTGAAGGACAGGGAGGCCTGGTGTCCGGCAGTCCATGGGGTCACAAAGAGTCAGACACGACTGAGAGACTGAGCAACAACAAGGCAGGTGTGGAGTCATACTGGGGAGGTTTAGGCATTTCTGAGGAGGCAAAGCACTGTCTGGCCATGGGGTAGGATGTCCTGTGTGGATTGTGAGCTCCCCACCACTAGAAGCGTCCAGATTTCCCAGAAGACCTCCTGGAAGGCATGATTTGAAACACCCAAGGTATAGCATGGTGCCTGTACACAGTGTGTGCTCAATAAATGCTTGTTGGATGAATGAGTTTCTGAGCTTGAGTGTCCCCTTTCTGCCTTGATGAATCTCAGAACAGGGTTAATTGAGGGATTTGTTGGGGAATTCATCAGCCTTTCATCTTCAAAACCAGCCCAGCCAGAGGGTGGCCACCTTTCCTCAAACTCAGCTCAGCTGCTCATGTTGGGGACTTCAGATGCTTCATCATCAGGAAGTTCTTAAGGTGCTATCTTGAGTCCCTTCTCTTTTTGTGGCTGCACCATGGAGCATGCAGAATCTTAGTTCCCCCGCCAGGGATGGAACCCATGGCCCCCGCAGAGTTTCAACCCCTGGACCACCAGGGAAGTTCCTCAGGTCCCTCCTGCCATGAGCGAAGCCCACTTCCTTTGGTATCCAGCACTGAGGATGTGATTGTGCCCATGCCCACTTACGCGCAAAGTGTGTTCTGACCTGTCCGGTCCTGTCCCGGCAGGAGGAGCTCCATCCTCCACGGAATGGAGCGCTTGCACGAGGCTACATCCTTCTGTGTTCATCCTAGGGCCGAGGCTGGCACACTCTGGTCTGAGGACCTCATCTGGCCTGCTGCCTGGGGCTTGTTTTCTGTGAATGAAATTTTATTACAGCGCTGTAAGTGTTGTACATATTGTCTGTGGTTGCTTCGTGCTGCAAAGGCCGAGCTGACAGCAAGGCCTATGAAAACTAAACTATTTACTTTCCTGGCCTTTAGAGGAAACGTTTGCTGACCTTCAATCTGCAGCAAAAATATGCTAGATAAAGGTTGAAAATATGAGCAGATATTGCACAGAATATCCTGAAATGTACGGTCTCAGTAAGATCGGCTGTGTGGTCAAAATGGTGAGGATGCAGAGTGATTCCAGCCCTGGGTATGAGCCCAGGAGCACTGAAGTCAAGGACCCGACAAGTGCTTGTACATGAACTATCATGACAGCATCACTCCCAACAGCCAAAAGCTGGGGATTACCCAGAGTCCACTAGTGGACAAAATGTGACTATTCCACACAATACACTACTATTCCGTGACAGCAGAAGGCGAAGTCCTGATGCGTGCTTCAACACGGATGACCCTCAGAAACATTATGCTAATTCAAAGAAGTCACATGCGAAAGGTCATATATTGGAACTTTATGTAATTCCATTTGTATGAACTGTCCAGAATAGGTAAATCCAAAGAGACAGAAACAATGAGTGTTTTCCAGGAGCTGGGGGGTACGGGAAGAGGGGGTGACTGCCTAATAGTTGCGGGGTTTCATTTTGGGCTGATGAAAAACACCTGAAACTGGAGAGGAGAGATGGTTGTACAAGGTGGTGAATACATGCCTCCGAATTGTTCACTGTCAAAAGGTCAGTTTTCTGTTGTGTGAACTTCAACTCAACTGGAAGAACTGATAGGGATGCTGAGCAGTACAATACATCCCAGAGCAGCAACTGCGGCCTCAGGGTCCTGAGTGTGAGCTCCTCCCTTTGTCTGTGATGCGTCTGTGCTTGTGTGTCTGTGACATTCCTGAGTCCCTTTCAAGGTAACACCATGATTGTGGTTTTCTCAGGGCAGAGTTCTTTAAGGTAGGTAACTAGAATCTCATTCTCCCTCTTCAGAAATTGTCCATCATGTACATCCCATCAATTGCTAATTAAATTCCCTATTCCAACCTTCATGGTCCTTAAAGTTTCCTGCACAACAGCAGTTGTTTAGAGAGAAGCCACAGCGCATCCATATTAGATGTGCACACACCTCTGGGAGGTATAGGCAGGGAGGGGAGGCAGAGAATGGGGTGGAAATGCATTAATACCAAGGGTCTTGTTGCAAGGTTCTGTAAGGGACAAGATGGGGAGAGCCCTGGGAATAGGGGAGGCTGGGAACTGTGGCCAGAAAGTAGGTCCCTGTGAACAGCATGAAGACAAGGGAGGGGTAATTTGCTGAAGAGATGCTTGCTGTGTTATGCAGTTTTAGAGGGACCATAACCCAATGGCTATATGTTGCATAGTGCACAACCTGAGCAACTGTACATGGTGGTCTTGGGTGAAAATCAGTTCACCAGACTGAGTAACTCTAACTTTGACATTCAAGTTGTAGACTTATCCGAGATCATTATCTCATTTAACACTCAAATATCGCATGGGACATACTTATACTAAATAATTACTGTTTATATTATAAATAAATACACTATACATTTATCTGAAATTCAAGTTTAACTGGGTATCCTGCAGTTTTATTTGTAAAATTGACAGTTCTATATCTAATGCATGCTTCAGACACTGGAACTGTACGTGCAAGATGCCAAGTCACTGATGTGGGTCTGAAACCTAAGTTGGGCTGACATGTCTGAGTAATGGAAAATAAGCCAATTATAGGAGCTGTTGGAATTCTGGTCTGTGTTAGTTTCCTAGGGCCTTTGTAACTTTGTTTACAAAACAAAGTCTCCCTGTTGGCTTAGACTATAAAGAATCTGCTTGCAATGAGGGAGACCTGGGTTCAGTCTCTGGGTCAGGAAGGTCTCCTGGAGAAAGAAATGGCAACCCACCCCAGTATTCTTGCCTGAAAACCCCCTGGACAGAGGAGCCTGGTGAGCTACAGTCCACGGCGTCACAAAGAGTCGGACACGACTGAGGGACTCACACTTGCACCTCTCTGTAACAAAGTGCCATAACCTTGGTGGCTTAGAACAATGGACGGTTCTTCTTTCATGGTTCTGGAGGGTTGGAGTCTGAGCTCCAGGTGTCGGTGGGTGGTGCTCACTCTGAAGGTGCTGGGGAAGGATCTGTCCAGGTATCGCCCTCCATTTCTGGGGCCCCAGATGGTCCTTGGCTGGTCACAGCATAGCATCAGCCTTCACAAGCTGTTCTCCACCATCTCTTCACAGCTTTCCCTCTGTGTGTGTCCAAATTTCCTGACACCAGTCACGTTGGTTCAGGGCCCACCCTCATGAGCTAATTTTAATGTGGTTACCCTGGTGAAGACTTGATCTCCTAATAAGGTCACCTTCTGAGGTCCTGGGATGTCTCAGTCTGATTTGTTGCTGTTGTTTAGTTGGTCAGGCGTGTGTAACTCTTTGCAACTGTAGCCTACTAGGCTCCTCCGTCCATGGGATTCTCCAGGCAAGAATACTGGAGTGGGTTGCCATTTCCTTCTCCAGAGGATCTTCATGGCCCAGGGATCAAACCTGGGTCTCCTGCACTGACAGCCAAATTTTTTATCACTGAGCCACCAGGGAAGCCCCCTTAGTATCACTGGGTTTCTATAAAGGAGTCCTATAAACTGGGTGACTTATATACAACACTGAGAAGTTAAAAATCAAGGTGCCTGATGAGGGTTTGGTTCCTGGTTCACAGACAGTGCCTTCTTGCTGTATCCTCAGGTGGTAGAAGAGGTGACAGGCTCTCTGGGGTCCCTTTATAAGGGCACTAATCCCATTCATGAGGGCTCTACCCCCATGATATCATCACCTCCCAAAGACCCCACCTGCTGATACCATTCCACTGAAGGTTAGTGTTTCAACATAAATGTTGGATGGACACAGACGCTCAGTCTAGAGCACCGATGTTAGGATTTCAGCACATCTCTATTAGGGAACACTATTCAATTCATAACACAGCCCTAGGTCTGTCCAGGGCCTTTTCTTTTTCTGGAACTGAGTTGGATGGCATCCATGTGGGGAGCTGAATAGCCCTTATGTATCTGGCTTGCGAACAATTGGTCTTAACTAACGACAGTTCAAAGTGTGGCTGAGAGTCACAGCCCATCCAGAGGGGTCAGGTCTCGGGAAGGCGGATCATCAGAGCACAGGCACAGAGGTGGCCAGCCCAGCCATGAGAGAAGAGCGTGTGTCTGCTGTGGCTGTGGGGACGTGAGGAAGTTTTCAAGGGAACCGGCAAACATGCACGCTCACTTCTGCAAAGTAAACATTTCTGGAAACCCTTGCTTCATGGAAAGGGCCCACGGGTTTTGCACAAAATGTTACACAAGCTTTGGAAGTCATGGATGGAAACTGTTTGCAAAATCCTTCGAGCCGCATACCAAATGTTTGCTTCAGTCTTGAAGCCTGAAACAAACAACTCTTCTGTTTCCAAAATGTGGACTATGTATAAATACGTAAGCAACAAGGATATTCTGTATCACAGAGTAACTTATACCTGTCATCTTATAATAACCTGCCATGGAGTATAATCTGCAAAAATACTGAATCAGTATGCTGTACACCTGAAACTGACACAATGTTGTCAATCTACTATCAGTCAGTTCAGTTCAGTTGCTCAGTCATGTCTGACTCTTTGAGACCCCATGGACTGCAGCACGCCAGGCCTCCCCATCCATCACCAACTCCCAGAGTTCACCCAAACTCATGTCCATTGAGTCAGTGATGTCATCCAAACACTTCATCCTCCATCATCCCCTTCTTCTCCTGCCCTCAATCTTTCCTAGCATCAGGGTCTTTTCAAATGAGTCAGCTCTTCGCATCAGGTGGCCAAAGTATTGGAGTTTCAGCTTCAACATCCGTCCTTCCAATGAATATTCAGGACTGATCTCCTTTAGGATGGACTGGTTGGATCTCCTTGCAGTCCAAGGGACTCTCAAGAGTCTTCTCCAACACTACAGTTCAAAAGCATCAATTCTTCGGTGCTCAATTTTCTTTATAGTCCAATTCTCACTACCATACACGACTACTGGAGAAACCATAGCTGTGACTAGATGAACTTTTTTGGCAATGTCTCTGCTTTTTAATATGCTCTCTAGATTGGTCATGACTTTTCTTCCAAGTAGTGTCTTTTAATTTCATAGCTGCAGTCACCATCTACAGTGATTTTGGAGCCCCCAAAAATAAAGTCTGCCACTGTTTCCCCATTTATTTGCCTTGAAGTGATGGAACTAGATGCCGTGATCTTAGTTTTTTGAACATTGAGCTTTAAGCTGACTTTTTCTCTTTCATTTTTATCAAGAGGCTCTTCTTTCTTCTTCAAATCCCCTATACTTCAATAAAAAAAAATCAGTTAATGAGACATTTTGTTCTTTTTCAGCTGTACTTGTAATAGGGAAGAAACTTTGTATTCTGTTGCTAGTTAATCACTAAAGGGATGCCGCCCATAAGCTTAAATTATACATCATAGCCCATCTCTGGGAACCTTGCCTCCCAAGTAATGAGCATTATTGTAAAATACCTTTGGTGAGCTTATAGGGAACATCCTGACCAGACCTACTTCTGAATAGCAGCAGGGAGGAAAAAAATTAGCATACTCCTCTGGAGTCTGGCTGGAAATGGGAAATGTTGGGCTTTACTCCCTCCCCTTTTAGTGTGAATGAGTTTGAGTAAACTCTGGGAGTTGGCAATGGACAGGGAGGCCTGGCGTGCTGCAGTCCATGGGGTCTCAAAGAGTCGGACATTACTGAGTGACTGAACTGAATCTAAAATCTAACTCAGGCAAGATGGTTCTCTGGGGCATGGGCCCACCGTCTCCTTGGTTGTCTGCCTTTCTGTCAATGTTTCTCACTCCAGAGATTCATCTCTTGAATTATCAGCCTGTGTGTGACAAGCAATACGAGCTTGGACTTGGTAACAAAGCCGAAGGTATCATTAGGAAAAAAGCACTGAATGGATCATGTTGGTCAAGTAAAGAATCAGTTGAGGACTCCAGTCATGCTAACAAAATTAGACAAAACCACAAAGAAATCCAAGAGGTGATGGAGAAAAAAAATCCCGCCAGAACCTCCCAGGGTATAAATGACCCATAGGAGTGGACAAGCCTGCTGATGGCTGTAGACATGTTTCCAGCCTGTCTGGAACTTTTGAGGCTGGTGGGTAACATGAGTGTTGCTCAGATCTCTGTCAGTAATACTTTCATAGGATTTTCTTTCGTTAAAACTTTATTTAAAAATGCTTTACAGTATTGTATTGGTTTCTGCCATACATAAACATGAATCAGCCATGGGTATACATATATCCCCTCCTGAACCTCCCTCCCACCTCCCACCCCATCCCACCTCTTCAGATTGTCTCAGGGTACCACAGTATTCCTTTCCTAAGAGTCTAAAGAAAGATTTCTAAGAAGTCATTGGCCTACAAACTTCTTTTATGCAAACACTCCATGGGAAATGAGTTCCCTGCTGTGGGAGGTGGCTCAGGGTAGGGTCTCTGGGGACGTGGTTGCCAGCAGAAATATCACCAGGCAGGTTCCATCTGTGGTTCAGGGACCAAAAGCCTGATTTCTCATGGAAAAAGGCATGCGAATAACATGTCGAACCCTCTGCATCAAAACTTTCTCCAAAGCTAAAAAGGTGAAATGCCCAAGTCATCTCTGGCCAGAAGTTTCTAGAACAGTGATTGCGCTGTGTGTGCACAGTCGTTCAGTCCTGTCTGACTCTTTGTGACCCCGCAGACTGTAGCTCGCCAAGCTCCTCTGTCCATGGGATTTCCAGGCAAGAATACTGGAGTGGGTTGCTGTTTCCTCCTCCAGGGGATCTTCTCGATCCAGGGATGGAACCTCATCTCCTGTGTCTCCAGCGTGGGCAGGGGGATTCTCTACCAGTGCGTCACTGGAGAATGGTGAGCACCTAATAATAATGAACCAGACTCTGCTCCTTTGGGGACATCCATGTAGTCACATCTGTGAAATGCCTGTGAAATGACTTTGATAATGAGGACTTCCGAAAGCACAAACAAATCCTTCATTCCATCACATGCTTGCTGCCTTATTTTAAAACCCAAGTGAATACATTCACTGTTTTATGCCAGGTGGAAATTTTAAGTGCTAAGATGCATTATGGGATGGGATTAGCCCTTTTGGAGAGAATGTTTCCCAGACACATGGATGAAGAATCAAGAGCATTACTTCAAATGGCTCATCACTCTCTACTCTTAAAAATTAAAATATTAGTGCTTCCCCTAATTATTAGTTTTACATGCCTATGGTAGAAAGTCAGAAATTAGAGTGTAGACTAAGGAATGAAATTTACTGTAATAATCCCTCTAGCCAAGATAATACCTACTGGGGACGTTTTGGTCTAGAACATATTGATTTGAATAGCTTAGATGTTATTGCCTTTACTTTTTTCCTCTTCTACTTAGTATAGTGAAAGTGTTAGTCACTCAGTTGAGTAGATAATGGCATTTGTCCACGTCACTGAAAATCATTTGCAAGCAAGATTTCAAAACAGTTCATTATAAAATTTTAAAATGTACCAAATTCAATAGCAGTTTATCATCAACTGGAAACACTGCCAGTTATCAGGATGTGGCCAGTCTTATTTCTTTTAATCCCACAAATCATACCACTCCCAGAATTTACTGGAAGCAGTTTCAAGGAATCATGTAATTTTATCTCTAATATTTCAGTATGTAACTGAAAGACGATGAAAAGACAGAGAACTGAAATCATACCAATAAAACCACAGTACTATTATCTCACTTAAAAACAAGGGCAAATTTTTAGTCAAATGAAAATTAAAATTTTTATCATCCAGTCAATGTTTACATTTCCCTGAATGTCTTGAGACTTTTATTTTGTTTTTGACCTTTTATTTGAATTGGGATCCAAAAACTTTGGTTTGTTTGCATTGGTCCATACATCTCTCTCTTATTATTCAGTTGGTCTTCTAACTTGTTTATTAAAGGAACCAGCACATTTGCTCTGTCATTTCCTGGAGTCCCATGCTGGTGACTGCATCCCTGCGATTCTCTCAGTTTTGCCCTATTCCTTCTTTTTCTTACCTGCTCGTGGTGACTCGTGTCTTCCAGTGAGCTTGCAGGCTGTAACATGCTCTGAGGGAGATTCAGTGTCCTGAGAGGAGGCGTTAGTAGGCCCAAGCTGACCGCCTGTCAACAGGAAATTCCATCCTGCCCCTGACTCTTCCCCTGAGGAAACAGGCAGCCCTGAGCCCTGTGGTTCCGTCAGGAGGGACTGAAAACATGGGTGCACAAAGGGAAGACCAGAGGCAAGGTTCTAGAAAATGTACCAGGTCAGGGTGAGGGGCACGTGTGTGCGTGCGTGCGTGCGTGCGTGTGTGTGTGTGTGTGTGTGTGTGTGCGGAGTACGCTGACTCTGCCTTGCCTCTAGACTGGATTTTGTTGCTTGAGATATAATCACATCTGTGCTCAAATTTGGAATATTTTCTATTATTGATAGAATGTATCTTGGCGTTGTTGAGTCACTAAGTCATGTCCAGCTCTTTGCGACCCATGAACTGCAGCAAGTCAGGCTCCCCTGTCCTTAATTATCTCCTGGAGATATATTATATATATTGCATGGTCTCACTCTATTTGCTTACTTATATTCCATTTTCCTATAACTGTACTTCATTTTTTATGGTGGTAAAATATACCTAACACAAAAGTTATCATTTCTGCCATTTTTCAGTGTACAGCTCAGTGGCGTTAAGTGTACTCACTTTATTGCACAGCCATCAACACCATCCCCGTCCAGAACGCTCACATGTTCCCCGGTTAAACCGCACTAAATGCAAATCCCTCTCTGTCCCCTCCCCAGGCCCTAACAGCATTGGCCTACTTTCTCTTTGGATTTTACACCATAAGAACTTCATGTAAATGGAATCACCATGTTTTTAAATTATGTGATGGCTCACTTCACTTACTGTAATGTTTTCAAGGTAGCATTGGAATCCTAGCATTACGAAGTCTTTTAATCCATGAACCCAGGATGTCCTTCCATGTATTGGTATCTTTAATTTCCCTCAGCAATATTTTGTTCTTTTTGATTTAATTTTAAATGAAGTTGTTAATTTCCCTTCTGGATTGTTCACTGTCAGGCTACAGAAACGCATCTGATCTTTGTGTAATGATTTTATATCTGGCAACTTTGCTGAATTCATTAATTAGTTGTAACAGTTTTTCTTCGGTGGAATTTTTAGAGTTTACTAGGTATGAAATCATGTTGTTTACAAGCAAAGAGCATGTCTCTTCTTTCTTTCTGATTTAGTTGACTTTATTTGCCACATTAAATCTCTATTAATTCTATTCCTATAATGGGAGGATAAAGTAGGTCAGGGAAGGAGAAAGCAGAAGCTGAGCTAAAAACTGTGCATTTGGTTAGTTTCTTCCTTACCCATAAAAGAGTCTCTTGGTTCAGACAATTTTGACTGAGGGGCCCGGTTTAAATTAACACCAGAGCAGCTCAAAGTCTTAATTTGGGACTGAAATGCTTTGCCGAGTGTTCACTGAAGCTTCCAAAAATAAGACCATCTGGCCAATAAGGAAAGGGCCAGGGAAGGCTCTGCTGCATTCCCAAACAAAGTCCATGGACACTGAATCCTCAGTGTTCAGGTTGAGTTAGCAGCATCTCCTTTGTTGGTGAGCTGAGCCTCCTTCTGAACCAAGCGTCATTTTATGGTATTTTTCCATAAACAAGAGTGGTCATATACGGCAACTGATACCTCATGAGCCTGGAACATTTCTCTGGACTAGAGGGGCCTGCAGGATCTGGGGAGAGAAAACGAAGCGTGATGGTGGGTGGTGCGCATGTCTCGGGATTCCCCTCCACGGGGCTGTCACCCATCTGCGTCTGCAAGTGTGCGTACGTGGCAATTCCGAGACCCGGCTCTGAGACTGAAACAGGAGCTGTTTGGATGAGTCACCATAGGTGACTCCACAACAGACGATCCCACTGTTTTAGTGGCTTAGTATGATAGAATTTAGTCTGTATCTGGTGGCGGGAGGGTGGGGAGGGAGCCTGCTCTACAGCCTCGTTCAGGAACCCAGGAGCCTTCTGTCTTACGGCCACGCCATCCTCCAAGGCCTGGGGGCCTCCCTCCCCAAAGGATATGGGAAGAGAGAACGCAAGGAGGATTTCCCAGAAGATGTTTCGGGGTCAGATCAGGAAGTACCATGTGTGGTTTCTGCCCATGTTCCATTGGCTAGAAGCGTCACCTGTCTGCAAGGGGACTGGGGAGTTTGTCCGGGTGTGAGTCTCAGAAGCAGAGGAGCCCCCCGGGACACAAGGCATTCTCTGTCACTCTGGACAACCTGAAAATTGGTAAACCAAACCATCCCAGGGATGGGAAAAAGGCATTTTTATTGAATCAAAGGATTGTAAATCAGTATCTATTACATTTCTTTGGTATTCAGTTGCTTTTCGACCCAGTGAAAAGACTTTTAAAATTGATATATTTTCAGTAACGTTTCTCTCAGAGTTTGGTTAGGATCCAAAGGCCAAATTTAAATTTTCTGTATAGAAGGTCTTAAGACATAGTCTTTTTCTTCTAGTTTTATGGAGATAGAATGACATCCAGCGCTGTATGCTGAAGCTGTATAGAATAATGATTTGACTTGCATACATCATGAGATGGCTACCAGTTTTAGTAAACACCCACCATCTCATGTAGATACAAGATGGAAGAAATAGAAAAACGTTTTCTCCTGGTGATGAGAGCTCTTATAATTTCCCCTCTTAACAGCTTTCACATATAATGTACAGCAGTGTTAATTATATTGATCATTTGTACATGACATTCTTAGTACTTTTTTATATTATAACTGGGAGTTTATGCCTTTTGATTACTTTCATCTAATCCCCCCTCCCCGTTCCACTACACAGATTCTTTACCAGCCGTGTCACCAGGGAAGCCCAAGAATATTGGAGTGGATAGCTATTCCCTTCTCCAGGGAATCTTCCTGACCCAGGAATCGAACTGGGGTCCCCTGCATTGCAGGTGGATTCTTTATCAGCTGAGCCACCAGGGAAGCCCATTTAATCCCCCCTCCCTGTTCCCACTACTGGTAACTACAAATCTGACCTCTTTTTCTACAAGTTTGTTTGTTTTTACAATGTCAAGAACTATGAAGGGTCCTAGATTTTAAGCCTACTTGTAAGCTAACAAGTCAGCCTGCCTGTTTCATAGCAAAAGACATGAACCTTCTGAGCCAGAGACATTATTTATCTTGTTCACAGCTGTCTAATCAGTGCCAAGAGCACATTGCACGGCGCACAGAATGAATGAACAAGTTAATATTCATTTATTATGGGCTTGTTAGTATTCAAAATAAAAGATCTGTACACACTAGTATATTTAGAATAGATGACCAACAAGGACCTATGGTATAGCACCTGGAACTTGGCTCAGTATTCTATAATAACCTAAATGGAAGGAAAATTTGATCAAGAACGGATACTTGCATGGATATAACTAAATCACTTTGTTGGCCACCTGAAAGTAACACAGCATTGTTAAGCAAAAATTAAACAAAATCAAAGAATAGTTAAGTCAATGAATAATTGCATAACAAACGAATGAGGAAATACCATGACCCCTCATCAAGCCCCCTGCTTACACTTTGTCCGCTGTCTCAGTAAAGGACACTCTCAGTCGCCAAACTAAAAAACTGAGGGCCACTCTCAACTCTCCCTGTGGCTGTTGTTCAGTTGCTATCGTGTCTGACTCTTTGTGACCCAATGGATTGCAGTTTGCTCAAATTCATGTTCACTGAGTCAGTGATGCCATCCAACCATCTCATCCTCTGTTGTCCCCTTCTCCTCCCACCTTCAGTCTTTCCCAGCATCAGGGTCTTTTCCAATGAGTCAGTTCTTTGCATCAGGTGGCCAAAGTATTGGAGTTTCAGCTTCAGCATCAGTCCTTCCAATGAATATTCAGGATTGATCTCCTTTAGGATGGACTGATCTGATCTCCTTGGTGTCCAAGGGACTCTCAAGAGCCTTCGTCAACACCGCAACTCTCCCTACTGGAATGGAAACAATGACATGCACGAAAATACCTAGCAGCCAAGTATGGGCCCTCCACGAGTCAGCTCCTGCTGACTTGATCTTGCTGTTGGCTTTGAAGATGGACGGAGGGCCCGTGGAATGCAGGCAGCTGCCAGAAAGCTGGAGAGACCAGGAAACAGACTGTCCCCAGAGCTTCCAGGAGTAACCAGACCTGCTGAGACCTCAGCTTTGGTGCCCATGTCAGATGTCTGTCCCCAGAATTGTAAGATGACACATCTCTGTTGTTTTAAGACAATGTGCTTGTGATCATTTGTTACAGCAGAAAATCAACACACAGGAGAGAAAGGGCTCCCTGGGACCCCAGCCCTGCTACTGGGAACTGGCCAAGGACTCTGATGACATCTTAAGAAGGTTTGTTTGTAGGATGAGCCTAGAGGGGGAAGGGGTGTTTTGTGGGTGATCAGGAGCAGGAACTGGAGAGCCTCTGAAAGAAATCTCCAGGCAAGGCTAGAAGGAACCAGAAGGGAGCATCTGGCTCCTCCATCCAAGTTCTGGAGACTCTTCAGTGCTCAGAAGGCGTGGGGCAGGTGGGGAAGGCAGAGGTCAAAATTAGTACATGGGGTAAAGAAACTAAAATTAGCAAACAGGTGCACAGCCATGCAAGAAAGCCAGACCTGCTGTTTTGGGAACAGGACTTTTCTTTCTTTCTTTTGCAGGGAGCCTTCCCAAATCATCTCACCTCCCCGTGAGCCAGACCTTGGCAGCTCCATGAGGTCCATCTTCCCGGCTCTGTTCTGCCCTCTGAGGTAGTAGCTTTTCTTCCCCGTCCCCTTCCTTTTAAATATTCTTTTCTTTTCCTGATGGCCTCTCCCTCACGGTTTTCCAGGAGAACTTGGGATGTAATACAGGGGAAAAACAAATGACAGATGAGACTTAAAAGTGGAATGTTCTGAATTTCTCAAAGGAGACCATGAAAAAAGGAGAAATGTTCAAGTAATATCTAAAATGGAGGAGAGAGAACAAATGAAAGCAAAAATTTGCAATGGAATTTGCAATGGGTGTGGATGGGCACGAATCGAGGGGCCTTGAATAAGCGTACCCCACCAGTGACTCTGGTCTCCCAGAGAAGATGGCTGGATGGGGACACAAGGCAGAGATGGGCCAGCATTTCCCGAAAACATCAGAAAGGCCGAAGGAAGGCTCACTTCATGAACCTGATGGCTGGGTTTTTTTTTTTTTTCTTTTTAAATGTTTATTTCTTTTTAATTTTTTAATTGGGTATGATTGCTTTATATTGTTTTGTTGGTTTCTGCTGTACAATGAAGTGAATCAGCCATCACTGGTGGTTGTTGTTTAGCTGCTCGGTCGTGTCCAACTCTTTTTGAACACATGGAACAAAGCCGGCCAGGCTCCTCTGTCCATAGGATTTCCCAGACAAGAATCCTGGAGTGGGTTGCCATTTGCTTGCCATCCAGACCCTGGGCTCAAACTCTCAGCTCCTACTGTGTCTCCTGCTTGGCAGGTGAATTGTTTACCACTGAGCCACCTGGGAAGCCTGGATCAGCCATATATCTATATCTATATCTATATCTATATATCTATATATCTATATATCTATATCTATATCTATATCTATATATATATCTCCCCTCCTTCTTGAGCCTTCCACCCCACCCCCATCCCACCCCTCCAGGTCATCACAGAGCACTGAGCTGAGCTCCCTGCTCCCCACTAGCTGTCTGTCTTACCCACGGTAAGGTAGTGTATGTATGTCACTGTTATACTTCCAATTTGTTCCACTCATGGCTTGATTTTCCTATTCTGATTCTTGGCCTTCTCTTAGATGTTTTTCTCAAAGCTCCATCACACTAGAAAGAAGAAATGGGCCTTGGAATTCTGTACTTCCTTTCTTGTACTTCCTGAGTGGCAGCCCCAGTCATGTAGACTGCAGGGTCTTGGAGCACCAACCACATTTTCTTCCACAGCTTGGCCTTGTGGTATTTGGTGCCCTGTCCACTTGTCACCCGACTCCAAATATGCATATGGTCCTCATGGTTGAAAGGAACAGTGTTTCAGGTCTTATGAAAGTGTAGTGAAGGTGAAAGTTGCTCTGTCATGTCAACTCTTTGTGACCCCTACGGACTCATGGAATTCTCTAGGCCGAAATACTGGAGTGAGTAGCCTTTCCCTTCTCCAGGGGATCTTCCCAACCCAGGGATCAAACTCAGGTCTCCCACACCGCAGGCAGATTCTTTACCAACTGAACCACCAAGGAAGCCCTTCAGGTCTTCTGCATGTATGCATTTGTGAAATATGCAGACTGCTTTGTCTTCATACTCAATGTTAAGGAACTTGTGTGGACTCGTCGAGTGACTTTGTGGGTTTATTCTTCAGGAGTCATCCTCTAAACCTGCTTAGAAGTTGTGAAATGTGTCTTGATATCAGCCTTGGTCTTTGAGTTGATGAATGGTCTCAGTACAAAATAGTTCCAAACACTGGCCTGTAGTTGGGTTCCTGGATGCCTTCTGCCACTCATTAGAGCTTTCATTTGCAGTTGTTTTTCGATCATTAATCCGTTGTGTTAATTATGCTGTTAATTTATTAATGTCTTGTATTTGCTGTCATGCGTGATCATAGCATGGTAATGAAAGCCATTAATTTGTAGGTAATGGCAGGTGGTAGGCATCCAAATGTGAGCTAGAGGGAGACGTGAACTTATAGATCACATCAGAATGTTTTTCTCTTCAAAGTTCCCATAAAGTTCTCTAGCAAAGCTTTTTTCTTTTTTGGTGTGTTTGTCTTGAGAACACAAGCCTTTGAAATAATTTTTCTCTAGGTAGTCTCTCTGGTGCCCGTTCTCCATGACAACTGTTGAAAATACCCTGAGATGTTTTATAAAAAGGAAACCCCAAACCCAGTAATAGTAATAAAATTACTGGAAGCAAGGGTAGAGATCAGCCAAGGCAATTAAAAAGTTTCTGAGTAGCAGAGCCGTCATTTTTGCAGTTGCAATTCTAATCATGTTGAAAATTGTCATTGTCTTGAATCCCTGTGATGAGAAATCTCCCTGGGTCACTCATAATGCCTCTGGTATGAGTGTCTTGGAAAAACAAGTCTAACTTCTGGCTTCCCTTAGGGAAGCGGAAGATGAAATATTTTTTCCTTTTCTTGAGCAGCATGTAATTTTGCCAGATTCCCTCTGAGAAGCTCCACATGGCATCAGTGTGATAAACGGCTACGTGGCTCTGCAAATAATTTGAAATTCTGGGGAAATCCTCCTGGGTTGGCAGGAAGGGGGGTGGGTGTCTGTGCCACATTTGGGGGAAAGTAAATATTTGAGGTGAAGGGGGTCACCAATGGATACACACATATTTCGTGTCAGTTGCCCACCTAGACAGGGCAGACCAAGAGGACATTGACCATCTCACAGGGGTTACTGGTCAGTCTCAGTCCTTGGGGGTGGCTGAACTCTCCTTGAAAGACCTGCCTGCAGAGAAGGCAGCTTTATCCCACATCTGGGACTTCAGAAAGTTGGCAGAAGGCTTCACTTATGTCAGGAAAGTGTGCAGATGAAGGTTTCTCCGGGAACTCTTGTTCTGACTTGAAATTACTAGAGCTAGTTACTAACCTGGGAGGCCGGGCACCTTCCAATGGGGGCGGGGGGAGGCATATGAATGGCTCCTTGTCTGGATCCTAGCGACTGTCACAGTGGATTTGCAGTTTCTTATGGGAGGCCAGCCTCCTGGGGGCCTTCTGGCAGTCAAGACACGGCTGATTTTAGAGCCTGGAGCCGCCGCTCCAGAGACCCGGGTGTGTGATGATGCAAAGGGAAGAAGTGGTGTGTCCCTGTCTCCCTCGGCCCTCTGTGGGCTGGGGTTCTCCTCAAGGATGGAACACCTGGCATCCCCTTCCCAAGGCCTCAAGCATCACACAACGCTAGCTCTAGTTCCCTCGCCAGATCCCCAAGAATCTCAACTTCCTTGCAAGAAACCCTCTTATCCTGTAGAATCTCTTCCCTGGAATTTCACTGAGGGTAACCAGTCAATAAGGACCAGGCCAGCAGTTAAATCAGATTCTGCACAGTTTTTGAGCACTTTGGGGAGGCCCTCCACCCTGAGACTCTGCCTCCATGGCCTTGACCCCTTCATGGGCTGCCTTCTCCTAGCAAAGGGCAGGGTTGGGGAGATCTACATGGGCCATCCTCGAAGCCCCACAACTATTTTTTATATATACATACTGTAAAAGTCATGCTTTTAAAGGCCACAATCCAGTGGGTTTTTTTTTTTTTAATTTATTGGAATACGGTTGGTTTGCAGTGCTATGTTAGTTGCAGGTATGCAGCAAAATGATGCCTTTACCTCAGTCTCAGTTCAGTTCAGTCACTCAGTTGTGTCCGACTCTTTGTTACCCCATGGACCGCAACATGCCAGGCCTCCCTGTCCATCACCAAGTCTTTGTGATCCCATGGACCTCAGCATGCCACGCCTCCCTGTCCATCACCAACTCCTGGAGTCCACTCAAACTCATGTCCATCGAGTTGGTGATGCCATCCAACCATCTCATCTTCTGTTGTCCCCTTCTCCTCCTGCCCTCAATCTTTCCCAGCATCAGGGTCTTTTCAAATGAGTCAGCTCTTCATATCAGGTGGCCAAAGTATTGGAGCTTCAGCTTCAACATCAGTCCTTCCGATGAACACCCAGGACTGATCCCCTTTAGGATGGGCTGGGTGGACTTCCTTGCACTCATATACATATATTCATTCTTCCCAGATTCTCTTCCCATTCAGGTCATTAAAGAACTTTGAGTAGAGTTCCCTGCCTTATATAATAGGTCCTTAGGCCAATAGCTCCTGCTGGTTATCTATTTTATATATGGTAATGGATGTTAATCCCCAGCTCTGAATTTATTCTTTCCCCAAACTCCGTTTCCCATTTGGTAACTGTAAGCTTGTTTCCTATTGTTAGTAATATGTCTGTGAAACCTATTCTGTTTCAGAAATAAGTTCATTTGTATTCCTAAGATTCCACATATAAGAGATGAAAATGAAAGTCACTCAGTCGTATCTGAATCTTTGTGACCTGTGAATTATACAGGCCATGGAATTCTCTGGGCCAGAATACTAGTGTGGGGTAGCCTTTCCCTTCTCCAGAGGATCTTCCCAACCCAGGGATCGAACCGGGGTCTCCTGCATTGCAGGCAGATTCTTTACCAGCTGAGCTACAAGGGAAGCCCAAGAATACTGGAGTGGGTAGCCTATCCCTTCTCCAGTAGATCTTCCCAACCCAGGAATCAAACTGAGGTTTCCTGCATTGCAGGTGGATTCTTTACTAGCTGAGCTATCAGGGAAGCATATAAAAGATACCATTTGATATTTGTCTTTCTCTGTCTGACTTCCCTTAGTATGATCATCTCCAGGTCCATCATGTTGCTGCAAATGGCATTATTTCTTTCTTTTTTATGACTGAGTAATATTCCATGGTGTATATGTGCCATGTCTTCTTTATGCATTTATCTGTCAATGGACATATAGGTTGCTCCATGACTTGGTTATTGTAAATAGTGATGCAGTGAACACTGAAAACCTCACAATGATTTCTAGTCCCTGAGTTATAAGGCATTCTGGAATTAAAGAACATGCCTGCTTTCCTGATGGGGCAGGAGGGAAAGTACCTTCTTGCTAGAGAGCTACAGCTCTCCTGTAAGGGGCCAAATAGATTTTTAAAGGTTTGCTGGTCATTTAGACAATAACTCAGCACTGCCTTTATAACACAAGAGCAGCTGTGCGTCACACTTAAACGAGTGGTCACAGCTGTGCTCCAGTAAAACACTACTTGCAGTAACAGGCAGTGGGACTTCCCTGGTGGCGCAGTGGATCGGAATCTGCCTGCCAATGCAGGGGACATGGCTTTGCTCCCTGGTCCGGGAAGATTCCACATGCAGCGGAGCAGCTAAGCCCGTGAGCCACAACTACTGAAGCCTGTGCCCCCCAGGGCCCATGACCCGAAACTAGAGCCCCTGTACCCAGTTCTGAGTCCTCTGAAGGTTTGGTCCAGGGCTGGGTTCATGACTCCCTAGCATCTCCCCCATGTCAGTCACTTATGTCTGTGTGACCTTGAGGTGGACAGCAGATCCCTCACTTGCTGTGAGTGTCTCAGCATCTTCATCTGGGAAGTGACGCCAGCCTCCCTCCCCCAGAGGCAGAAAAGCATTTCATGGTTCAATGGTTGATTTCATGTGTCAACCTGGCCAGCTATGGTGTCCAATGATTTCATTAAATGCTAACCCAGGAACTGCTGGGGAGCTATTTCGTAGGTAGGATGTTGATTTAACCTCCATGATCAGTGGACTCTAAGTCAAGGAGATTATATTATCCTCATAGTGTGGATAGTCAGCTAAGAGGCTCCTACAGTCAGTTAAGAGGCTCTCAGAGCACATCTGAGACTTTCTGGAGGAGGAAGAGATTCTACCTTCAGCTCCTACCTGAGACTTTACAGTCCACACTATAGCCAGACCCCACAACTGCAGGCGCCAACCCCCTGAAGTCAGGTCATCTGCCTGCCTGTCTGTCTACCCCGCCCCCACACACAGCTGGTTCCGTTGCTCTAGTAGGAACCCCCAGTGATAACACATGGTAAGAGAAGACAGAGATGCGATTGTGATGACGCATTTAATTAACAAAGTGAAAGTTTAATGATGTGTTTTCCACTTGGAAGATGGAAAAAAAAAAAAAGAGCCTGTCTTGAGTGGAAAAGGTGGATCTATTTTTGGTTCTTCTGCTTTCACCCCAGGGGTCATTAGGAGACAGACATCTGTTAATGCAGAAGTGTTGATGACTCTCTGCCCAACCCCTCACTCCCTCCCAGTTTGGCTCAATGGGCCCTGGAGTTGTTCGCTTATGTTTCTCAGGTATGATCCAAGACAGGCTAAGCCTCGTAGACGCTTGCCTAACTGCAGCTCTGCAGGTGAGATTACGCCCTGTGAGGCACACCCCAGCACGGCTTTCGGGGGAAATCCAGTGGTGCATTCACGCATTATTCACTCTTGCTAATGAATACGTCATCTTGGGTAGACAACAGAGGTCTGGGGAAGTGACTCCAGGGCCTTAGAAGAAAGTTATGAGCCATGTTGAGCCTGAACCTTAAAGCAAATTACCCGTTTGGCATCCAGGCTAACTGCCAGGCACTGTGCTGAGTCTTCCCGCAGCAAGCAGCTGTGCCGAGTCACCCTGATGCCAGCTCCCAGGAAGGCAGTCCAGCATGTTTCAATTCTCACAGGCAGAAACCTCCGTGCCACATGGCCGGTGGCCTGTGGTCCGGAAGAACTCTGAGAACCGTGGCGGCAGAGAGCAGGGAGGGCGACTGTCTACTGGCAGGGCCCAGAGAGTCCACAGGGCATGCTGGTAGGCCAACAGTGGTGCCACTGACAGCGTGAGCTACCAGAGGCGGGCCTGCGGACTGTCCTTGGCAGCCCTTGCCTGGTGCTAAAGGCCAAGAGTTGGAGGAAAATGTGAATTCAAGCTGGGAGGAAAGAAAAGGATGGATACCTCCTCCAGAAAAGATCAACCCCAAACTGCCAAGGGTTAGGGAGCCCCACGCTTTGCTTCAGTGGCTAAATCTCTGACTAGGCCTGCCAGAGGTAACCAATAAAATACAAGATGCTGGAAAAAAATGGTGCTGGGACAGCTGAATGTCCACATGAAAAGCGTGAAGTTGGAGTCTTTCTTTCATACACCGAATGTGCTCATGGACTTAAACCTAAGAACGAAAACTGCAAAATGAGCTTCCCTGATGGGTCAGTTTGTAAAAGTTGGTAAAGAATCCATCTGCAATGTGGGACACCTGGGTTCCATCCCTGGGTTGGGAAGATCCCCTGGAGAAGGGAAAGGCTACCCACTCCAGTATTCTGGCCTGGAGAATTCCACGGACTGTATAGTCCATGGGGTGGTAAAGAGACAAGGCTGAGTTTTTTCAAAACTATAAAACTATTAGAAGGAAATAAAGGGTAAACTGTTGTGACTTTGGGTTAGGCAAAGCCTTCTGAGGTGTGACACCAAGAGCATAAGCGACAAAAGAAACAAAATAGATTAAATTAGACTTTATCAGAATTGAAAAGGTTTGTCTTTCCAAGTGGCTCAATGGTAAAGAACTCATCTGCTAATGCAGGAGATGTTGGTTCACTCCCTGGGTGGGGAAGATTACCCTGGAGAAGGAAATGGCATCCCACTCCAGTATTCTTGCCTGGAAAATCCCAAGGACAGAGAAGCCTGGCGGTCTATAGTCCATGGGGTTGCAAAGAGTCGAACATGATTGGGTGGCTAAACAACCAAAACATTTCCAAATGGGAAGAAGCATTTTCAGGCAATTTAACTAATATAAGTATAGTATTCAGAATTTATAAAGAACTCTTAAATTCAATATTAAAAAGATGAACAACTGAATTAAAAAAAACAAGCATAAAATCTGAATAGGGGGACTTCATTGGTGGTCCAGTAGTTTAGACTTTGCCTTCCAATGCAAGGGATCAGGGAGCTAAGATCACACATGTCTCATAGGGTCGTAAAAAAAAAAAAACAGAACAGAAACAATATTGTAACAAATTCAATAAAGACTTTAAAAATGGTCCATCTTAAAAAAAGTCTGAATAGATGTGACTTCAAAGAAGATGCACAAAAGGCCAGAAAGCCCATGAAAAGATGCTTGTTGCTCATTAGGGAAATGAAAATCAAAACCGCAGCGAGTTAGCACTTCATGCCCACCAAAGGGGAATAATAAAAAAGCCCAGAGACTCTTTTAGTAATTGTAGCAAAGATGTGAAAAAACTGGAATCCTGTATATTGCTGGTGGAGATATAAAAAAATAATTTAGCTGCTGTGGAAAATGGTTTGGCAATTTCTCTAAAGATTAGAGTTATTGTATGACCCAGTCATACCACTCCTAGGTACACACCCGAGAGAAATGAGAACACACATCCAGACACAAACTTGTGGATCAGTGTTCACTGCAGCGTTGTTTATAATAGCTTGAAAGCAGGAATAGCTCAGTGCCCATCAACTGATGTTTGGATGAAGAAAGTGTGTTACATCCATCCAATGGAGTATTATTTGGCTGTAGTAAAGAACAGGATTTAGTTCAGATGGTGAAGACTCTGCCTATAATGTAGGAGACCTGGGTTGATCCCTGGGTCGGGAAGATCCCCTGGAGAAGGAAATGGCATCCCACTCCAGTGTTCTAGCCTGGAGAATCCTATGGACAAGGAGCCTGGTGGGCTACAGTCCATGGGGTTGCAAAGAGTCAGACACAACTGAGTGACTAAGTACACAAAGAACAAGATACTGACCTGTGTTACATGGATGAACCTTGAAAAACCATGCCAAGTGGAGTAAGTCAGTCCTAAAAGACCACATATTGCAAAATGTCCTGAATCGGCAAATTTATAGAGGCAGAAAGTGGATTAGTGGATGTCAGGGGCCAGGGAGCTGGACCGGGTGCAAGTGATGGATGTGACCAGAAATTCACATAGAGTTTCCTGGGGGGTGATGAAACTGTTCTAAGAAAAAATTGACTTTGGTGATGGTCATACAACTCTGTGAATGTACCAAAAGCCCACTGAATTATATTTAAATGGGTGAATTACATGGTATATGAATTCTACCTCAGTAAAGCTGTTAAAAACACTGAATGCCCAGTTAAGCATGAATTTCAGGCAAACGAGGACTAATTTTTAGTATAATGTCTCTTGCAATGTTTGGGATATGCTTATACGGACAAATTTCTCATGTTTATCTGACATTCGAGCTGCAACAAGGGGCCTGTGTTTTATCTGGTAGCCTCACAAACTGAGGACACAGCCATCATGTGAGAGTAGCTTTGAGAAGGACTAGAACTGAGGGGTCCCTCTGTTTTTTCAAACTCTTTGTCTTGTGTCGGGGTAAAACCAATTAACAATGCAGTGCTCGTTTCAGGTGAACAGCAAAGGAGCCCGGCACCCTTATCCATGCACCCACTCTCCCCAAACCGCCCCCCGCAGGCGGCCACAGGACATGGGGTCCGGCCCCGTGCCATACAGGAGGGCCTTGCTGGTTGTCCGTCTCGAATACCGCAGTGGACGCAGCGGTCACTATTTTTTAACCCCCACTAGGCTACCTGGAATCAGAGACAAAATCAGCCTGGAGGCTCTGGATTTCACAGGCCAGAGGTCGTGCTTTGAGAGGCTTCCCACGTTACTTCTAAGCAGGTGTCATCAGTTTTGCCAGCCAGGGAGGGCCTTGGTTGAAGCGCTCAGGGCTCTTACTGTGAAAGAGGCAGGGCCCACGGGTTCTCTGTTTTCTGCATCTCATCCTGCAATGTAAGTGTGTCTTTCCTCTCAGCTTGTTTGGAATCAGGGTGGGTGCCCTGGGTCTTCTTTTTTAACCAGAGATTCTGTTTGTTTATTTTTGGCTACACTAGGCATTTGTTTGTCACCCTGCTTATTTAACTTGTATGCAGAGTACATCATGAGAAATGCTGGGCTGGAGGAAGCACAAGCTGGAATCAAGACTGCCGGGAGACGGCAGAAAGCAAAGAGGAACTAAAGAGCCTCTTGTTGAAACTGAAAGAGGAGAGTGAAAAGTTGGCTTGAAGCTCAACATTCAGAAAGCTAAGATCATGGCATCTGGTCCAGTCACTTCATGGCAAGTAGATGGAAAAACAGTGGAAACAGTGGCAGACTTTATTTTTTTTGGGGGGGGGGCTCCAAAATCACTGCAGATGGTGACTGCAGCCATGAAATTAAAAGACACTTGCTCCTTGGAAGAAAAGTTATGACCAACCTAGACAGCATATTAAAAAGCAGACACATTACTTTGCCGACAAAGGTCCACTTAGTCAAAGCTATGGTTTTTCCAGTGGTCATGTATAGATGTGAGAGCTGGACTATAAAGAAAGCTGAGCACTGAAGAACTGATGCTTTTGAACTGTGGTGTTGGAGAAGACTCTTGAGAGTCCCTTGGACAGCAAGGAGATCCAACCAGTCCATCCTAAAGGAGATCAGTCCTGGGTGTTCATTGGAAGGACTGGTGTTGAAGCTGAAACGCCAAAACTTTGGCCTCTTGATGGGAAGAGCTGACTCATCGGAAAAGAGCCTGATGCTGGGAAGGATTGGGGGCAGGAGGAGAAGGGGACGACAGAGGATGAGATGGCCGGATGGCATCACCGACTCGGTGGACACGGGTCTGGGTGGACTCCGGGGGTTGGTGATGGACAGGGAGGCCTGGCGTGCTGCGGTCCACGGGGTCGCAGAGTCGGACACGACCGAGCCACTGAGCTGAACTGAGCTGAGGTCTTGGCTGCTACCTGCGGGCCTTCTCTGGTTGTGGCGAGCAGGGCCACTGTCTCTAGCTGTGGTGCCCGGGCCTCTCACTGCAGTGGCCTCTCTTGTGGCAGCACACGGGCTTAGGGGCCCTAGGCATGTGGAACCATCCCAGACCAGGGATGGAAACTGTCCCCTGCACTGGCGAGCTCTTAACCACCGGGCCACCTGCGAGGCCTCCTGTCCCTTCTGGCTGCTCTCAGATCAATGAAAATCCTCTGGGCCCTTTGTTCCCCGCAGAGTCTCGGGTTAGGAATTAGGACATGCCCAGCCCCTAGTCCTCATGAGAACTCCCGCCTTCCCTCCTCCCCCAGCTCGGGGGAGCGGGAAACAGGGAAGGCGGCTGGCTCTTTCTTTGCTCTATCAGTTCCTTCTAATCCCCCCCGCCACTATGGCACTGACTCCTCCATGGAGTGGGGCACCCAGGACAGGTTGTGTTAATACATTTCTGGTACCAGTGTGGAGCTGGTCTCAGAGGGTGTTTCAGTTAGACCGTCTCGTGTTCTGTACAAATTCATGAGAGTTTTTGGAATCTGCCTTACTATGTAGCTGTTTGCTTTATTCTTAAAATAGGTACACTGGCCACCAGCTAAATACTGGACTTTTTTATCCCCTCTTCCATGTTTCTGTCCCTGCCCTCAGATCTTCTGGTCAAACCTCTGCTCCAGGGATGCGTGGCAAAGGCATCCTGGCACACACCTGGGGGTGGATGGGAATCACCCAGTTGGAGGCATGCTGAGCCCCGGCTTAGGGCCCACAGCCCCCAGGAAGTCATCCTTGAGGTCTCCAGGCTTGTGTGGAGGCTTCCTGCCTGGAGGTCTTACTTTGGAAACTGTAGGTCATATCCTTTACCCAGTGCTGTTGGGTCCTGATCTATATTAGTCCCACAGACACATACACACAAGTAATTTATGGGATGCAATGCAATTATTTGAGGTTTGCATTGCATTGAACCTGATAATAGCCACCAAGAAAAACCACCAACTAAGGCAGGTTCCCAGATATTTCTGGCAAGAAAGACAAACGACTTCTCTGGGCCATTCAGGGGGCGAGTTGACAGTGTGTCATTTGTACTTGCACAGCAAGGTGGGGAGGGACTCTGGGCCCCCACGACATGCATTCTGAGAATTGTTCTGGAACTTTTCCTAGAACAGTCACCTCCCCAGATGAATACAGAGGGAAGGCGTGACATCAGCATCGCTTTCACTGAGGCCTTGGAGGAAGGAGTCTGGGCATTGGTGTCCTCAGAGAGCCCGGTAGAGGGAAAATCTCTGGGGCCGGGGGCAGGTAGAAGGCACTGTGAGTGGTGGCAGAGACGGGGACAGCTCTGCGTGTCCACCACTGCTCATCAGCATCACTCAGAGTGGCCAGGAGGTGGAAGCAACTTAAGTTGCCATCGACGGGTGAGTGGATAAGCAAACCGTGGTCCATCCACAGGATTGTTCAGCCTCATTCCTTATTACTAATATTATTCAGCCTTCAAAAGGGTGAAATTCTAACACATTTTCCAACAGGGGTGAACCTTGACGACGTGATGATAAGTGAAATAAGCCAGTCATAGCAAGGCAAATTCTATAAAGATTCTACTTGATAGGAGGTTCCTGGAGTAGTCAGACTCATACAGACAGGTGGAATGGTAGGTGCAGGGGAGAGGGGAGGAGGATAGGGACTTATTGCCTAATGGGGACAGGGTTTGAGTTTGGCACGATGACTGGAGGGTGGGTGACTGTTGTTCAACCATGTGAATGGGCATAATGGCACTGATCTCTAACTGAAGAATGATCGAGATGGCAAATCTTGTGTTCTGTGTATTCTTCTACAACGGAAAAAATAAAAGATGAAAAAGACTATGAGGAAGAGTACTCTGAACTCTCAATGGAAGGAACTTGAGACGGTTCTTCCAAAGTGCTGGACACACCATGATGAAGGTCTCCTCTCCATGTACCTTCTCAGCGGGACTCTGCAGCCTCGCTTCTGAGCCCAGAAGTCAGAGCAAGACTTCTCTCTGTCCCAAGGTCAAGATGCTGAATGTGCAGTTAGGCAAATCTGCAACATCAACAGATACTGATTCGTTCTCAACAGCACGTTCTCATCCACCGGCAAATACTTGTTCCAAGTGGAAAACCGAGTGCCAGGCTGATCCAAGGCCTTTCCATCTCTCTTCCAAGGCTCATGCTAGCCCCACACTAGTCATGTAAGTGGCTTGTCTAAGATCCTGCAGCTAGGAAGTGCAGGAAGCTGAAATTGAACCCTTGTCAGTCTGCTCCAAGGCCTGTGGTCTTAACTGCTATCCATCATGGCCATTTGTTTTTCAACCCTCAGCTCTGATTTCCGTTCTCTCTGAGAGCATCTCCGGCCTTGCAGCAATCAATATCATGGCTGCTTCCCGTCCCTCTGAATCATTATAACAATCCGGCCCACCTCTCTGAATCCCTGGAGCCTTAGCTATGAGCATGATGCTGCCTGCAATCCCTCTGAGTGTGATGCACAGAGAAAAATGACTTCTGCTCTGCTAGGGAATCAAAATATTAAAGGAAGATGATGTCTTTCACAGCTGGGAGCAGCTAATGTTTCTACGGCTCCTGTCTTTCATTGACTTGTGCTTCAGTATTCTTTTGGGGATACCTTACTTCCACAGTGCTCTGTGTAAGGGACAGATTTAGTCGGCAGGGCTGGCATCATGCAGTCAGATAAACTCCTGCTGATTACTGAACTGGGGAAAGCCGTCTGAGCCCAGTGGAGCACACAGTTCCAAGTTATCCTTTGTCCTTCCAAATGTGTCTGTGCCAGTAGTATTCTACCCGTCACATTAACATGAAGAATTTCTGAGAGAAAAACAAAGATCGTTTATTAACGTGTATATGTGGAGTCTAAAAATATGGTACAGATGAACTTATTTGCAGAGCAGAAATAGAGACACAGATGTAGAGAGCAAATGTATGGGTACCAAGTGGGCGAGGAGCGGGTGGGAGGGGTTGAGCTTGGTGTTGACATGTATACACTGTTGACAGTATGTAGAAAACAGATAACTAATGAGAATACACCATATAGCCCAGGGAACTCTGCTTAATGTGCTGTGATGACGTGAATGGGAATTGAGTCCAAAAAGGAGGGGCTTGGTGTATATGCATGGCTGATTCCCTTCGCTGTATACCGGAAACTTCCACAGCACTGTAAAGCAACTATGCGCCAGTAGAAATCAATGTTTTAAAAAAAGAAAAATTTCTGTTCCATAAGGAAGACTTTCCCTTCAGTACAGAAGATAAGGCAGACATGCAAGTATTCTCACACTAAGAGAAAATATTTGTGATATGAAAACTGACAGAAGGAAAGAGCTGAGTCCCAATGTGGATGTTGTGACTAAAAGTATCTAAATTAGTGTGAGTTTCTCTAATTGATCTATTGACACAGAAAGGAAGCACAGTGTAGTAGAAAGACCATATTATGGTCTGAATGTTTGTATCTGTGTGTGTGTGTGTGTGTGTGTGTGTGTGTGTGTGCGTGTGCGCACCATGTACTCAGTTGTGTCTGACTCTGTGACCCCATGGACTGTAGTCCGCCAGGCTCCTCTGTCCATGCAATTTTTCAGGCAAAAATACTGGAATGGGTAGCCATTTTCTTCTCCAGGGGATCTCTCTGACCTTGGGATCAAACCTGTGTCTCTTGCATCTCCTGCATTGGCAGGCAGATTCTTTACCAGTGAGCCACTGGGGAAGACTTATAGTCTGAAGGTGTCTCCTCAAATTCCCATGTTGAAGCCCTGACCACTGGTGTGGCTGTATTGGAACCGGGCTCTGAGGAATTAATTAAGTTTAAATAAGATCATAAATGTGGGACCCTGCTCGCAGAGGATTAGTGTCCTTATAAGAAGAGACGAGAAGACAAGAGCATCCCTGTGGCTCAGCTGATAAAGAATACACCTGCAATGCATGAGACCTGGGTTCAATCCCTAGGTTGGGAAGATCCCCTGGAGAAGGGAAAGGCTACCCACTCCAGTATTCTGGCCTGGAGAATTCCATGGACTATATAGTCCATGGGGTCACAAGGAGTTGGACATGACTGAGTGACTTTCACAAGAAAAGGCAAGAATGGACTTGCTGTCTGCAAGCCAGGAAGAGCGCTCTCATCAGAAAACAACCATGTGACACTTTGATCATGGACTTCTCAGCCTCCAAAATTGAGAGAAGATACGTTTCTATTGGTCAAGCTGCCTGGTTTGTGATATTTTTGTTATGGCAGCCTGAAAGACTAATACGGACCAATAGTGTGGGATCAAACACAATTAGGTTCGAATTCTGATTCTTCCACTTTGCTGGTTGATCTTGGACAAGTTATTCCATTTTTCTGAACTTGATAAATAAATAACACAGGATCAATGTGTCTTATTGGTAGGTTTGTTGTTAGAGATAACATTTGACATGGTCAAATTGCCAACACCCCTTGGATCATAGAAAAAGCAAGGGAATTCCATAAAAAAGTCTACTTCTGCTTCATTGACTATGATAAAGCCTTTGACTGTGTGGATCACATCAAACTGGAAAATCCTTCAAGAGATGGGAATACCAGACCACCTTACCCACCTCCTGAGAAATTTGTATGAAGGTTAAGAAGCAATGGTTAGAACTGGACATGAACCAACAGACTGATTCCAAATCAGGAAAGGAGTCTGTCAAGGCTATAATATTGTCACTCTGCTTATTTAACTTCCATGCAGAGTACATTGTGCAAAATGCTGGGCCAGATGAAGCACAAACTGGAATCAAGTTTGCTGGGAGAAATATCAATAACCTGAGCTATGCAGATGATGCCACCCTAATGCAAAAAGTGAAGAGGAACTAAATAGCCTTTTGATGAAGGTGAAAGAGGAGAGTGAAAAATCTGATTTAAATCTCAGCATTCAAAAAACTAAGATCATGGCATCCAGTCCAATCACTTCATGGCAAATAGATGAGGAAACAATGGAATTGGTGAGAGACTTTATTTTTGTGGGCTTCAAAATCACTGTAGACAGTGATTACAGCCATGAAATTAAAAGGCCCTTGCTCCTTGGAAGAAAAGCTTATTAAAAAGAACAGCATATTAAAGAGCAGAGACATCACTTTGCTGGCAAAGGTCCATAGAGTTTTTCCAGTAGTCATGTATGGTTATGAGAGTTGGACCATAAAGAAGGCTGACCACTGAAGGGTTGATGCTTTTGAACTGTGATGTTGGAGAAGACTCCTGAGAGTCCCTTGGACTGCAAGGAGATCAAACCAGTCAGTCCTAGAGGAAATCAGTCCTGAATATTCGTTGGAAGGACTGATGCTGAAGCTCCATTACTTTGGCCACATAATGTGAAGAGCTGACTCATTGGAAAAGACCTTGATGGTGGGAAAGACTGACAGGGGGAGGAGAAGGGTGTGACAGAGGATGAGATGGTTGGATGGCATCACTGCCTCAATGGACATGAGTTTGAGCAAACTCTGGGAGATAGTGAAGGACTGGGAACCCTGGTGTGCTGCAGTCCAAGAGACTGCAAAGAGTCAGACACGACTGAAGTGAGACATTTAATGGGGCTTCCCACATGGCTCAGTGGTAAAGAATCCACCTTCCAGTGCAGGAGATGAAGAGACAAAGGTTTGATTCCTAGGTTGGGAAGATCCCCCGGAGTTAGAACTGGCAATCCATTTCAGTATTCTTGCCTGACAAAGTCCATGGACTGAGGAATCTGGCAGGCTACAGTCCGTGGGGTCACAAAAGATCAGACACAGCTAAGTGACTAAACACACACACACAGACGGATACTCAGTAGGGTCTAATTCAGTTGAAGCATATCCTCTGAGCCAGTTTTCTTTCCTAAAAGCCAATCCTTACCTAGTCATTGAATCATGAGACACCGAATATTTGGTAACTTGGAGGATATGTGTTGTAATTGACAGGGCAAAGGGAATGCTTTCCCAAATGCACTGTGTATTTCTGTATTTATTCTTTCCGTTTGAAGATATTGGCACAGAATCCCCTTGGGAAGAAAGCAGTTTATGCCACTATTAGTGACCACACAGGTGGTCATTCCTGGTCTAAACTCCCCAGTGAGGCTCTGAGGAGCTGGAAACAAACAGAATCCAACCTCCTCCCTTTGACCTCGCCAAGAGAAATGCCTCTTCACTCCAAGGGAAAGCTTTTGAAAGAGCCTGGGTGTTTACTTAAAATGTGGCGAACACCTTCATTCCAGCCACACATCACCAATACTTAACTAGACATTAACTGCTAATTCTAAGGTGAGTCTTTATGGAGGTGTCAAAAATACTGAGCATCAGACACTTAAACACTGCTCCAATATCTGGTTCTTGCAATTTTTGTGTGGATTGTGGGAGGCAGTGTGTGGAGAGGTCCTTGCCAAAGTTGACGTTTTAGAGGTAGTCTCAAAATTGCTTCTGCAAATGTTGGAAAATTGTCACTCCACATTGCACAAATCCTTAGCTTTAGCACTGCTGAAATTTTGTGGCCTTGATATAGTCACTGCTTTCCAAGCATGGTACCTATTCTGATGCCCTCATTATCAATTTATCAGATGAATATATTGGGAAGAAACCAGAAATTCCTTTGTGATTTTGTTAGTTTGGATTACTGGAGAATTTATGTCACCCTTTTAAACTATAGAATAAATAATACTGACATTGAAACAGTTGGGACAACCCACGATGAATCTAGCTTAAAACTGAAGGTGAGCTTTAGTTTTTTTCTTCCTCAGAAGGACAACCTTTGCCCCTTGATTATGCTTCTCCTCCTTAGTCATGGAGACTTTTGTTCAGTGCTTAAATTATAGGCTCATCTACATTCCTGAAAGTCTGTATCAACTGCACATGTCTTGAGCTATTGGCTATTGAGAATTCCAGATTTTCTGTGTCATTGCCATGGCTGATGAACTTCATGGGCCATTAAACTAGGGGCAGGGAAAGGGGCTGGTTAAAAAATATCCCAAGGGACTAAAAACATTTATCAGGCACCTCTGTGAATTGCCTGTCTGTTCACTGAGTATGTGGTAAGTGCGTTGTTGCTTTCTTTTAGAATCGCTTGGGCAGAGTGCAAACAACTTGGTCTGACAGTACACCTGGGATCCTGGCGTTGGTTCTGACCCTGAAGAGACATGAAGGGTGAAATACCTAAAGGAACCAGCATTCCATGTCAGGTGACAGAGCATCATTCACCTAGCCCAGAAGAGGACTTTCCTGAGACTTTACATCTCTTCTTACCACCTGAAGAGAGTTACAAGAATTGATCATCTCAACAACTGGTAGCAGAATTCTTCTCGAGGAGGAAAAATTACTGTGTTGTTTGGAAAATGCCTCGACAGCTTAGGGTAGGAAAAGACCCCCTGTGTTGTCAGAGATGAGAAGAGGAGGTTGAGAAAAGAGGAAGGAGGAAAGACAGGCCAGGGGATGGAGGTGATGGTGCTGTGGGGCTGTGGGGCTGCAACTGGAGGCAGATTTCATACAAACTTCAGTTTGAACCCTTGTCCATCTCTCTCTGGGCTTTCCTGGTGGCTCAGGGGTAAAGAATCCCCCTGCCAATGCGGGAGACTCAGGAGACATAGGTTCATTCCCTGAGTCGGGAAGATCCCCTGAAGGAGGAAATGGCAACCCACTCCAGTACTCTTGCCTAGCAAATCCCATGGACAGAGCAGCCTGGCGGGCTGCAGTCCACGGCGGCCCAGAATCGGACACGACTGAGTGACAGAGCACAAATGGCATCTCTCTCTGGCCACCGATCTGCAGGAAAGCCAGTAACCCTAGCGTGTGTTCTGTGGGGTGAGTTTAGTGAGGCAGCGGCACGCCTGTTGATGTACACACGCTCTCATATGTGTATACCTCTCCATGTGTGTTCATGCCCGCACACATAAATATCCATTCCCACTGCTGCCCACGTGTGCACACGTTTGCTGTGTTCAGCTCTTCACCTGTGCTTGTGTGTTCCTGTGCTGGGGACCTGCCCCAGGGCCGGAGCCTGGAGGCCACAACCTCAGGAAACCATAGGATGAGAGGAGAGGGACTCATGTTGCCATAGCGGACACAGAACTGGGGGCCAAACTCAGGTCGCTGAGGTCTAGGGGGCAGAGAGAACCTACCTCCTGCTGTTGTTCACCACTAAGTCGTATCTGACTCTTTGCCACCCCACGGACTGCAGCACACCAGGCTTCATTGTCCTTCATTATCTCCCAGAGCATGCTCAAACTCTTGTCCGTTGAGTCAATGATGCCATCCAACCATCTCATCCTCTGTTGTCCCCTTCTCCTCCTGCCTTCAATCTTTTCCCGCATCAGGGTCTTTTCCAATGAGCTGGCTCTTCACATCAGATGGCCAAAGTATTGGAGCTTCAGCATTGGTCCTTCAAGGAATGATGCTGAATATTCAAGGTTCAATGAGTATTCAAGTTGATTTCCTTTAGGATTGACTGCTCTGATTTCCTTGCAGTCCAAGGAACTCTCAAAAGTCTGCTCCAGCACCACAACTTGCAAGCATCAGTTCTTTGGTACTTAGGCTTCTTTATGGTCCAACTCACGTCTGTACATGACTCCAGGAAAAATGATAGCTTTGACTCTATGAACCTTGGTTGGCAAAATGATGTGTCTGCTTCTTAATATGCTATCTAGGTTTGTCATAGCTTTACTTCCAAGGAGCAAGTGTCTTTTAATTTCATGGCTGAAGTCACTGTCTGAAGTGATTTTGGAGCCCAAGAAAATAAAATCTGCCACTGTTTCCACTTTTACCCAATCCATTTGCCATGATGTGATGGTACCGAATGTCATGATCTTAGTGTTTTGAATGTTGAGTCTTAAGTCAGCTTTTTCACTTTCCTCTTTCACTTTTCTCAAGAGGCTCTTTAGCTCCTCTTCACTTTCTGCCATTAGAGTGGCACCATCTGTATATCTGAGGTTATTGATATTTCTCCCAGCAATGTTGATTCCAGCATTTCACATGATGTATTCTGCATATAAGTTAAATTAGCATATAAATTAAATGAACAACTTTATTGTTTTCAGTTTTATTGAGGTATGGTTGACAAAACTGTGACGTGCTTAAAGGCTGCATTATGGTGATTGAATCTCCGTGTACACTGTGAAAGTTTTCCACCATCCTGTTATTTACCACACACCATCACCTCACTTCTTTACTTCCTTTTTTATTTTTTGAGCACATTAAGTTCCACTCTTTCGGCAACGTTCAGTTATTCAGCACAGTATTCTAATGGCAGTCACCAAGTTACACATTCAATCCTTAGACCTTCCTGATAGTGAAGTCTGTACTCCCGTTTCCCCCAGCCCAGACCCTGGCAGTCACCATTCTTCTCTCTGGTCCTACGACTTTGACTTTTTAATTTTTTAGATTCCACATTGGGTTATGACTTTGGCTGCAAGCATTTCTTGCCATGGTTCTGCTTTTGCCCCAGCTGGATTTCAAGCAGTCACACTGTTACAAGGACCCTCGAGCAAAGGGCTGGGCTCACAAGGTGTACAAAGCATGAGTAGCTTCCTGTGGCAGATGCAGGAAGACTGGCCAATGACATTGGCTTCTCGGGGTGTGATGTGCATCACTCCACTTTCTACACCTGATGAGTTCTCATCAGCTGCATCCCAACACATGGAATGTCTCCATCGAGGCTTGGATGAGACCTTATACCCAAGCAAAGATGCTGGGATGAAGGATGCTAGGTGCTAATGACAGTTTCTGGCTGGTGCTGGTTACTGGAATATGAAGGTATTTCAAGTGCTACTCTGTTCATGCTTATTCCCACCACACTGGAATCCCAAATTGGATTTTCTTGAAAACTATGAACTAAGATGACTCCAACATGCTGGGGCTCAGTGGGGTTTGTCTGGGGGAAGGAAGGCAGAGGTGTTCTTCCCTAGGGGTTCGGATGGAGCCACTCCATTTTAATGAGTGTCCTCAATGCCTTCAGCCCCTGGAATTAGAGTATACCTACCGAGCTGTCCCCAGAGGTGCAGGCTCAAGACAGGGACCCTCTGGCCATTGGAAGGAAATGCCTGGCTTTACATTTTCCTACATCTTCTTCAGTTGAATGTATGGTTTTACCTTTCACATTTTAGATCTTTAGTCCAGGAAGAGTCAAAGCTGATTATAAAATTGTCTTTACTTCGAAAAACTAGCCATGCAGTGAGAGCTAAGTTGCTTCAGTCGTGTCCGACTCTTTGCAACCCTATGGACTGCAGCCTGCCAGGCTCCACCATCCCTGGGATTCTCCAGGAAAGGCAATCCACTCCAATATTCTTGTTTGGAGACTCCTGGACAGAAGAGGCTGGCAGGCTACAATCCATAGGCTTACAGTCAGATACGACTAAAGCAACTTAGCGTGTACACAAGCACCGCATAGCTTGTTTTACAAAGACAACTTCATCAGCAGCTTTGACTCTTACTGGACTAAAGATCTAAAAAGTGAAAGGTAAAACCATAAATTTAGTTGAAGAAGATGTAAGAAGATGTCTATGGCCTTACAGAGGGAAAAGCCCAAATTTGAAAAGCCCACATTACAGGCAAAAAAAAAAAATTCAATACAACCTTATTGCCCCTTAGGACCTCATGGTCAAGGTCAGAGAAAGAGGACAGATTGGTGGAGTCAGGTTACAGAGCCATGTATCTGCAACTGAAATCAATAAAGAATATGCAAGAAACACCTACAAACCAGTGAGATAGAGAAGGCGTTCTATGAAATAATGCCATTTGCAGCAACATGGATGAACCTAGACATGATCATATTAAGTAAGTCCGAAAGAGAAAGACCAGTACCATATGATACCACTTTTATGCGAATCTGAAATCTGATACAAATGAATTTATTTATGAAACAGACTCACAGACATCGAAAACAAACTATGTTCAAAAAGGGGAAAAGGGAGTGGGGAATAAATTAGGAGTTAGAAATTAACATAATCATACTACCATATAAAAATAGACAGAAAATAATGTCTTACTGTAGAGCACAGGGGACTGTATTCAATATCTTGTAACAAACCATAATGTAAAAGAATGAGAAAAAATATATGTAGGTAAATGAACACATGTGTGTGTGCGCATACACATATAACTGAATCACTTTGTTATACCCCAGAAACTAACACAACACTGTAAATCGGCAATACTTCAATTTAAAAAGAAGAAGAAATTCTAATGGAAAAAGGGTGAAGGAAAACCAGGCGGTTTACAGGAAAGGTCGACCCCCAAAGGTGCTCAAGCATGGGCTGCCAAGTCGCTTCAGTCGTGTCCGACTCTGTGCGACCCCATAGACAGCAGCCCACCAGGCACCACCGTCCCTGGGATTCTCCAGGCAAGAACACTGGAGTGGGTTGCCATGTCCTTCTCCAATGCATGCATGCATGCTAAGTCGCTTCAGTCGTGTTCGACTCTGCGACCTCATGGACAGCAGCCCCCCAGGCTCCTCTGTCCCCAGAGTTCTCTAGGCAAGAATACTGGAGTGGTTGCTATTTCCTTCTCCTAATGAGGAGACCTTCATTAGGCACAGGGATGGGAAAAATGCAAAGCAGAAGATACCACCTTAAATCTATTAGGCAGGGGTATGAAGGCTTCTGGCGCTAAATGTTGGTGTTGGGGAGTGGGTGGAGGAGCCCTCGGGCCTTGCACACCGGGCACTCATGATGCTGGCCTCTGCCAGGCAACACGGCAGCGCCTGAGCTAAGTGGGCCCTAGTCAGGTTCCATGACGGGCTCCACACACAGCAGCGCTGGCGGTGGGGCTCGGGTCCAGAATTCAGCCGCGGTCCCCCCGCAGCCACAGGGGCGTGTGGGTGAGGCTGGGCGATGCCGGCCTGAGGGTGGTCTCGGGAAGATGGACACCCATGAGTGCCCAGCCCTGGACTAGGGGGCGAAGCACGTGCAGGGGAGCCCCCGGAGGAGCAGCGGCGGCGGTGGGGGGGGGGGGCCGCTGTGCTGGACACAGCTGGTCGGGACTCATCAGTTAGTGCTTCGCTCTTTCCCTCCGTTTCAGCATGGATCTCCAGGTCTTCGTCCATTTCTTCTTCTCTTCACGATAAGCCATTCACCCCAGACGACTTGCAATTTCCTCCTGGAGCGTTTCCCAATGTTTGCCTTGAAGTGTATGAAGTGTTAGTCGCTCAGTCGTGTACGACTCTTTTTGACCCCGTGGCCAGGCTCTTCTGTCCATGGGATTCTCCGGGCAAGAATGGTGGACTGGGTTGCCATTTCCTACATATGCATGCATTGCATTACTTAGTGATAATTAATGAAAGCGTCCTCAGGTTGGTCCCCCCGGCCCCCACCACCCCCCACCAAACACGGGCCTCCACATGCAGTCCTTGTATGCTGCTGGGGACCCAAGCTTGACCACGTCTGCGAGTGGGCTGGCCCCCTAGAACTTAAGGCAAAGGAACTGATAGCCAACATCTCTTTGTTGGATGGGCCAGGATTCTCTGACTCTTTGGTTTTGGAATCCCTTCACACTCTTAAAAATTGCTAAAGACCTCCAAAAGCTTTCATTTTTGTGTACTGTGCTAGACAGAGCATTTTTACTGTATTAGAAAGTAAAAGAAATTTAAAAGCCATTTAATTGACTAAAAATAATAAATCCACTACAGGTTGGCATAAATAATACATACATTAAAAAAAAAACCTACATGTTCCAAAGCAAAGTAGTCTAATGGGGAAATTAACATTATTTTGCAGGGTTTTTTCCAAATCTCTTTCACGGCTGGCTTACTGGAAGATAGCTGGGTTCTCATTCCTGCCTCTGTATTCAATCTGGTGCAGTATCAAACGTCACAAAACTTCTGGAAAACTCCATGGTGTATTGAGAGAGCAAGAGTGAGAAAGATGGGTCTCAGTGTCACTATGAAACTGTCTGTGACCTCATGGAGGCCCCAGAAGGGTCTGAGACTCCCAGAGGTCTCTGGCTAGACCACATTGACAACCACAGTTTTGGCCTTGGTTAGCGCCTTTATCCCAGAATCCAGACATCCATGGACTTCCCTGGTGGCTCAGAGGGTAAAGTGTCTGCCCGCAATGCGGGAGACTCCTGTTCGATTCCGGGATTGGGAAGATGCTCTGGAGAAAGAAACGGCAACCCAGGCCAGTATTCTTGCCTGGAGAATCCCATGGACAGAATCCCATGTCTCAGACATCCAGTGCTGTGCTCTGGCTTAGGTCCTCAGACACTAACCTAGAAACTGGGGGCAAGGGAAAGCTCCGGTGGGCTGCAGGCATTAGACTTTCCTTTCAGTGTTTATTCATCTCTTCTGAGTGTTTGCTGCTGCTGCTCAGTTGCTTGAGTCGTGTCTCTTTGTGACCCCAAAGACTCTAGCCCATCAGGCTCCTCTGTCCATGGGATTTTCCAGGCAAGACTATTAGAGTGGATTGATGTACCCTTCTCCAGGGGATCTTCCCAACCCAGGATCGAACCCGGGTCTCCTGCATCTCCTGCATTGCAGGCAGATTTTTTTCTCTCACCATGGAGCCATTTGGGAAGCCTGAGGGTTTAACTAGTTCTTATATTATTGACCACAGGAAGTGGGTTGCAGGCAGCTCACTGATTTTTAACTTACTTACTGAGCACTTGCTATAGGGTAGACTTTTGCTGAATGCTTTCTCTTGCTAAAATTAGTTTGCACATTTCTTAACATACAAAGGCTTTCAATCAAAAGCATCAGGTGTGAGCGGAAATGCAAAGGTGCTTGGGGGCCCTTTAATCCTGTGCTGTCTTTGGTCTTGTTCGAATCTGTAATACCCAGAGGTTATTTGGGTAATGAGAGCAGGAGGGTTTCACATCCTTAGGTTGCGAGCAAATTCTCAGAAAAATTCCTGGAAGAATGTTGGAGAGGGGAAAACCTTCAGCTCCGAACTCTCTGTGGGTAAAAATGTGTGCTCGCTGTTGGAAATCCAGGTTTTACAACTGAGACGCCTTGTCTTGGGGCCCTGGTGGGGGCGATCTTTTCATCACAAGATGGCCTCCTCAGGCTCTAATATACAAATCACATGGAAAAATAGATTTGGGTAATTTTGTAACAGCAAAAGTTTGGCAACAATATATTTGTTCCCTAAACAAACAGCAGGCCCCAACATTTTTGGCACCAGGGATTCGTTTCATGGAAGACTGTTTTTCTGTAGACTTGGAGTAGGAGGTGGTTTCGGCATGATTCAAGCACATTACATGTATTTTATTACATTTATTGTCTTCTGGCTTAAAATTCAACATTCAGAAAACTAAGATCATGGCATCTGGTCCCATCACTTCATGGCAAATAGATGGGGAAACAATGGAAACAGTGACAGACTTCATTTTTTGAGGCTCCAAAATCACTGCAGATGGTGACTGCAGCCATGAAATTAAAAGATGCTCCTTGGAAGAAAAGTTATGACAAACCTAGATAATATATTAAAAAGCAGAGACATTACTTTGCCAACAAAGGTCCATCTAGTCAAAGCTATGGTTTTTCCAATAGTCATGTATGGATGTGAGAGTTGGACTATAAGGAGTGCCAAAAAATTGATGCTTTTGAACTGTGGTGTTGGAGAAGGCTCTTCAGAGTCCCTTGGACTCCAAGGAGATCCAACTAGTCCATCCTAAACGAGATCAGTCCTGGGTGTTCATTGGAAGGACTGATGCTGAAGCTGAAACTCCAGTACTTTGGCCACCTGATGCGCAGAGCTGACTCATTTGAAAAGACCGTGATGCTGGGAAAGATTGAAGGTGGGAGAAGGGGACAACAGAGGATGAGCTGGTTGGATGGCATCACTGACTCAATGAACATGAGTCTGAGTAAACTCTGGGAGTTGGTGACAGACAGGGAGGCCTGGCATACTGCAGTCCATGGGGTCGCAGAGTCGGACATAACTGAGTGACTGAACTGAACTGAACTGATTGTCTTCCTGGTGGCTTAGTGGTAAAGAATTTGCCTGCAGTGCAGGAGATCCTGACTTGATCCCTGGGTTGGGAAGATCCCTTGAAGAAGGAAATGGTAACCCACTCAAATATTCTTGCCCGGAGAATTCCAAGCACAGAGGAACCTGGTGGGTTACAGTCCATAGCATTTCAGGATTCGGGCATGACTTAGTGACTAAGCCACCACCACCTTGCTTATTGTGTACTTTATTACTATTACATCAGCTCCACCTTAGAGCATCAGAGTTTGGGGGCCCCTGCCCTAAAAGACTAAGTATATTATGGGACATCCATACACACATTGGAATGCAACAGGGGGTGTGCCTTTTACATCCTGACAGAGACTGGTCCAAGACAGAGCATTAAATTACAAAGGAAATTACAGTAAGTCCACTGCATACGAACCTTCAAGCTGCAAACTTTCAAAGATGTGAACGCGTGTTTGTTTGTCCACCCACCTAAGGTAGTTCACAAGTCTGGCGTACCTTGTCTCGTGTGTGCATCCTCTACAAGTGGTTGTGCTTTTGTGTACTTTATTGTACAAGTACTGTATAGAGGATGAGATGGTTGGATGGCATCACTGACTCAATGGACGAGAGTTTGTGCAAGCTCCCGGAGACAGTGAAGGACAGAAAAGCCTGGTGTGCTGCAGTCCGTGGGGTCGCAAAGAGTCAGACACGACTGAGTGACTGAATGGCAATAATGGTATAGATTACAGCAGTATAGAATCTTTATTTCAAGCCCAGAACCTGTGTCATTGTTGTAGCCACGCATTTCAGGAAACAAACTCTCTCAGAAGGACAGTGCACATAGTGGGGTGCAGTTTATTACACCGTGGGCCCAAGGCAGAGTCTCCTCTTAGCTAAGGACCCCGGCCTGTTTTTGTGAAAACCTAATATACCCTAAGTGTATGTGCCCACACCCACCTCCCCAAATTCCCTGAAGCTAGTTTGAACAAAGGAAAAAGAAAGATAGAATCAAAGTTAACCTGTGATTCATAAGCCTTAAGCCTAGGGAGTTTTCAATAGGCTTGTGTTCATACCCCAATAAACATAATAGAATGCATGATTCTACTTGGTTACACAGATAATGAGGGTATTATTTTAGGTGATGAAGCTCCCAGGGGCTCTTCCTTCCGGGGGCCTAGTTTTCCAGTCGGTGTGTCGCTTCCATAGATACTGGGCATACGGGTCAAAGTCCATAGTCCGGCCCAAGATGGAGTCCTGCTTTCAAGACGGAGCCTGTTCTGTTTCCTCCTTCACCACCAACATCAGGTAAGGGTGACCCTCCAGCTCACCCTCCGTCTCCTATGGCTGACCATCCTTCAGCTCTACCCTCCCCTGCCTCCTCTCCCTCCTCCGATCAGTAACTCTTCTTGCCTGTTCACGCCATGCCAGCCCCCATGTGCCAGCTGTTGTATTGGACTACCCTCCTTTTCAAGGTATTGTACTGCAAGATTACATATGATCTCTTTATTTTTTTGTGCTTGATTTTATGTATTACTTGTGTGAGAAGTATTATCAGCCTACTACAGTACAGTTGATTCTGTTAGTTGGGTACCTGGGCTAACTTTGTTGGACTTATGAACATGCTCCCTGAACAGAATTCGCTTGTATGCAGGGGACTTACTGTACAGAGTAGGGTTCAGAGCATGCAGAGGGAGGTATCCATTTGCTTATATCTGCATAATAATCTTTGAATATTAGTAGATAGAAGGTAATATATAAAACTACCTCCTAACTGTATAACTTCTTACACTTTTTGATACAGTGTGAAAGTATTACCTAGTCAAACATTCAGTTCAGTTCAGTTGCTCAGTCGTGTCTAACTCTTTGTGACCCCATGGACTGCAGCACGCCAGGCTTCACCAACTCCCAGAGTTTACTCAAACTCATGTCCATTGCGTCAGTGATGCCATCCAACCATCTCATCCTCTGTCATCCCCTTCTCTTGCCTTCAATCTTTCCCAGCATCAGGGTCTTTTCAGATGAGTCAGTTCTTTGCATCAGGTGATCAAAATACTGGAGTTTTAGCTTCAGCATCAGTCCTTCCAATGAATATTCAGGACTGATTTCCTTTAGGAAGGACTGGTTGGATCTCCTTGCAGTCCACGGGACTCTCAGGAGTCTTTTCTAACACCACAGTTCAAAACCAAGAATTCTTCGGTGCTCAGCTTTCTTTAGAGTCCAACTCTCACATCCATACATGACTACTGGGAAAACCGCAGCTTTGACTGTATGGACTTTTGTTGGCAAAGTGATGTCTCTGCTTTTTAATATGCTGTCTAGGTTGGTCATCAACCTGATCAACCTAGATAGCCTATTAAGTCAAACATTAACTATGTTTAAAAATAATTAAAAACTCCAAATAAAATGCAGATAGAAAGCAACCCAAATGCTTTCCCCTAAAGCCCCTTGGTTTTTCTGGACAAGGAGTCGTCCCTCTGTAAACCAAGGCTGTCCCACAGCTGACATGAATGACCTTTTAGTTTTAATGGCTGCCAGACTTTCTGACTGCACAATGGTGATAAACGCAAAAAGGCATGCGCTGAAATTGGCTGAGCAGTTGGCTCAGCAAAGCCAACCTTTATGGATCTGCATGGCGTCTCACTGGCGTGGGTTTTAGGAAGGGAACACACAGCCCCAGTGTTCAGAACACTGGGTCGAGGGTGGAATTTTTGCCGTGTTCTTTGGACGGGTTTCAGGGGCTGTGAACATTCTTGGAGAGAGAGCCTGAGTGTGCAAAGCCGTTAGGTTGGCCCCCAAGCACCCCGTCATTTAGCCCCTCCACAGGAAAGAGGCGGTGTGAAGGGAGGCGGGTTCGGAGCTGACTGCGGACAGGGTTGCAGCGTCTCTGGGGAGGCTCTCTACGGTCAGAAGCTGAAGAGGGTCAGAGGCATTTCCAGTGCCGATGGGGTGGGGAGGGGTTCTGGGGACATCTCAGATCTTTGCGAGAAAGAAAAGGGTTGGGTCCTGACAAAAATGATCAGCGTCACAAGTGAACTTATCTACCAAACAGAAACAGATTCACAGACTTAGGAAACGTAGGGATGAATCAGGAGGTTGGGGTTCACATACACACTACTTTATGTAAAACGGGTAATCAGGGGCTACTGGATAGTACAGGGAATTCTACTCAGTATTCTGTGACAATTGATATGGGAAATTAATTTGAAAAAGAATGGACATATGTACACACGTGCCTGAATCACTTTGCTGTACCCCCTGAAACGACCACGACAGTGTGAATCAATTAAAGCGCCAGACAGAATACAACTTTTTAAAAACAATCATTTTCAAAATGTTTCAAAAGCCCCATGATTCTCATCCTGTTACATAGTGAGCATGTATCAGAGTTTTTGTTTAATTAACGAGAAGACAGAGGCTTTAAACGTCTATTCATGTACATCCCTTTTCTCAAACATTCTTTCCTCGATCACAAATGACAGAGTCAACTGTTAGGATAAATCCAAGCCATGTCGACCTGTCCCTGGTTCCTGATGTCACGCTCATGTCCCACTGTACCCAGGCACTCAGAAGTGCCCTGCTCTTGGTTTAGCCTCTCGTAATGTCTTAACTTTTTAAAATGGAGGTCCTCATATTTTCATGTGGCAGTGGGCCCCCAAATTATACAGCCATCATACACTTAACTCATTGTACCTGGAACCAGAATTCACTTTAAAAATAAATGTATCAGGTTGAACATGCTTTAAAACAGAGGTCTGCTCTTCTTGAACTGTATTTTATTTTAAATGCGCTTTATAGATTGGTTTTCTGTAAAGGGCCATCTGTCTACTCAAGAGTCATTTGTGCAATGATCCCTGATAATTAGCTCATCATCTTTCCAGGAATGAGATGTTTGTTCTTAGGATAGAAGGGGCCGGGGAGCTAGAGAAACAGCCCCATCTGAGGTAAATGGAACTTGACACCATCGAGTTAGTCTCTTATAGTCACTGAGCATTTAAACAGCTTTGGCATCATCGCTGGGTGTGTGTTTAGGTTTGATCTGAAGAAGCACTTTTTAGTGTGATCAATAGAGATACCAGGGGGAAACCCTTCTATTTTTTTTCTTGGAATGCGTACAGTTTCCATTTCAAAGAGTATGTTGGGCAGCCATTCATTCACTCTTTCAGCTGAGAAGGGTTTGTAGGTGGTGACGAAAACGCGATGCCATGTCCTGCTGCAGCTGCAGGATCAACCATCCTCTTAACCAGGGATATGTCACAATAAAAGCAGAGTTTCTATTTAAGCAGGCTTCCCTGATGGCTCAGACAGTGAAGGATCCACCTGCAATGCGGGAGACTTGGGTTCAATCCCTGGATTGGGAAGATCCCCTGGAGAAGGAAATGGCAACCCTCTCCAGTATTCTGGCCTGGAGAATCCCATGGACAAAGGAGCCTGGCGGGCTGCAGTCCAAGGAGTCACAAAGAGTCAGACCCGACTGAGCACCTTTCACTTTCACTATTCTAAAGGAACAGCAGGACCCTGGCGGGGGAGAAGTGCTGTGTTTTAGACTTCCTACTTCATCAGGATGTGTAGGGAATAATGGTGCAGACAGTCATGGTTGTGACTCAATCATTTAAGGAAGGCTTAAATACTCATTAAATAGTCAAATGAATTTTTCCTCAAAAAATATTAAATTGATGTTATTTTGTTTTATTCTCTCATCTTCCCTTAGCCTCCCTCTGTGTTTTGGAAGATGAATAACGTCCAACTTCAGTCCGAACGTTCCAAGTGTCCCTGCTCAGTGTCCTGCCTTGCAAATGGTGGGATCCCAATTTGGAGGATGATGTTGACATCGTTAGCCTATAAATTATAACATCTACAACAATATCATATGCTGTTGCTGCTGCTGCTGCTAAGTCGCTTCAGTCGTGTCTGACTCTGTGCGACCCCATGGACGGCAGCCCACCAGGCTCCGCCATCCCTGGGATTCTCCAGGCAAGAACACTGCAGTGGGTTGCCATTTCCTTCTCCAGTGCATGAAAGTGAAAAGTGAAAGTGAAGGCACTCAGTCGTGTCCAACTCTTTGCAACCTGTTTACAGAAAAACCGAGTGGAAAGTACAGAGAATTCCTACACACCACCTCACTCCTTCTAATGCCCCATTTCCCTTTTCTGAACATCTTATATTAAGAGTGGGACATCGGCTTCAAATGTTGAGCCAATACTGATCATTATTTTTTAATGCATTTTTTATTGACGTATATCTGTGTGTGCTCACTCAGTCGAGTTCAACTCTCTGTGACCCCATGTACTGTAGCCCTCTGGGCCCCTCTGTCCATGGAATTTCCCAGGCAGACACTGGAGTGGGTTGCCATTTCAGCCTCCAGGGAATCTTCCTAACCTAGGGATCGAACCTGCATCTCTTGGGTCGGCAGGCAGGTTCTTTACCACTAGTGCCACCTGGGAAGCCCTATTGAAGTATAGCTGATTTACAGCGCTATGTTAGCTTCTGGTGTGCAGCCAAGTGATTCAGTTATATAATGTATGTATGATATTCTTTTCCATTATGATTTATCACAGCATGCTGAATATCGTTCCTTGTGCCATACAAAAGGACCTGGTTGGTTTATCCATTCCATGTATAAAAAGTTTGCATGTTAATCCAAGGCTTCCAGTCCACCCTCCCCCATCCCCCTCCCTCCTTGAAACCACAGTATTGATCATTATTATCAGCTCAAGTCCCCAGGTCACACCCGGGTTCACCCTTTGTGTGGTACATTCTTTGAGTTTTGACGTATGTAGAATGACCTGTGACATCACGACAGTGTCACACGGGATAATTTCACTGCCCTAAAGTCATCGGCACCCCACCTATTCACCTCCCCTCTTACCCACCCTGAATCCCTGACAACAGCTGATCTTGATACTATCGCTACTGTTCTGCCTTCTCCAGGATGTCCTACCACTGGAGTAATATAACATGTAGCCTTTTCAGCCTGGCTTCTTTCATTTAGCATAATGTCCTTAAGGTTCTGTGTGTCTTTCTGTGGCTTGATAACTCTTTTTAAAATATGGCTAAATAATATTCCATATTATTACCATAGCACGCATTACCATAGTTTATCCATTCACCTATCGAAAGACATCCTGGTTGCCTCCAAGGTTTGGCAACTGTGAACAAAGCAACTATAAACATCTGCCTTTGTGTGGACATAGATTTTCAACTCATTTGAATATGTATGTGTATGTAAATATCAGTTGTGTCTGGCTCTGCGACCCCATGGACTGTGGTCCACCAGACTTCCCTGTCCATGGAATTCTCCAGGCAAGAATACTGGAGTGGGTGGCTCTGCCCTTCTCCAGGGGAATCTTCCCAACCCAGGGATTGAACCCAGGGCTCAGGCAGACGCTTTATCTTCTGAGCCACCAGGAAAGCCACATTCATATATGTAAATAAACTTATGGTTTATGAAAAATACCATGTATTGTTTAAGAGTGCAATTCCTGGGTTGCACGTGAACTATGCTGTGTGTTAGGAATGTAAGTTGAAAGTGGACTTAGCGCCTGAAGAATACCCTTCTCTAGGCATCTGGAAGAGGCAGCGGTGACTCCATAGACCCCAAGCAGCGGCTTTGCTTGGATCTCACCCTGTCCTGCTGGTCTCCAGGGGCATGGTCTTGATCACACGCCAGGCCTCCGTATTGGCCTCTGTATTCCATTCTCAAGGGACTCAATGCATTCCTGGCTTTTATGGTTGCCTGGTGAACAGGACTAGGGATACCCACCAGCCCCTTGTTCTAGGGTTTGCTCAAGCTTGTAAGAGATGCTATTTCCAAGGAGGCAAGCCAGGAATTAATCAGACGCTTTGCTTCACTTAGGATCAGGCTTCCTGCCAACGTCTGGTCTGTTGACAGCCCCCATCACCACAGGATCTGGCCTCCAAGCCAGGTTTTCCATCTGCGTTTGGAAGCATTGCCCATCTTCTCCCAGGCTGGTGGGCCTGTCACATATTCCAAAAACAACCTCGCTTCTGTCATCTCTGATGTTGTCCTTGGCTGAATATTCTGAAGACCCCATACATTTCTGTCCATGACCCCCAACTACTGTGTTCATGCTTTCTTCTCCTCTCTTGATTTCTTTGGAACACAGTACATGCTAGTTCTTTGCTACTCTGATCATCAATCGTTTCCATCTAGTTTTAGAAAGGAGTAATGTTTGCCACAGCTTCTCTGATAGCTCAGGTGGTAAAGAATCTGCCTGCAATGCGGGAGACCCGGGTTCAATCCATGTGTTGGGAAGCTCCCCTGGAGGAGGGCATGACAATCCACTCCAGTATTCTTACCTGGAAAATTCCATGGACAGTGGAGACTGGCGGGCTACATTCTGTGGGGTACGAAGAGTTGGACATGATTCAAGCGACTTAGCATGTATGCAATATTTATACCTCTTTCTCTTAAAACTTTAATGTTACCTTGTTTACAAATGTATGTCCTCTGGGTTGGAATATAGCCATCATGGACTAATATTTTAAAATGTTGCCTGGGTACTTCCCTGTGGTACAGTGGTTAAGAATGTGCCTTCTAGTACAAGGAATGCTGGTTCAATTCCTGGTTGGGGAACTAAGATCCCACATGCTGAGGGGCAACTAAAGAGACTCTGTAACCTGCAATGAAGACCCAGTGCAGCCAAAAAAATAATAATAAAATAAGATTACCTGACTTGTTTTTTGGTCTCAGTAATTTTTGTGGATGCAAAGGCATCAATTTCTTCCATCAAAATGCAAATGGAACTGAGAACCAAAGTTACTGCTCAGCTTCCACTATAAATGTTGAAAGATTTTTAAGTCCATACTGGGTATGATGATCTCAGAGGCTAGGCTTTCTGCAGGATGACAATAAACTGATACAGAAATGAGGGGAAAGGGAGGGTTTCTTACAGGAGGATGCCGAGTGGATAAATGAAATGCAAGTGTTGCCTTTGTAAAAATCATCATGCTGCATGCGTTGCAGTTAACACTGGCTGAAGCAGGTACATCAGTGCCGAGTCACACGTGTGTGTGCATGCGTGTGTGAATCTGCTGCGAAGCAAGAAGTTTACATGGTCTCCACACGGACTGTGTGGATGCCGTTATTTGCAAAAGGAAAAGAGAAACAGTCTGGCACACACGCCAGACAGTGCCTTTAACTGGGGGTTAATGCCCAGATGAGGGCACACGACACCGGGGACTTCCAGATGGGACACCCCAAGGAGGATACAGCATTCCATGGGATGTATTGAGCTGGAATGCAAGGCCTGAATCCAACCAAGAGGAAACATCAGGACTTCCTTGGCCCAGTGGTTAAGAACCCACCTGACAATGCAGGAGGCGTGGGTACAATCCCTAGTCCAGGCAGATTATGCATGCTGCAGGGCACCTACGCCCATGTGCCAAGAGCCTGTGCTCTGCAGCAAGAGAAGCCACGACAGCGAGCAACCTGTGAGCCACAACTGGAGCATGGCCCCCACTACCGACAAGTAGAGAAAACCCACATGCAGAGGCAAAGACCCAGTGCAGCCAAAGATGAACAGGAAACACTGAGCTAACCTAAGCAGAGGCACATCCCGTACAATAACTGGCCTGTGTTCTACAAATGTCATGAAAACAAGAAAATTTGAGGTGCTGAAGGAGCTTCAGTTCAGTTCATTTCAGTCGCTCAGTCATGCCTGATTCTTTGTGACCCCACGAACTGCAGCACACCAGGCCTCCCTGTCCATCACCAACTCCCGGAGTCCACTCAAACCCATGTCCATCGAGTCGGTGATTTTATGTCCATCGAGTCCATCCAGCCATTTCATCCTCTGTCATCCCCTTCTCCTCCTGCCCCCAATCCATCCCAGCATTAGGGTCTTTTCCAATGAGTCAGCTCTTTGCATGACGTGGCTGAAGTTGTGGAGTTTCAGCTTCAACATCAGTCCATTCAACGAACACCCAGGACTGATTTCCTTTAGGATGGACTGGTTGGATCTTTGTAGCCCATGGGACTGTCAAGAGTCTTCTCCAACACCACAGTTCAAAAGCATCAATTCTTCAGGGCTCACCTTTCTTTAGAGTCAAACTCTCACATCCATACCTGACCACTGGAAAAACCATAGCCTTGACTATTTGGACCTTTGTTGACAAAGTAATGTCTTTGCTTTTTAATATGCTGTCTGGGTTGGTCATAACTCTCCAAGGAGTAAGCATCTTTTAATTTCATGGTTCCAGTCACCATCTGCAGTGATTTTGGAGCCCCCCAAAATAAAGTCAGCCACTGTTTCCACTGTTTCCCCATCTATCTGCCATGAAGTGATGGGACCGGATGCCATGATCTTAGTTTTCTGAATGTTCAGTTTCAAGCCAACTTTTTCACTCTCCTCTTTCACTCTCATCAAAAGACTTTTTAGTTCCTCTTCACTTTCTGCCATAAGGGTGGTGTCATCTGCATATCTGAGGTTACTGATATTTCTCCCAGCAATCTTGATTCCAGCTTGTGCTTCCTCCAGCCCAGCGTTTCTCATGATGTACTCTACATATAAGTTAAATAAGCAGGGTGACAATATACAGCCTTGACATACTCCTTTTCCTATTTGGAACCAGTCTGTTGTTCCATGTTCAGTTCTAACTGTTGCTTCCTGACCTGCATACAGGTTTCTCAAGAGACAGGTCAGGTGGTCTGGTATTCCCATCTCTTTCAGAATTTTCCACAGTTTATTGTGACCGACACAGTCAAAGGCTTTGGCATAGTCAATAAAGCAGAAATAGATGTTTTTCTGGAACTCTCTTGCTTTTTTGATGATCCAGCAGATGTTGGCAATTTGATCTCTGGTTCCTCTGCCTTTTCTAAAACCAGCTTGAACATCATATATTGCTGAAGCCTGGCTTGGAGAATTTTTAGCATCACTTTACTAGCCTGTGAGATGAGTGCAATTGTGTGGTAGTTTGAGCATTTTTTTGGCATTGCCTTTGTTTGGGATTGGAATGAAAACTGACCTTTTCTAGTCCTGTGGCCACTGCTGAGTTTTCTTATTTGCTGGCACATTGAAGGAGATTAGAGAAGACTGAAGAGACATGACCACTGAATTCTGGACCGGATCCTTTGTTAAAGGGGATTAAATGTTGCAAAGTACACTTTTGGAACAGTTGATGGAATGGGATATGGAATATAGATTGGAGAAAAGCACTATGTCGACACTAAGTTTTCTGAATTCAGTAGCTTTTCTGTGGATATGTAAGGGAATATTGTAAGAAATTGCTACTCTGGCGTTAGGGTGTAAAGGGCCATGATCCCTATAACCTCCTTTCCAGTGGTTCAGACAAAATAAATAATATGCATATCACACGTATAAATGATGACATGCGCCTAGTAGGTTTTAGCGTGCGTGTACCAATATAGGCTCCTGTTTTATTGTGCTTCAAAGACACTGTGGTTTTTACAGCTGAAGGTCTGTGGCAACACTGCAGGCCTGTCGGCGCCATCTTTCTTTCTTGGTGTTTAGCTTTGGGCTCCATTCTTTTATTTATTTATTTATTTATTTTCATTGGGCTATAGTCACTTTACAAGGCTGTGTTAGTCTCTGCTGTACAGAAAAGTGAACCAACTACCCATCATCCCCGCTTTTTGAGCTTCCTCCCCAGTTAAGTCACCACAGAGAGCTGAGCAGAGTTACCCAAGCTGGGCATAGGTTCTCACCCATTATCTATTTTATACCTAGTGCCAACTGTCCACGCTGTCTGTCCCAGGCTGCCGGTTCATCCCACCCATCTCCTCCCTTTGGTGTCCATCCGTTTCTTCTCTACCTCTATGTCTCTACTTCTGTTTTGCCAATAAGATCATCTTATCGGTGCCATCCTTCCGAACAGTGTTTGCCAGTGCTGTGATTCCAGGTCATGTTTTGGTAATTCTCACCATATTGAAAATGTTTCATTCTTATTATATTTGTTATGATGATCTGTGAGCGTGGATGTTACTGCTATGACTTGCTGAAGCCTCAGATGGTGGTGAGCATTTTTTAGCAATAAAGTATTTTTTAGTAATGGTTTTTAAATTACAATAAGTGCGCTACTTGTTTAGACATAATGCTACTGCACACTTGGTATACTACAGCATAGTGTAAGTTTCATATGCACTAGCTCACATACAAAACATTTGTGTGGCTTGCTTTATTGCAATTTTCACCTTATTTCTCATCTGGAACTGAACTCACAATATCCTTGAGGTATGCCTGTACGTATGGATGTGCGTGGTTTTCAGAAAGAAGAAAAGGCAGAGCGGGTGGGAAGGAGAGGGGGCAGTGGGGGTGGGAGGGGATGGGCAGGCTGCGGTAGTCAACAGAGAGGTGGGTTAGTGTCCCGGGGTGCCATAACAAAGCGAGTGGCTTGTGACAGCAGCGGTTTACTCTCTCCCATATCTGGAGGCAAGAAGCCCAAAGTCCAGGTATCCCCAGGGCCGTTGCTCTCTCTGAAGGCTCTAGGGAAGCGTCCTTCCTGGCCTCTCGCAGCTCCTGGTGGCTCCAGGCACTCCTTGGCTTGTGGCCACATCCCTCCTGCCTCTGCCTCTGTCTTCTTGGCTTTCTCCCCACGTGTGTCTCTGTGCATCAAATCTCTCTTTCCTCTTCTTACACCGATGTCAGTCACGGGCCTTAAGACCCGCTCTAAATCTGGGATGACTTGATCTTGAGACTCTCAGCCAGCCACATTTGCAGCAGCCCAGTTTCCAAACCTGGGCTTCTCAGGTGACTCAGCGGTAAAGAATCTGCCTGCCAAGCAGGAAATGCAGGTTCAATCTCTGGGTTGGAAAGACCCCCTGGAGAAGGGAATGGGTACCCGCCCCAGTATTCTGGCCTGGAGAATCCCACGGACAGAGGGGCCCACGAGGAGGGCTCAGCTGCAGCCATGTTCCTGAGCGCCCGGGTGGTCAGGGCAGGGCAGTGGCTGGGCGAGGGCTGCAGAGAGACAGGCAGGGTCCCAGGGGCCATTACGGGGACCCTGCCTCTAGCTCTGCTGGATCTGGTGGCAGAAGAGCATCACCACATACCCGTAGGCAGTGAGGGCAGGAACAGGACCGTCAGAAGGCTGGCATGAGGACCAGGGGTGAGCGGAGGGTGGCGGGGCCCACAGCCGAAGGGCCAAGGCTCTGAGAGGTGCTTGGATCCTGGATGTGGCTTGAGGGAAGGGCCGGCAGGATTAGAGGTTGGGGTGGGGGGAGGTGGAGAGAGTGAGAGAAGCAAGAGTTGGGAATGGCTCCAAGGCCCTTGGGGTGAGCAACCGGGAGGCTGGGGTTGAAATCTAGGGAGATGACGAGTTGTGGGGGCAGAAAGCTCAGGCATAAAGAGCCCAGTTTTGGGTGCACTGACTGGGAGATGGAGGGGTTGAGGTGTTACACTGGCTATTGAATAAGTGAGCCTGGGACTTGGCAGGGAGTGGTGGGCTGGAGACATAAATTGGTGGGTGATGGCTTTTGTGGTTCACTGTTGGTTTTTCCCAGATGTTAGTGTTTTGGATGGAAAAGAGGGTGTGGGGAGGACAGAGGAAGCAAAGAGAGAAAGAGATGACAGGAAAGTAACTGGAGCTGGACAATCTCACATGGGGCCCACAACTTGGGTTTTACTGGCGGACATGGGGGGAAGGTGAAAAGAAAGTGCCGTGGAATCAGACCGACCTGAGTCTCAGTTTCCAGGGCTGTGAAATGGGGATAACTGTCATGATCATTCAACCTTCAAGGATGCTGGCGTGAGTGAGAACATAGGTAGAATACAGGTTCAGGCTCAGACAGTAAAGAATCTACCTGCAAGGCAGAAGACCCGGGTTCAATCCCAGGGTCGGGAAAATCTCCTGGAGAAGGGAGTGGCAACTCACTCCAGTATTCTTGTCTGGAGAATTCATGGACAGAGGAGCCTGGTGGGCTACCGTCCACGGGGTTGTACAGGCAGGACTGACCGACGAACACTTTCATTTTCCCTTTTTCCGAGACCACATCAGTAGCTAACATCTCATGGTTCTCACTATGGACCAGATTCTGCGTGCTTTGCCTGCATCAACTCATCTAACCCTCGCAGTAGCTATGAGGTGCATGCATACGTGCTTAGTCGCCTGCCTGAAGTCACACAGCTGGTGAGAGGAGGTACTGGGTCCACTAGGGCCACCTGTGTCCAGCGCCCACATTCTTCACCCACACGGCTTCTCTGCATTTGTGCTTGGCATCTACTACACTAAATACTCAAGGAATCCTCACGGGTCAAGTCGGGGGCATAGCTGGGAGTATCAGCAATTATTAGAGCTTCAGCATCAGTCCTTCCAATGAATATTCAGGGTTGGTTTCCCTTAGGATGGAATGGTTTGATCTCCTTGCTCCAATACTTAGGCCACCTGCTGTGAAGAGCCAACTCACTGGAAAAGATGATGCTAGGAAAGGTTAAAGACAAAAGGAGAAGTGGGTGGCAGAGGATGAGATGGTTAGATAGCATCACTGACTCAATGGACCTGAATCTGAGCAAACCCCAGGAGATGGTGATAGATAGGGAAGCCTGGCGTGCTGCAGTCCATGGGGTTGCAAAGAGTCGGACAGGACTGAGCGAGTGAACAACAGTCAGGAATTATAAACAAAGGGGTCCTGGTGGAGGGAGCAAGTCCCATAGTCTTCCTCACTTCCCCCCATGTAAGTGTGAAGCTGGGAGCAGACAGGGGGCATGTCGGGCTAAGAGATGAGAAAGAGGGGTAGTTCTCTTCCGATGACTTACACTGTTTCCGTAGATCCCCTTGGGGGCGCTTCTCTTCGTATCCTGTTACCTTTGGACACTCTTTTTCTTGGTTCTTGTCTTCCTAAACTGCCCATCTCTCTCTGGGTTGTCATCTGTTTTTGTGGAGAAGAGCATCATGTAACATTTATTCAGGACTCCAGAGTTCCACAAACCAGAAGTGCTTTCTACAAGCCTGGGAGGCAGGACGGAGTGGGGGTCACATTCGCTCTGGCTTTGCTGCGACCCTGCAGGTCCCAGGGTGTTCGCCCCCGAGGTCGGGGTTCGGGGTGGGCAGCCGTCCTGGGCTGTCGTGGCCCCGTGTCTGGGGAGAGCAGACAGGTGATGTCCAGGAGGGCTCGGCCTCGGTGTTCCTGAAGGTTTCCTGACAGAGGAGCCACTTGAAGATCCATCTCACACTGATGGACACAAACTGCCTCAGGGAGTGACCTGTTTCAGAGACGCAGCTGATGGAAAACTCACAGCAGGACAGACGTGACCCATGTCGCCTTGTGAACCTCACCGGACAGCCGAGGGGGCGTGCCTGGCTCTGAAACACACAGGACTTGTTGGGCCTGTTTCCAAACCTGGGGGCCGGCCAAGGGTGACGCTAAAATAGATGCGAAAATCTTAATAAACCTCCACTCCTCACATGCAGAGGAGTATCAGGGATCCCATTCCTGGAGACTCCTGGAGTCGTTTATGGATGTGGGCCATGCCCTCTGCCTCTTTTCTTGAAAACGATACACCAACTTGCCAAACCAGGGAGCATCAACCACAAACCCCAGTTTATTTTTCTGAGAAGACAATCATAAAATCATTGGGCAGCAGATGGGAAACTCAGAGTCGTATGAAGAACTAAATAAAAACCACGCGCTGTTCTGCCACTGTTAACGTTTTGGCATGTTTCCCTCCCAAGGCTTTTCCTACGTGTGTGGGTTTTCATAGTTTCACAGAATTGGATACACGTTTGCTTCCCACATTTTCAGCTTATTGTGATTTCATTCAACTTGGAAAAACTGATTTTAATGAAAATCATCGTTATGAAAGCGATTGTAATTGATCCTTTTCCACCGTGTTATATCCTATGCTATCAGAATTGATGCTACAAGTTTAATATTGTTGGGCTGTTTCTAATTTTTTCGTAACCGATTATGCTGCCGTGAGCACCCGGACAGATAAATCTTGGTGCATACCTCATATTCCTTGCTTTGGATGGTGGTTCTCCAACTTTCTTCCCTGTTCCTAAAGTGACTCTAATAGCAACCTTGAGGTCTTCATTTTTTTTTTTCTTAAAATGTTGTGAGAAGTTTACCTTATTCTCTATAGTGGACTCTATAAAATATCGAGATGCCTGATAAACACATCTCAGTGAAGAGAGGCAAAAACAGAGTTGCAAGATAAATGTGTGGGAACTTTCCTGAAGTTCTTGCTTCATATTGCCATCTAAATAAATTCCATGTGTATAACAATTAAGTACAGAAAATCAAATCATAGAAGAGTTAGGAAATATCCATGAACATTGACTGTTCTTAGGGTAAAGGAATTCCTAGACAGAGCAGCAAAGGAACAGCATCACCAGAAAATGGAAGGGTTTAACTACATAACCCAAAATGACATCCACAAGATTAAAACCTAAACAGTAGACTAGGAGTCTCTATTTGCTGTACACTTATATTGTATATGTGTCTATCTGTGTACATGTGTGTGTGAGAAAATATGATATAAATCTAGAAAGATAGATAGGTACACTGTGTCTGTGTGAGTGAGACGGAGTGTCCTTCTCTTTACTAAGGAGCACTTTCAACAGAAATGAAGCCAAAACACGTTATGAGAAATGCGCACCGGAAATATACAGATACCCACAAGAAGACACAGAAATAATGAATACACTTGAGGAGAACACTCGGGCTCACTAGCAATCACCAAGATGTTATGAACACAGAATGCCACTCTCACTCAATGTATTGGCAAATCGTTTTTTTAATGCTAAGGGGGTCATTTATAGGTCATCACATAGGGGCCCAGAGTCTGCCATAAAGAGTGAAGTCACAGGGAGCTCAGCCCTGTTCTGAGACAGCCTAGAGGGGTGGGGTGGGGAGGGAGAGGGAGGGGTGTTCAGGAGGGAGGGGATGCCTGTATACCTGGCAGATTCATGATGGTGTGTGGCAGAGACCACCTCAATACTGCAGAGCTACTCTCTTCCAGTAATCGCGCTTTGTTCTGTGCATCTCAATATTGCATAATTCCTATCTTTGATAGTTTTTTTTTAATGTTAAAAAAAATGTGAAGTAAGAGAAAAAGAGAAAAGAAATATCAGTTCAGTTCAGTTCAGTTGCTCAGTTGTGTCCAACTCTTTTCGACCCCGTGGACTGCAGCACACCAGGCCTCCCTGTCCATCACCAGCTCCCAGAGTTTGCTCAAACTCATGTCCAGCCATCTCATCCTCTGTCATCCCCTTCTCCTCCTCTCTTCAATCTTTCCCAGCATCAGGGTCTTTTCCAATGAGTCAGCTCTTCACGTCAGGTGGCCAAAGTATTGGAGTGTCAGCTTCAGCATCAGTCCTTCCAATGAATATTCAGGACTGATCTCCTTTAGGATGTACAAGTTGGATCTCCGTGTTAACCGTTATACGTGAAATCTAGAAAAATGGTACGGAGGAGCCTGTTAGCAAGGCAGGAATAAAGATGAAGACGGAGAACAGAGGTGGGACACGGTGAGGGAAGGGGAGGGTGGGGCCAGCTGGGCGCTCAGGGTTGGCGTACATACACTACCATGTGCAAAACTGGGAGCCAGCGGGAAGCCACCGTATGAAGCAGGGAGCTCGGCCCAGTGCTCTGTGATGGCTGGAGGGGTGGGGGAGGCCCCAGGGGAGTGGTATGTACATGTATATATGTGCTGATTCACTTCCTTGTACAGCAGAAACTAACATATTATTGGAAAGCAATCACACTCCAATCTTTTAAAAGTGTTAACGAGCAGGCCTAGCCGGGGCTGAATTCTCCACCCAGCACTCTCCTGCCCTGCTGCCGTGTGAAGGCGATGAGTTTATCTTTGTCCCCTGCCCGATCCGTGTGCCTCGGCTCCCATTCTGCCCTCTGTCTCTCTTTCTCCCCCCAAAACAGGTAGAAACAAGTTCTCCTTCGTCTAAACCCCCGTCACCGGCACCTCCGACTCTCTTAGGTAATTTGAGCTATTTTATTGGCTCAGATTGATGCTAGAAATAACTATGGCTTGTTATAGTTTAGGAATAAATAGCATTATGTTGCTGAATCTATTCAGCGAATACCTCTCGTGAATTCGGTATGTCTCGGGCCCTGTTCTGGCCGCTGGGGCTGCTACAGGGGATAGGACAGACCTAGTTTCCGAAGTCAGGGCCTTCTGGTGGGGGCCACGGATGCGGGCGGGGGACACGGATGCTAAACAACCAGGTACATTAAAGAGTAAGTACGTGGCTTCAGTGCCCGTGACACCAGGAGAAGGCAGAGACAAACACGAGATGAATGGGCCACGAACGGGGGCTTCGAGGCATTTAGCTCAAGGTGTGAGAGAAGGTGGCATCAGAGACCAGACCCGCCTGGAAGGGGGCGGCCAGCTGTGGGAGAACCTGGGAGGTCCTCTAGCAAAGGGAGCGGCTGTGCCAAGGCCCCGAAGCAGGTCTAGGTCCAGGAGAGAGGTCAGCGTGGGCAGCGGGAAGTGGCAGGAGGTGTGGGCGGGCGTGTGGGAGGGCAGGTGGCCAGGGCAGAGGGCCCAGGGAGGAGTCAGGGGTCAGTGGGAAGCTTGCCAATATATACTCAGGGGGCAGGGAAGCCTCCAGACTGAGGACTCTCAAGAATGTCACGGCCTGACTTCTTAGAACAGATCAAGATAAAAGTCACGTAAAACAAGAGTCACGTCCTGTTTAAAGCACGTCACCCTGGGGCTGTTAGAATAGTCGTGATGTGTAGCTTCCCCACTGCCTACCTCCAGAACAACCCACCCCCCGGGAAAGAAACTCCTACCCATCGGCAGTGCCTCCCCACCTTCCCCTCCCCCCAGCCCCACAAACACCCCCCTACGCTCTGTCCATTACCTTGGCGATGGCCCCACGCCCTCCGCCTGGACCACATCTGCTTCCTGCGTTCCTTCTTTGGCGTGGATTGTCCGTGAGCGCATCTGGAGGGAGGGGTGCCTCAACCCCAGCCTGGAGATGGATATTGAGGGTATTGATAGCGGTTTTCCTCTGGGGATGGTGGGGGGGAGGTATGTAGAATTAACAAGTCAGCACGACGGGCCCCTGCAGAGAAACCTTCCAGAAGCCACCGCAGGGCAGCTGCAGACCGCACCCCCATGGTCCTCACTGCCCGCCTCTGTGGGGGTAAAAATGAGCACTCCAAACCATTTCTGAAACAAAGCGCCAGCTATTTTAAACCGGAGAGCAAGAAAAGCCTCCTTCAACAGACGGGATGGACTGGCCTTGATCCCGGGCTTCCAGGACTCTGCAGGGGCTTCGGGTCGATGTCCCAGGTGCAGTGTATCCAAGCTGCAGTGTGTCTCTGTCTTTTATCATCAAGGGCATCATCATTTATAGTAAAAAAGGAACCATCACGAGTTCTGTGAGAGACAGCGGTGACATTCAGTCTGCAGTTCAGTCAGGTTTGCCAAAGGCCGCTCTCAACATCCCCATCTTTTTTTGATTTTTAAAAATTTTCTTTTTTTTCCCACATTTTAAAATAACTCTTAAACAAACATTTTTTAATTGGAGGACAATTGTTTTACAATGTCTTGTCTGTTTTGCTGTACAAGGAAGGGCATCAGCTCTATGTGCTCACACACCCCCTCCCTCCAGAGCCTCTCTTCCCCTCCCCACCCCACCTCCCAGGTCTTCACAGGGCACGGAGCTGAGCTCCCTGGGCTGCTCAGCAGCTTCCCACGAGCGGTCTCTTCCACACACGGTAGTGTAACTGTGTCAGCGCTACTCTCTCGATCCGTCCCACCCTCTCCTTCCCCCGCCGTGCCCACAAGTCCTTTCTCTACGCCTGTGTCTCCATTCCCTGCCCTGCAAACAGGTTCATCAGCATCATTTTTCTCCATTCCATGTATACCCGTTCTTAAACAATATTTGTTTTTCTCTTCCTGAATTATTCAACTCTGTATAACAGGCTCTAGGTTCATCCGCTTCAGTTACAAGAACTTTTTACCTATTCCCAATGGAATCCAAACTGACGTAAGGTTCAAAAATTGCGGAGGAAAGCAGCAGAGGTCAGACGCTGTCACAGAGCTGACACCAAGGGACAGGGCTGCCCTGGCACATGTGCTTACACGCTCACTGGTGCCTGATGCTTTTCTCAGCTGCTCTGGAAACTGAGAGGTGGCTTCACGGCATCTGCGCTTCTGCCCGACTCTCAGCTCTGCGTGCTAAGTCACTCAGTCATCTCAACTCTCTGCGACCCCATGGACTGTAGCCTGCCAGGCTCCTCTGTCCACGGGATTCTCCAGGCAAGAGTTCTAGAGCAGGTTGCCATGCCCGATCTTCCAGGGGATCTTCCCGACCCAGGGACTGAACCCACATCTCCTGTGTTGCAGGCCATCTCCCACACTGCAGGTGGATTCTTTACCACCTGAGCCACGAGGTCGTGGCCTTAATTTGACTTGCTGTCTAGAAGGAATGCAAAGAAGAATGCACCGGAAGCAACAGTCTGGTGTCGGTGTGGTGATGAGCAGGGTGTTGACTAACCTGTTCCCAGGTCCTCTTCACCTGCTTTGAGCCGAGGGCTGATGAGGCAGAGAAGCAGAAGATATAGCAAGATAGGGAGGGCGCTCCTGGGCGTTGGACCTCAGATCCGTATCTTTATATCGATATGGACATCTATATCTATTTCTATATCTATTTTTATATCTATAATTATATCCATACATTTCCCCAGAAACCCAGCTTTGTGAAGACCCATGGATGCTTCCGAGTCCCAACTGAATGCTCACCTCATCCTAACTGGAATTATCAACTCACAGCTGCCCTGGTCACAGCGTGTTTGGGTGGTGTGGTGAGGAGTCCACCCATTCTCAGCTCCAGGCTGGTGAGTATTCTCCAGATCCCCTTCTTCCCCCTTTCCTATATCTTTTTTGCCTTTCACCTCCCCGCAGGATTTTTTTCAGAAACCAATTGATTCATCAAACTGCTCCAGTGGAGAATCTGGATCTGAACCCTAGGCTCTAAGCCTACATCCAGAGCCCTGAAACCCCCACCAGGGTTCCTGGAAAGCCCATGGTTTCACAAAGAAATGAAGGAATGATGCTGGGAAGGCAGAGGTGCTTGGAGTGGTCTCCTGGGGGAGGTGTGGTCCTCCCTGATGGAAGCCTCCGCCTGGAAAGGACATTGAAGCTTTTGGGGACCCAGTGCAGGCGGCTCACCTTCCCTCCATCTTCTGGCGGCAGGAGTCTGCAGGGCTCTGAGACGGAGACCACGCTCCTCAGAGCACCCCCCTCACTCCGTCACTCCCAGAAGCAGAGGTGACCTTCACTCCACTGGGTCCAGCGGTACTGCCGTGCCTGTCTGTTCTGAAATGAAGGATGTGCGTCCACCCGAACCAGCAGGACAGGAAGGAAGGGGGCAGGAGAGATGCTCTGGCTTTGGGGTCACTTCCTCAGTTCCAGCTCTGCCTCTGCCCCATCCTGATAGTGTGACCTCAGCCAAGCCGCTTGGCCTCTGGAAGTTCCAGTTTCGGGTTTGCAGGGCGGGGCCGACACTCTGGGAATGGCCTTCAGGACCCAGGAAGGTTGTTTTATGCTCCTCTGTGTGTACCGTGCCTGGGTCCTGTGACACACAGCACGTGGGGCTCATGATGCACTTGATGACAGGTGATGTTTATGCGGCGTGTTTGCCCTTCCTCGTGTGGGTGGCTGTTTCCCTCCCCTTTGCCACATCTTCCAGTGTTCGGGGCCCCGCTCCTCTGCCCCCCGCACCGGCAGACCACATGGTTGCCTGTCTTCTGCTGTCAGTCTGCACCCCACAGGCTCCCTGTGGGCTTGGACTCTGTGAGTTTCCTGCCCGCGAATATTGCTTCACCGAGAGCAGGAGGCGGTGGTTTAAGATAATGGTGCAGACGCAGACTAGAGACGCATTTCCAGGTTCACATAGTAAGTCACTGGGGACAGTAACTCCTGGGGAAAGGAGCCCTCCCCAGACTCCCCTCCCTTTGAAGGTTCTGGCCGGCGCTGCTCAAAGATTTAGTAAATAAACTAACTGGACTCCCAGTTACCTTGAACTGCAGAAAACAACAGATACTTTCTTAGTATCAGCATGTCTCAGATACTGTGTGGGATACACTTAGGCTAGAAAAATTGTCCACTTACTATTTTTTTTAAATTTTTTATTGGAATGACAGTGGCTTTGCCAAGATCGTGTTAGTTTCTGCTGTACAGCAAAGTGGGTCAGCCACTTGTGTCACACACTCCCTCGTTTTTGGATTTCCTCTGAAGGTCGCCTCGGAGCCCTGAGTGGAGTTTCCTGTGCTATAGGTAGGTTCTCACTGTATCTGCTCACACACAGCAGTGTGTATACGTGTGTATATGCGGTAGGTTCCCATCGTATCTGCTCACACACAGCAGTATGTATGTGTGTGTATATGCAGTAGGTTCTCATTGTATCTGCTCACACACAGCAGTGTGTATATGTGTGTGCATGTGGTAGGGTCTCATCGTGTCTGCTCACACACAGCAGTGTGTATATGTGTGTGTATGCCGCTCCCAGTCTCCCAACTCATCTCATCCCTTCTTCCCACCTTGGTGTCCACAGGGTTGTTCGCTACGTTGGTGTCTCCATTTCTGCTTTGCAGATAGACTCAGCCGTACCATTTTCTACATCCCACCTGTGTGTAGTAATGTAGACATTTGTTTTTCTCTTTCTGACTTACCTCACTCTGCGTGATGACCTCTAGGTCCATCTACCTCTCTGCAAATGGCAGATTTTTGTTCCTTTTTATGCCTGAGTAATATTCCACTGTATATATGTGTTGTGGCCACCTACTCGTAATGTGACTTTATTTTGAGATCTGAAAAACGGGTCCAAAATTCCTCCTAGAGTTACTAAAATGAATTAGATGAGACCTTATATATAGACCTCTTAGAACTTTGCTTAACCTTGAACTCTGCTGCTTTGTTGCTGTTGTTCAGTAGCTAAATCATGTCCAACTCTTTCCAACTCCGTGGACTGCAACACACCAGGGTTCCCTGTCCTTCACTGTCTCCCGGGATTTGCTTAAACTCAGCTCCATTGAGTTGGTGATGCCATCCAACCATCTCAGCCTCTGTCATCCCCTTCTCCTCTTGTCTTCAATCTTTCCCAGCATCAGGGTCTTTTCCAGCGAGTCAGCTCTTTGTGTCAGGTGGGCAAAGTATTAGATCTTCAGCATCAGCATCAATCTTTCCAATGAATATTCAGGTTTGATTTCCTTTAGAATTGACTAGTTTCATCTCCTTACTGTCCAAGGGGCTCTCAAGAGTCTTCTTCAGCACCACAGTTTGAAAGCATACATTCTTCAGTGCTCACCCTTCTTTATGGTTCAACTCTCACATTCATATATGACTCCAGGAAAAATCATAACTTTGACTAGATGGACCTTTGTTGGCAAAGTGAAGTCTCTGCTTTTTAATATGCTGTCTAAGTGGGTCATAGCTTTTCTTCCAAGGAGCAAGCATCTTTTAATTTCATGGCTGCAGTCACCATCCACAGTGATTTTGGAAGCCAAGAAAATAAAGTCTCTCACTGAATTCCTTGTTTCCCCATCTATTTGCCTTGAAGTGATGGGACTGGATACCGTGACCTTTGCTTTTTGAATATTGAGTTTTAAGCCAGCTTTTCCACTCTCCTTTTGCACCGTCATTAAGAGGCCCTTTAGTTCCTCTTGCTTTCTACGGTTAGAGTGGTATCATCTACATATCTGAAGTTGTTGATATTTCTCCTGGCAATCTTGAATTCAGCTTGTGAGTCATCCAGCCCAGCATTTCACAAGATGTACTCTGCACATAAGTTAAATAAGCAGGGTGACAATATACAGCCTTGACGTATTCCTTTCCCAATTTTGAACCAGTCCGTTGTTCCATGTCTGGTTCTAATTGTTGCTGCTTAAGTGTTAGTTATTATTATGATTCCTTTACTCATAAAGTTTTTCTTTGTACATTAATTGCTTCTTTCTGAACCTCAGTTTTCTCATTGGCAGTAGTAATGAACCTGTCCTCCTTGGCTGTGGGAGTTAGATGAGGTGTTGTGTGTGCAGCGTTGCTGTGGGGTACACGTTCAGTCCTGGCCACAGTTGTGATCACCGCCTGGGGGCAGGAGCCCTCCCCAGACTCCCCTTCCTTCTAGAGTTCTGGCTGGCGCTGGTCAAAGATTAGCAAATGAAATAACAGGACTCCCAGTCAGCTTGAATTGCAGATCAACGACAAATCCTTTCTTAGTATCAGCATGTCTCAGATACTGCTTGGGATACACTCAGGCTAAAAAAATTGTCCAGTTTGTGTGTGTGTGTGTGTGTATGTCTGTCCAGTTTCGTTCAGAAAACTAAGATCATGGCATCTGGCCCCATCACGTCATGGCAAATGGGGAAACATTGGAAATAGTGGCAGACTTTATTTTGGAGGGCTCTAAAAATCACTGCAGATGGTGGCTGCAGACATGAAACTAAAAGATGCTTACTCCTTGAAAGGAAAGTTATGACCAAGCTAGACAGCATATTAAAAGGCAGAGACATTACTTTGCCAACAAAGATCCATCTAGTCAAGGCTATGTTTTCCCCAGTGGTCATGTATGGATGTGAGAGTTGGACCATAAAGAAAGCTGAGCCCTGAAGAATTGATGCTTTTGAACTGTGGTGTTGGAGAAGACTCTTGAGAGTCCCTTGGACAGCAAGGTGATCCAACCAGTCCATCCTAAAGGAAATCAGTCCTGAATATTCGTCGGAAGGACTGATGTCGAAGCTGAAACTCCAATACTTTGACCACCTGGTGCGAAGAGCTGACTCGTCAGAAAAGTCCTTGATGCTGGAAAGGCGGGAGGAGAAAGGAGCAGTTGGATGGCATCACTGACTCAATGGACAGGAGTTTGAATAAACTCTGGGAGTTGGTGTTGGACGGGGAGGTCTGGTGTGTTGCAGTCCATGGAGTTGCAAAAAGTCAGCTACAACTGAGCAACTGAACTGAACTGAACTGTGTAGTTTTGATGTGCAATTCAAATTGAACGGGAAATTCTGCATTTTATAAGGCAATCCTGCCTGAAGAGCTCGTGTTGGGGCTCCGAAAGCGGTTGCAGCCAGAGGCGGCAGGGGACGGGGCAAGGTGCCCGCGGGTCCCCTCTTGTTCTCAGCTCTGCACAAGCTCTCTCCCTGCTGCTGGCTCTGCTGACGGCTCCCTGGTCATGAGCTCCCCCTCGGCGGTCCCCCCTTGGCAGCTGGACAAGTCGGTGCCCCCGCCTCAGGCTCCCAGCCCCTCCCACCTGGCATTAGGTGAGTTCTCACCGTGACCCACGGTGCCCCTGTCGGCCCCACCAGCTCCCCAGAAAACACCCTGCCCCGACTCCGGCTACCCAGTGGCATCTGTGCGGTCCCTAAACCCCTCATCTATTCTCTGACCTTCAGGATCCCTTTCTTGGGAGAAGAAAACTAACTCCATCGCAGGTTTAGTTTGGGAGGATCTCTGATGATCCCCTCCCCTCCTCTTGGTGCAAAGAGCAGCCGCATCACAGACCGTTCTCTGGGGATGCTTGCAAATCGACCTCCTTTCAATAGCATCTTGGCTATGCGTGCAAAACATGAGTGGAAGAGCACTTCTGGTTACTTGGGGTTCTGGACGAGGTGTGGGCTGGGTGGTTCTGGAAGCAGGCTGGCTCCGGCCGGTTTTCCTGCAGGCCTGGGTGCAATCATTTCCCCCCATATCTATCTCTCCCTAGGGCTTCAGCCACCAAAATGGTCACCCCATGTGACCTCTCTACCCCACCTTCCCCATCGCCAGTCCACTCCTTGTGGGGTCTTCAGTCTCAGTAAGTGGCCATTCCATTATTTTGATTCCTCTCACCCAAGCTTTGGAGCTCTTCTAGACTTCTCTTTCTCTGATGTCACGTTCACAGGCACCACTCATCGACTGTTCAGAGACTGGTCCCTTCTCCTCCGCCCTGTCACTTCCGCCCTAGTCCCAGTGGCCAACATCACTGATGAGCCCCCAGCTCCCCTCCATGCAGACCCGCTACCGTCCCCCACACAGCAGCAGAGCAAGCCTTTAAAGACAAGAATCCTCACTCAAAACCCTCTTGTGTCTTCCCTCCTGATGCAGAATAAAACCTCTGAGCCCAGAGCCCTGCTTTCAAGGCCCTAGGTGGGCTGGCCCACCGTGACGCCCTGACCCCTTCCCCACCTCTGACTGTCCCTGGTTCAGACGCATGGGTCCCCTCGCTCCCCTTTAGATACACCCGTGTCCCATCTGGCTTTGCACTTGCCTGTCGGCCTTCCCAGATAAAACCTTTCTTCCCCTCCCCCAGGTGAAGGGGTGCTTGCCCCCTCACTTCACGACAGCTTTACCCGACTGTCCGCTCACCTCACCTAACTTTTCCCTCTTAGTCTCAGACTCTGTGTGGACCGCCACCCGGTCCTCATCACATGGGGATGCTTCCAGGTCATGACCTCTCAGCAGGTAGGTGTGGAGGGAATACATCACTCAGTGGAGGCGGGGTTGGGGAGACGAAGGGGCTGGCCTGGATGGGCTCCAGCGACCACACCAGTGAAATCCATGATGAGGTCTCCAGTGGCCGGAGGAACCATGTGGGAGGGAATCAAGTTTCTGGAAGTTTCTGCCACACCCCTCGTGTCTGCTGGTCAAGTTCATTTCACATCTGCTCATTCCTCCTCTTCCTTTGTCGCGAAGAGCATCTGTTGGTCACAGAGCACTCTGGGGCCTTTAAAAAGAGAACTTTGTCCACCAATAGCAGGAATGATGGAAGGTTCTGCTCAGTGGCCTTGGCTTTCAAGCTGGTTCCCTATCCTTAGGTCACTCTAGCCAGTGTGAGCCCATGGAGGTCGACAGGGTGCATATTCAGTCCATTCTATAGTGAGTCAGAAACCCAGCGTGGTGGTGGCTTAGTCATCGAGTCTGTCCAACTCTTGCGATCTCATGGACTGCAGCCTGCCAGGCTCCATGGGATTTCCCAGGTAAGAATACTGGAGTGGGTTGCCGTTCTTTCTCTAGAGAAACTCAAGGATATGCAGAGTTAAATGCTTTGCCCTAATCTCACAATCTGTTGGGTGGTAGAGATGATGAAAACCCATTTTTTCTTCCTGGTTTTTAATTAAGAAATGAAGAGACGTTTAAGATAAAATGCTAAGAGCCAAACTGTCCATAATTCCTCTCCACCACAGCTCTTTTTGTTTCCACACCAGGACTTGCTCAGGTGACAGGCATCTCACAGTTGTACTAAGAAGTATGACTCACCATAGTTAGAGCTATTTTGTCATATTGACATATAGTCTGTCAATAATATTTTTAATGACTGCATAGTAGTCCAACAAATAAAATTCCAAATAACATGCCTTCAAGTTATTTCTATATATTTTAAATAATCTTTTTAAAATTAATTTGATTGAAGAATAATTACACCACGGTGAGGCAGTGCCAAAGAACGCTCAGACTACTGCACAGTTGCACTCACCTCACACGCTAGTAAAGTAGTGCTCAAAATTCTCCAAGCCAGGCTTCAGCAATACGTGAACCATGAACTTCCAGAAGTTCAAGCTGGTTTTAGAAAAGACAGAGGAACCAGAGATCAAATTGCCAACATCCGCTGGATCATCGAGAAAGCAAGAGAGTTCCAGAAAAACATCTATTTCTGCTTTATTGACTATGCCAAAGCTTTTGACTGTGTGGATCACAATAAACTGTGGAAAATTCTGAAAGAGATGGGCATACCAGACCACCTGACCTGCCTCTTGAGAAACCTGTATGCAGGTCAGGGAGCAACAGTTAGAACTGGACGTGGAACAACAGACTGGTTCCAAATGAGAAAAGGAGTATGTCAAGGCTGTATATTGTCACCCTGCTTATTTAACTTGTATGCAGAGTTCATCATAAGGAACACTGGGCTGGAGGAAGCACAAGCTGGAATCAAGATTGCCAGAAGAAATATCAATAACCTCAGATATGCAGATGACACCACCCTTATGGCAGAAAGTGAAGAAGAACTAAAGAGCCTCTTGATGAAAGTGAAATTAAGATCATGGCAAATAGATGGGTAAACAGTGGAAACTGGCTGACTTTATTTTTGGGGGCTCCAAAATCACTGCAGATGGTGACTGCAACCATGAAATTAAAAGCCGCTTGCTCCTTGGAAGAAAAGCTATGACCAACTTAGACAGAATAATAAAAAGCAGAGACATTACTTTGCCAACAAAGGTCTATGTCGTCAATGCTATGGTTTTTCCAGTGGTCATGTATGGATGTGAGTTGGACCATAAAGAAAGGTGAGCCCTGAAGAATTGATGCTTTTGAACTGTGGTGTTGGAGAAGACTCTTGAAAGCCCCTTGGACTGCAAAGAGATCCAACCAGTTCATCCTAAAGGAGATCAGTCCTAAATATTCTTTGGCCACCTGATGGGAAGAGCTGACTCATTTGAAAAGACCATGATGCTGGGATGGATTGGGGGCAGGAGGAGAAGGGGATGACAGAGGATGAGATGGTTGGATGGCATCACCGCCTCAATAGACATGGATTTGAGTAAACTCCTGGAGTTGGTGATGGACAGGGAGGCCTGGCGTGCTGCAGTCCATGGAGTCTCGAAGAGTTGGACATGACCGAGCTTCTGAACAACAGCTAGACCCGGAAGCCTGCTGGGCCCTGAGACTGTCTTCCCTCCTGCTCTGTCCCTTCCCTTCCTTTCTCTTCCCCAGGCTCCCTGCCTGCCTGTCCTCTGTGAGGTGGGCTGTCCCATCTCTGTCCCTCCTCACTCCAGTTTGTGTTCAGGGCTTTCTTCTGGATGCAGAGCCCTGATGCCCACCTCCCTCCGCAAGGCCTGCTCAGCAGGATGAACCGGCTGCTCTGGGAGGGGCTGGGCAAGCTGGTGTTCCCCACCCAGAGCCCCCTTCCAGCAGCCCCTTCCAGCACACCCTGCCTGCCTCCAGCTCCAAGCTCTCCGGCAGGTCTTGGGAGCACCGTCCTTCTACTAAAAACGGGGGAGGGAATCGGGAGGGAGGAGGGAGGGGGATTCTGGAGGGGGAGCATATGTATACCCATGGCGGATTCATGTCAATGTATGGCAAAACCAACACAATAAAGTAAAGAAAATTAAAAAAAAAAAAAAAAACTGCATTTAACCTCCAGCTTCATGAAGACGGGACCTCCAGGCAGGGCCTGCTCTGTGTCCCTGTTCCTTGAAAACAGGGCTGCAGACAATGGGACACAGAGCAGGCCTTGCTCGGAGTGTCCTGTATCTACGAGGGCTTCTCCACTTGCCTGGATTGCCCTGTGGAGTCCCAAACAGGAGACAGGCCAAGCTACAGCTCTGGTGCCCCGCAGCACCGTGTCCCTAATACTGGAGCCAGAATTTCCATGGCGGCTGCAGAGAGGGCCAGCCCGGCTCATCGGCAGTGGCCAGGAGGCCTGAACATCTGGGAGCACATCCAAAGGTGATCACAGGGTGTCAACTCTCCCTCCAGGGGTGCGGGAGGTGGATTTGCTGGTGGGGGCAAGCCCTCCCGCTCCTCCCCTCCCGGTGGTGTCAGCCTTACCCAGGACACCTGTTCTGCTGCAGTGTGGCTTAGGGAGAGGATGTTAAAGTCCCAGGGGTGACATTTACAAGATACTGTGAACCTTTTACCCCACAGCTGAAGGGCAAGTGGGGGCAGCCACTGCTGACAGCAGGAATCGACACCTCCGGGTTGGCAGGGGAGGGTTTCGCCAAGCACTTGCTATGTCTTTGATGTCAGCTGTCCTTTCCTCCCTTCTCGGCCACTGGACAGCTGGGTGGTGGGGGAGGGGGCTTAGGGAAGGCAGAGGCGAGCATCCGTTTCCAGGAAGGCAGCCTCAGCGAAGGTCATCCCAGGCAGCCTGAACAGGGATACGGGGCTCCTCAGCTCCTCCCGCGGGGCCCTGCTCCAAGCCCCAAGATGTGGCTCCATGCCTTATCTCCAGCTCTGGTAGCTACTTCCAGCCTCTCCAGGTGAATTTCAGCCACGTGGCAGCTTCAGCAAGAGGCCCACCCTGAGGTCATGCTTAACAAATCCATGGCAGAGGGAAGAAACTGGGAGGCTATGTTACTGCACAGAGAGGGTTGAAAAAGAAGAGCCTGAGATGCACTTACAGAGTTCAGGAGCCTGATTTAAGACAGAGAAGCACGTCTTTAAGCAATGTAATTTTTACAAAGTTGAAAGAATCTTAAAAATAACATTGCTTTTTTTTTCTTCTTATTTTAGAAGATTATTACAGAAAATCTACAAGTGACAGTGAAGTTTTGGAGTAAAGCCAAAAAACTCATTTTGAATTCTACCGAAGCTGATCACCAACCCTTAGTAAACTTATGGTCTAGTCTTGATCAAAAGACAAACATACAGACACGTACACAGACACCCCTTCGCACACAAATGAGACCATCCTGCAAGTACAGGATGCAGCCTCTTCTTTTCCTGTAAAATCCCACCAGCTGCATTTCTGCCTGTGTCTTTGGAGCATACAGGCTGCATCGGGTGGTCTCGCTGCGGTGTGTGGCCTTCTCCTACTGCGGTGCCCAGGCTCCGGGTCCCTCTGGCTTGGTAGTGCTATAGTTGTAGTTGCCCCACGGCACGTGGGGTCTTAGCTCCCGGATCAGGGGGTGCACCCGTGTCCCCTGCACTGGAAGCACAGTTCTTTTTTAGGCATGGTTTTATGTTGTCTTATCTCTGGCTGAGCCGGGTCCTTGTTGCTGTGCACAGGCTTTCTCTCGAGGTGGCGAGCGGCGGCTCCTCTTGGCTGTGGGGCGTGTGTTTGTCACTGCAGCGACTTCTCTCGGCCTGGAGCACAGGCTCTAGGGCCCACGGGCTTCCCTAAACGCTGTGCCGCCTGGGCTCAATCGCGGCAGTTCCCACGCTCTAGAGCGCAGGCTTGGTCGGTGGGGTGTATGGGCTCAGCTGCTCTGTGGCCTGTGGGATCTTCCCAGACGAGGGATTGAACCCGTGTCTCCTGCATTTTGGCAGGCAGATTCTTGACCCCTGAGCTACCAGGGAAGTCCCCCCAAGTATCTGAAAAATGTGAATTTTTGACAGCTACCTGCCGCTCCATGGAAAGCCTAAGGCGTTTATTTGGACATTTTAATTTAAATGAGCTGAAATGTACAAGTATGTCTTACGAGACAGAATGAGAAAAGTGTCACTCAGCACCTCAGTTTTCCCCGCCTCTAAAGTCTGACAACATGGCCTTAGTTCAGGCGGCTGGTGTGGCGTTTAATTAACATTTAGGAAGGGCCTGGCAATTCACGGGTAAAGGCTTGCTACTAAAGATTTTGTGTCACTGTTCGTAATTATTATAATTTTCTCATTATGGGCAATTAGCGTATCTTGAGACAACAGAGAGGAATTTATTTGGGAGCTGATCTGTATCTTGGTCTCACTTGAGCTGGCAATGGAGGTTCAGAAGGCTCGTAATTTTCTTCGGGGCTGGAGAGACAAGGATCGGCCAGGAGGCATCAGCCCTAAATGGGTGGAGGTAACTGCTGACAGAGAGCAGGGGAGGAAGGCCCCCCCTTGCTCCCCTTGCGCTTGTGTACACACACACACACACACACACACACACACACACGGACACATGCCCACGTGCAGCATGGGGGTGGGTGCAGAACGCCCCCTCACCATTCCGCTTTGCTGTTCTGATTTTCGTCTCCTAGAAGACATAGATAATTCACCAGGATTTTCGTCCTGAGCCTTTAGAGGCCAAAGGTACATTGGTTCACTTAGCCTTTGCACAAACTTTCCTAATGACCCATGAGCTATGATATGGCAGTGACTTTGAATGCTTCAAAAGTTCTCAGACATGACAAGTGAGGCTTCTTACCATCCCCTTGGAATGGCAAAAACTAGGTAGAAGAAAGCATTTAGTGACCAGTATATTGAGCATACATTTGCCAAAGTTTGTAGAGATGTTTAAAGTTCATTTCCTAAGAGATTTTGACTCTATTTTCTCACCCTCAAATCCAGACACAGGATCTGACCAAGGCCCATTTTTCTGGTCTGGGAGGACAATTATATACAAGCCAAGGGGTTGGAACATTTACAGTGGACACTAAGTCCAGGCCACATGATCACCTCGCACTTGTAAGCAATGTCTACAGTCCTTGGAATGTCTTAATACTCTAGCTGGATTTTCGGAGTGTTTAGGATCTTGCCGATTACCTGATGTCAATTTCAGAAATACCAGGCTTCCCTGGTGGCTCAGCTGGTAAAGAATCCGCCTGCAATACAGGAGACCTGGGTTTGATCCCTGGGTTGGGAAGATTCCCTGAAGAAGGGAATGGCTACCCACTCCATTATTCTTGCCTAGAGAATGGACACAGGAGCCTGGTGGGCTACAGTCCATGGAGTCGCAAAGAGTCAGACATGACTGAGTGACTAACACTTTCAACAGACACCCTTAGGAACAGTGATGACGATTGGACCTGTTTTCTCACTAACATCATTCCTGACATTGTTTCCCCTTGGGTGTGGGGCATTGAGGAAGGGCTGTTTAGACCATTCTTGAGTCAGCATCCAGTTCTGGGGGACAGATTTAAGCCTGAGATGATGGAGGGGTTCAGATTGTTGGCTAATCCAGATTTAAGTTGGGACCCACGGGCTATAGAAGATAAACAAGGACTCATCCCATGTATGCTGTTTCTATGGGCATCCAACGAAGGGCACATTCCAGGGCTAGGCTGACCCCTTAGGGTCATGGTTAGACTTTGAAAAAGAAGTTGGGGGACTTTCAGGTCCTTCAGAGAGCAGAGGAGAAGGTGGAAGGAGGCCAGCTATGTCCTTCTTCTCCAGTTGAGACAAAATAAAGACCTATTGTCCCCACAGCTCAAGATGAACTTGTTTTGAGCAAACCAGAGTCCTCCTGCTGAATTGGAGCCAAGTGAGTCTAGCACAGCCCTACTTGGATCGTGATATACTGAGCTCCTTTTCATTTCTCTCTTCAAGACTTTGTGGTTACAATCTACAGCGTCTTCATTTTACCAAACTGTCTCACGATGGGATGTTGAACGCACCATCAATCCTTGATCTCTCGAAACAGTAGGCTAATGGCAAACGCAGGTCTCATGAAAATGGTCTCATTTGCTGGATCAGATATCTCCAAAATGGGTGCAGGCACTTCCAAGACTCTGTCAGACAATCCACTGGAGGAGTTCAGAGAGAACATTCTAGAATGTCGACTTACGTGTTCTTCAATTTCACCTTGTTGATTTTTTGAGTGTGTTTTATAACATAGACAATGTAGTGTGCGTGAGTGCCACCAGAGGTATACGTAATAGTTTTGTTACTTATTGAAGTGTCTTAGCCCAGGGATCAGCCATCTTTGGTCCACAGGCCAAAATCAGTCTGCCCCCTGTTATGGTATGGCCCACACGCTAACAACTGTTTTTTCATTTTTAAGTGGTTTAAAGGCAAAAACAATAGTTTTTATATTTTTTAATGGGAAAAAATCAAAAGAAGAACAATGCTTTGTGACACATGGAAATTACCTGAAATTTAAACGTTAGCATCATTCATAAATGAGGATTTATTGGAACATATTCATACCCGATCATGTCTACGGTCACGCTGCTTTTGCAGACCCCAGTGGCAGAGCTCAGTGGATGCACAAAGACCGAAAATACTTACTAGCTGATCCTTAAAGTCTGCCAATCTTGCCCTTGGGCCCTCAGCTTCAGGTCCTGATACAGTATTTTTGTACCGACTCATCCTTGTGGAAAGAGTATTAAAAAAAAAAAAATGGTGTAGTAGGTAAAGAAGCCACCTGCCAATGCAGGAGATGCAAGAGACTCGGGTTCTATCTCAGGATCAGGAGGATCCCGTGGAGTAGGAAACGGCAACCCACTCCAGTATTCTTAACTGGGGAATTCCATGGACAGAGGAGACGCACTCCAGTATTCTTAACTGGGGAATTCCATGGACAGAGGAGCCGGGCGGGCTGCAGTCCATGGAGTCACAAAGAGTTGGACATGACTGAGTGACTGAGCACGCACAACGCACGTAGTTGATTTACAGTGTTGTATTAGGAAAGTGATTCAGTCATACACACACACATACATATATATGTGTGTATATATTCTTCTTCAGATTTTTTCTCGTTATAGGTTATTATAGGCTATTGAGTATAGTTCCTCGTGCTATGTACAATCCTTGTTTGGTGACCAGAAGTTGGTTTTCTATGTCTGTAAGTCTATTTCTGTCTTGTAAATAAGTTCATTTGTACTGCTTTTTAGGTTCCACATGTAAGTGATATTGTATAATATTTGTCTTCCTCTGTCTGACTTCACTTAGTATGGTAATCTCTAGGTCCATCTACACTGGGGAAAACAGCATTATCTCATTCTTGTTTATGGCTGAGTACTATCCTGTGTATTTTTGATATTCTCGTACTACACACACACATACACACCACACACCATACACCATCTGGAAAGAGTATTTTTAAGCTGGATAAGCATAACTTCCTAAAGCAATTTGCAGCGTGTCTTGGAGGACCTCTTCAGAGCATTTTGCTGGGCAGGTGGGAGTTGGTGGAGGAGGAAGGGCAAGGAGAAGCTGAGAAGCTTTTCCGAGAAAGTCTCGAAGTGAGACCTGAAGAAATCAAGAAGCTGCACAGAGAGTTGCGATGCACTAGGAGCATGCCCAGGACAAGCGATCCTTGCCCTTTCAGCCCATTATCATCTTTGTTTGGATGCTGGCCCAGAGTCACCCTGTAGTTAGAGAGGCATCTCGCTGTCGCGTTAGCCATCACGCTGCCTGCACCATACTTAACCAGCTCCCGTCCCCTTGCAGCTGGCAGCCCTGGGTGTGTGTGTGTACGTGTGTTTTGCCCCACAACATCCCCGGGAGTGGTATTTCCACTGGACAAGCTCCCTCGTGATCACTGTACAGGCAAGAAAAACAGTCAAGCCCTCATCAACATGGGAGGACCTACATTCTTTTGTATGGCTGAGCACCATCTCACTGTATATTTTTGTTATTCTTGAACTACACACACACACATACCACACACATACACACATCATCTGGAAAGAGTATTTTTCAGCTGGATAAACATCAGTTTCAGTTCAGTCGCTCAGTCGTGTCCGACTCTGCAACCCCATGAACCTCAGCACGCCAGGCCTCCCTGTCCATCACCAACTCCCAGAGTCCACCCAAACCCACGTCCATCAAGTTGGTGTTGCCATCCAGCCATCTCATCCTCTGTCTTCCCCTTCTCCTGCCCCCAATCTATCCCAGCATCAGGGTCTTTTCCAATGAGTCAGCTCTTAAACATAACTTCTTAAAGTAATTTGCAGTGCGTGTCTCGCGTGACACTGCAGTGTGCGAAGTACAAGTGGTTAATCACAGGTATCTTTTACTCTGTGTTTTTTAGGCTAACAAAGGAGACAAACACTCAGGCCCAGCAGCTGCATCTCAGTGGCCCCAAAATGAAGCCTTGCCTGTCTGACTCCCATTTGATCACCCCTCTGCTACCATGTGTAGGAAGATGGAGGAAAAAGAATCCTGGATATCTCAAAGTTTCACTGAAGCACTGCAGGCTCCTGCCATAGACTAAAAAGTTCATCTTAGGAGAATTTTTCTTATTTTTTTGGTGGATGTCCAAAAAAGCAGCTCTGGAGAACCCAGGTAGGAGAGGACACCTGGGTTTAGATAACTAGTTAATCTCCAGAAAGGGGTCTAGTCCACCTTAGAGGAACCAGAGACCCTGCAGAAGGAGGCAGCTGGTTCCAGAGGTTTGTTGTTCTTATTCAGTTGCTCAAAAGTCTCCAACTCTTTGTGACCCCATGGACTGCAGCACACCAAACTTCCCTGTCCTTCACTATCTCTAAGAGTTTGCCCAAGCTCATATCTATTGAGCCAGTGATGCCATCCTCTGATGAGAGGATATCATTTCATCCTCTGTCATCCCCTTCTCCTCTTGCCCTCAATCTTTTCCAGCATTAGGGTCTTTTCCAGTGAGTCAGCTCTTTGCATCAGGTGGCCAAAGTAATTGAGCTTCAGCTACAGCGTCAGTCCTTCCAATGAATATGCAGGGTTGATTGCCTTTAGGATTGACTGGTTTGATTTCCTTGCAGTCCAAGGGGCTCTCAAGAGTCTTCTCCAGCACCATTCCAAAGGTTGGAAGGAAACAAAAGACTAGATTCTGAGTCTGTGTCATTCAGTGATGGACAATGCAGTTGGACAGTGACTGGAAAACCTCTCAGTGCTGAATGAGAAAGAAATAGTTCCAATAGTCAATTCAGTCGCTCAGTCATGTCTGACTCTTTGCGACCCCATGAACCACAGCACGCCAGGCCTCCCTGTCCATCACCAACTCCCTGAGTCAACCTAAACCTATGTTCATCAAGTTGGTGATGCCATCCAGCCATTTCATCTTCTGTCGCCCCCTTCTCCTCCTGCCCTCAATCTTTCCCAGCATCAGGGTCTTTCCAAAGAGTCAGCTCTTTACATCAGGTGGCTAAAGTATTGGAGTTTCAGCTTCAACATCAGTCCTTCCAATGAACACCCAGGACTGATCTCCTTTAGGATGGACTGGTTGGATCTTGCAGTCCAACAGACTCTCAAGAGTCTTCTCCAACTCTACAGTTCAAAAGCATCAATTCTTCGGCACTCAGCTTTCTTTATAGTCCAACTCTCACATCCATACATGACCACTGGAAAAACCATAGCCTTGACTAGATGGACCTTCGTTGGCCAAGTAATGTCTCTGCTTTTTAATATACTGTCTAGGTTGGTCATAACTTTCCTTCCAAGGAGTAAGAGTCTTTTAATTTTGTGACTGCAGTCACCATCTGCAGTGATTTTGGAGCCCAGAAAAATAAACACTGTTTCCATGTTTCCCCATCCATCTGCCATGAAGTGATGGGACTGGATGCCATGATCTTAGTTTTCTGAATGTTGAGCTTTAAGCCAACTTTTCCACTCTCCTCTTTCACTTTGAACAAGAGGCTCTTTCGTTCCCCTTCACTTTCTGCCATAAGGGTGGTGTCATCTGCATATCTGAGGTTATTGATATTTCTTCTGACAATCTTGATTCCAGCTTGTGCTTCCTCCAGCCCAGCGTTTCTTATGATGTACTCTACATACAAGTTAAATAAGCAGAGTGACAATATACAGCCTTGACATACTCCTTTTCCTATTTGGAACCAGCCTGGTTATTCCATGTCGAATTCTAACTGTTGCTCCCTGACCTGCATACAGGTTTCTCAAGAGGCAGGTCAGGTGGTCTGGTACGCCCATCTCTTTCAGAATTTTCCACAGTTTACTGTGATCCACACAGTCAAAGGCTTTGGCATAGTCAATAAAGCAGAAGTAGATGTTTTTCTGCAACTCTCTTGCTTTTTCGATGATCCAGCGGATGTTGGCAATTTAATCTCTGGTTCCTCTGTCTTTTCTAAAACCAGCTTAAACATCTGGAAGTTTATGGTTCATGTATTGCTGAAGCCTGGCTTGGAGAATTTTTAGCTTCATTTTACTAGCCTCTGAGATGAGTGTAATTGTGTGGTAGTTTGAGCATTCTTTGGCATTGCGTTTCTTTGGGATTGGAATGAAAACTGACCTTGTCCAGTCCTGTGGCCACTGCTGAGTTTTCCAAATTTGCTGGCATATTGAGCGCAGCTCTTTCACAGCATCATCTTTCAGGATTTGAAATAGCTCGACTGGAATTCCATCACCTCCACTAGCTTTGCTCGTAGTGATGCTTCCTAAGGCCCACTTGGCTTCACATTCCAGGATGTCTGGCACTAGGTGAGTAATCACACCATTGTGATTATCTGGATCATGAAGATCTTTTTTGTACACTTCTTCTGTGTATTCTTGCCACCTCTTCTTAATATCTTCTGCTTCTGTTAGGTCCCTATTGTTTCTGTCCTTTATTGAGTCCATCTTTGCATGAAATGTTCCCTTGGTATCTCTAATTTTCTTGAAGATATCTCTAGTCTTTCCCATTCTATTGTTTCCCTCTATTTCTTTGCATTGATTGCTGAGGAAGGCTTTCTTATCTCTCCTTGCTCTTCTTTGGAACTCTGCATTCAGATGGGTATATTATCTTTCCTTTTCTCCTTTGCTTTTCACCTCCCATTTTTTCACAGATATTTGTAAGGCCTCCTCAGACAGCCATTTTGCTTTTTTGCATTTCTTTTTCTTGGGGATGGTCTCGATTCCTGTCTCATTTACAATGTCATGAACCTCCGTCCATAGTTTATCAGGCACTCTGTCTATCAGATCTAGTCCTTTAAATCTGTTTCTCACTTCTACTGTATAATCATAAGGGATTTGATTAAGGTCATACCTGAATGGTCTGGTGGTTTTCCCTACTTTCTCCAATTTCAGTCTGAATTTGTCAATAAGGAGTTCATGATCTGAGCCACAGTCAGCTCCTGGTCTTGTTTTTGCAGACTGTATAGAGCTTCTCCGTCTTTGGCTGCAAAGAATATAATCAATCTGATTTCGGTGTTGACCATCTGGTGATGTCCATGTGTAGAGTTTTCTCTTGTGTTGTTGGAAGAGGGTGTTTGCTATGACCAGCACGTTCTCTTGGAAAAACTCTATTAGCCTTTGCCCTGCTTCATTCTGTACTCCAAGGCATATTTGCCTGTTACTCCAAGTGTTTCTTGACTTCCTAGTTTTGCATTCCAGGCCCCTATAATGAAAAGAACACCTTTTTTGGGTGTTAGTTTTAGAAGGTTTTGTAGATCTTCACAGACCTGTTTAACTTCAGCTTCTTCGGTGTTGCTGGTCGGGGCCTAGACTTGAATTACCGTGATATTGGGGAACCCTAACTCAGGGAAGATGGACAGTTTCCTTTCAGGAGGAATATGTGCTCCATGACATTCACTGGACTCTAGCAGGTCAGGAGTCCTACGCTGCTCTGAGTAAACTGTGCTTACTAATATCATGGGATGACTTAAGCAAAGGATTATGGAGCAAACTTTCCAAGAAAGCAGAAACCATCCCAGTGGGCAGACTGCCCACTTCTCCTTTGCTTGCACGTTGGTAATGGCTCACGAGATTTCTGTGGAGGCTGAGGGTGCCCCTCCAGGGTCATCCAGGAAATGCCAATCTCTGGATGTTACTAATCATGTTGGAAGTTTCCTTTTCGCAGAGAGCGTGGCATGGTGACCTAGAGGGGTGACGTGAGGGCCAGACCCCCCTGCCCCTGAAGCTGTGCTGCTTGGTGACCATGCGTCAGCGGATAAGGGAAGGAATCCCAGGGCCCATTTGAAAGATCAGAGAAATGAAAATGGACTGACATTTCCCCTTTTATTAAAAGTGTTTTAAAATTGTGAAATGATGGCCGCATTAAAGAAGTAAATGGAGAAACTCTAGATCCACCCCTCTAACATGATGACTATTTTCATTTAAAATTGTTAACTTCTCTGAGTTTTAACACCCTCACCTTATCTTTGACAAAGGAGGCAAGAATATACAATGGAGAAAAGGCAATCTCTTTAACAAGTGGTGCTGGGAAAATTGGACAGCCACTTGTAAAAGAATGAAACTAGAACACTTTCTAACACCATACACAAAAATAAACTCAAAATGGATCAAAGATCTAATCATAAGACCAGAAACTATAAAACTCCTAGAGGAAAACATAGGCAAAACATTCTCCGACATAAACCAAAGCAGGATCCTCTATGACCCACCTCCCAGAATATTGGAAATAAAAACACGAATAAACAAATGGGACCTAATTAAAATTAAAAGCTTCTGCACAACAAAGGAAACTATAAGCAAGGTGAAAAGGCAGCCTTCAGAATGGGAGAAAATAACAGCCAACGAAACAATGGGCAAACAATTAATCTCAAAAATATACAAGCAACTCCTGCAGCTCAATTCCAGAAAAATAAAGGACCCAATCAAAAAGTGGGCCAAAGAACTTAACAGACATTTCTCCAAAGAAGACATAAAAATGGCTAACAAACACATGAAAAGATGCTCAACATCACTCATTATCAGAGAAATGCAAATCAAAACCACAATGAGGTACCACTTTACACCAGTCAGAATGGCTGCCATCCAAAAGTCTACAAGCAATAAATGCTGGAGAGGATGTGGAGAAAAGGGAACCCTCTTACACTGTTGGTGGGAATGCAAACTAGTACAGCCACTATGGAGAACAGTGTGGAGAGTCCTTAAAATACTGCAAATAGACCTGCCATATGACCCAGCAATCCCACTGCTGGGCATATACATCAAGGAAACCAGAATTGAAAGAGACACGTGCACCCCAATGTTCATCGCCGCATTGTTTACAATAGCCAGGACATGGAAGCAACCTGGATGCCCATCAACTGACGAATGGATAAGAAAGCTGTGGTACATATACACAATGGAATATTACTCAGCCATTAAAAAACATTCATTTGAATCAGTTCTACTCAGGTGGACGGAACTGGAGCCTATTATCCAGAGTGAAGTAGGCCAAAAGGAAAAACAACAATACAGTATACTAATGTATATATATATGGAATTTAGAAAGATGGTAACGAGAACCCTGCATGTGAGACAGGAAAAGAAACGCAGATGTATAGAACAGTCTCGTGGACTCTGTGGAAGAGGGCAAGGGTGGGATGATATGGGAGAATGGCATTGAAACACGTTAATTACCATATGTGAAATCAATTGCCAGCCCAGGTTTGATGCTCGGAGCTGGTGCACCAGGATGACCCAGGGAGAAGGAATCGGGAGGGAGGAGGGAGGGGGGTTCTGGAGGGGGAACATATGTATATCCATGGCGGATTCATGTCAATGTATAGTAAAACCAACACAATAAAGTAAAGAAAATTTAAAAAAAAAAAAAAGAAAATTAGAGATACCGAGGGATCATTTCATGCAAAGACAGGCACAATAAAGGACAGAAACAGTATGAACCTAATAGAAGCAGAAGATATTAAGAAGAGGTGGCAAGAATATGCAGAAGAACTATAAAAAAGAGATCTTAATGACCCAGATTACCGCGATGAAAAAAAAATAAAATTGTTAACTTCTCTGAGTTTTAACACCCTCTCAGGAATAAGGCACACACATTTTTTCTCCACCCCCCCATGGGGAACCCTCAAAATGAGTGAAATCATGACTTTTTCAGCAATTTGTGGCACAAAAGCACTTTCTTATTCCCTGACCTGCTTGCTGCATGTCTCTGGGGCGGGAGTGGGGGGCAAGGCTGGGGCAGAAGTTTGGATTGGACTCCCGTGTCTGTAGGCAGGGCCATGCCAGGTGACACTGGAGTGGCATTCAGGTGACTCTCTGCGACCCCGCGGACTGTAGCCCACCGGGCTCCTCTGTCCATGGGATTCTCCAGGCAAGAATACTGGAGAGGGTTGCCACTTCCTCCTCCAGGGGATCTTCCTGACCCAGGGATCAAACCCGCGTATGCTGTGTCTCCTGCAGTGCAGGCGGAGTCTTCACCGCTGAGCCAGAGGGGAAGCCCCGGGGCGACACACCTGGTCCTTCCATGATGGGTTAGCGTCAGCCACGAAGCTGCCCAGCTCACCTGCCCATGGCTGCTCCCAGAGGCCCGTCTGTCTCCTGATGGGGGGCCCCGTGCGCTGTCCCCCCGGCCTCACCAGCTCCCCTGTGTAGGGCCCTCTTCTCCTGTAGACACGTTCGTAGCTAAAGAGAATCAGGGAGAAGTTGAAGTGCCCCTAGCAAAGATCGGGTGGGCGCCTGTGAGGGTGTGTGGGCATCCGGGAGCGTGTCTGACTGCGTGGACCTGAGTTTGGGTGAGTGTGCGTGTGTGCGTGTGTGCGTGAGTGAGAGGGTGTGTGTATGCTCAGCGTGGCTGCAGCAGGCCTGGCTCACAAACACAGCCCTGCAGGCTCCCAAGACAGTCGTTTCCAGAACATTTTGGGGAGAGTCCGTACGGGGCTTCGCTGGACGAGCTTGAGGTGGGCGCCCAAGGGTGCAGGTGTGAACCGGGCCCTGAGGGCGGGTTTGTTCTGAGCCCTGAGAGACCCTGCCTCACTGGCACGTCTTGCAAAGGGGGTGATCTGCTTGGCCTGAAGCCCAGTCTGGGGAAGTGGGGTGTGGTGGCTCCCCGGAGGGGAGGATTTCCACGTGGGCCACAGCCAGCACCTCCATGCCTCTAGCCCGGGGGGTGGGGGGCACCTGAGGAGTCTATCCATAGAGCAGGTCCAGGGAAGAGCCCCGAACAGTCACGAGATCATCTCACATTCCCCTAGGAGACTCTGCCTGCAATGCAGGAGACCAGGGTTCGATCCCTGGGTCGGGAAGATCCCCTGGAGGAGGGCATGGCCACTCACTCCAGTATTCTTGCCTAGAGAATCCCCATGGATGGAGAAGCCTGGCAGCCTACAGTCCGTGGGGTTGCAAAGAGTCGGACACGACTGAGCGACTCACACAACTGGGTGTCTGGATGCATAAGAGGAAGCACGTTCCTGTGAAGACTGGGGGGGCCCCGAGCTCCCCCACGCCCCTCCTTGTGGGTTTCCTCCAGGCAAGGCCCCCGTGGGTGCGGGCAGGTGAAGGGTGGGACAGGAGGCCTGGCTGGGCTGAGTCCCAAGCTGGCTGAGAGGCTCGTGAGTTGGGCTGGTTCTTTTCCTTTGTGTCCAGCAGTGGTAGCTGAATGTGTTTAAGAGATAAGGGAGAGGGAGGAAGTGGTGGTGGGGAGACACTTTGGTACAGAGGACAAGGATGGAATTCTTGCCAGAAATGGTGACTCGGGGGTGGGCCCCTGAGGCCAAGGCCTGGGTGATGGGGGTCTGAGAGCTGTGCTGTGTCACCTCGGCCTCCAGCGGGACCCAGCTTTGAGCTGCCTCAGTCTCCTCAGCTGAGAAATGGGCTAATGACTCTCACAGGCATGCGTCCTGAGTGAGGCTGCCAGGGCAGGGGTGAGACTTCTGTCTCCTCATCGAGTGCTTTCAAATGGTCTGGACGCCATGGTTGCCTTGGTAACGGATACTGCCGTTCGGTGAGTTCCCATCCAACAGCTGAGCTGCGGTACTTGACCTGGGTGTGGCTGATTACGTTCTCACCCCTCCAGGACTGTCTGCAATGAAGGTGAATCTGCACCCCCAAGTACGAGGCTGCTCCCAGGACATCAAATGCACACACACACACACACACACATGACACACACACGCTGAATCACACCAATGTGCCCCGTGCTGCAGTGAGGAGTTGCTGCGGTTCAGTTGCTCAGTCGTGTCTGACTCTTTGTGACCCCCTGGCCTGTAGCCTGCCCGGCTCCTCTGTCCATGAGATTCTCCAGGCAAGAGTACTGGAGTGGGTTGCCATGCCCTCCTCCAGGGGCTCTTCTCAACCCAGGGATCGAGCCCACGTCTCCTGCATTGGCAGGCAGATTCTGCACCACTGAGCCACCAGGGAAGCCTCCCTGCAGTGACGGGACAGGGTGACAAATGCATGTGACCTTCCCAGGGAGCCAGGCTGACCTTTCTCCTTTGCTTCTGGAAAGGCTTGAAGTGTTTCTGGGACCTGTGGCTTTTAGGAAACAGCTCCTTCCTCTATAAGATACTAGCTCCTGACGAGAAGCAGCTGAGCAACGGGGCGGAGCCATGAAATGATTTCACAGTAATCCCCCTTTTGAACAACTGAGAAACCAGAGTTGGGAAATTAGGATGGGAGCCACGTGACCTTCCTGGGCTGGGACGCTTGGTTCTCTCTTTCGTTGGGGATCACCTTTCTCAGAAGTTGGGATCTCACCAACCGCGCAGTCAGCTCCCTGAAGGATGATCACCTTCTTTCAGGTCGGTTTGCAAAGAAAGTAGATTGCTCAAGGTCAGCAAGCTCCTCAGCACCAAAGTGAGACCACGAGAAGGTTGCTCACAGAGCCTGCGTGTGCTGTGAGCCGGGCTGCTCTCTGGGAGCTCCCAGCACGAGCTTGGTGCCACAAACCCGATATCACAGCCTCCAGGATACTGACTTCATCCCCATTTTACAGCTGGAGACACTGAGGCAGAGAGAGGAAGAAGCAATCAGGAGCCACAGTGGGCTTTCCGGAGCCCTGGCTCTGAACACAATACCCTCCTTTCCCTAAACCCGAATTCAAGCTTCCTGGGGGGATCCGGCCTTGCCAGGAATTGGGAGGGGTGGTAGTCAGAGTGGGGCTGACGTACAGCCCTGCAACCCCGCAGCTGCAGGACCCAGGGCTGAGTCCTCAACCTCTGACCCTTGGTGAATCACTGAACCTTCCCAGGACTCGGTATATTCTGTAAAGCGGGCCATCCCGGCAGATACCTCGTCGGCTGCGTGACGACTCACTGCATGCTGTATGAAAAGCGCAGGTTAAATCTTATCCCCAAGGGCCCCTATCTATTCTTCCTCCTTCAAGACTGGAGGGGCCTCCTCCGCCTGCCTGCTTGCCTGGCCCGTGCTAACACATCAATCAGTTGAAGGCTGTCTCGGACATTTCGAGGATGCTGCAAGAAACGACCCACAGGTCTTATCACCTTATCAGCATGAGAGCTTTTCCTGTATTTATTGTTTTAGTGTTTCTCGATCCCTGACCCGAGTCGATTTCCATCAGCTGTGGGATCATTAGCCCTGCCGAGTCACCCGGCATCCTGGCCCAGCTGGTTTGGGCTGGGCCGTCAGATGCTGCATCCAGGACCAGGCTCGCCAACTCGCCAGGGAACCCCAGGTCTTGTCCATCAGGTGGGTATCAGGGCTTCCCAGCAGGTGTCTCCTCCCTGGAGACAGGTGTCACCCTCGACTCCCAGCCCAGGCTCCCCTCCAGCCTCTGGGCATGAAGCATCTGCCCCTGTAACCCTCCGACCACTGACTCAGCCTGCGGGGGGCCCGGTAGGACTCTGCCTCTGTCTCTGCCACCATGCAGCTACCCAGCCTCTACTGCTGCTAACCACCTGCGAGGGGGCCCGCGGGAGGTGCAGACCACCCCACGGCTCTCCCTGGTGGCAGCCTGGGTTTCAGGTCATCATTACCTAATGAGATAATTACATGCCAGAGAGGCTGTCCTTGTGATGTGGGCCACGGCCTCCTCCCAGAAAGCCTCTTCCCCATTGAGAAACATTGCCAACCCCGAGGACGTCAGATCCCATTCATTACATCCCGTTCCTATTTTTCTGGCCCTAGAAATGGATGTTAGCCCCGATCAGTGTATGCATGCAGGCTGAGTTGTTGCAGTCGTGTCTGCCTCTTTGCGACCCCATGGACTGTAGCCCGCCAGGCTCCTCTGTCCATGGGATTCTCCAGGCAAGAATACTGGAGTGGGTTGCCACGCCCTCCTCCAGGGGATCTTCCCTAGCCAGGGATCGAACACATGGCTCTTGCGTCTCCTGTATTAGCAGGCGGATTCTTTACACTAGTGTCACTTGGGAAGAGCCATGATCGATGTATATTCGGTATCACTTAAAAATTAATCATGGAAATGCACTTTTAAGGTTAACTTAATATATGTCTTACAAACAGACTGTACCTTCTTATTTTGCTTCCCTGTGCTATCCAGGAGGTTCTGATTAGTGATCTACTTTATATACGGTAGGGAATGTATGTCAATCCCAGTCTCCCAGTTTATCCTACATCCTTTCCCCCTTGGTGTCTGGACATGGTGTCCACATCTGTGTCTCTATTTCTGGTTTGCAAATAGGTTTATCTGTACTATTTTTCTAGACTCCACATACTGTTTGGGTCCATTTGAAAATACCTTGATGATGGGAAAGATTGAGGGCAGGAGGAGAAGGGGACGACAGAGGATGAGATGGTTGGATGGCATCACTGACTTGATGGACATGAGTCTGAGCAAGCTCTGGGAGTTGGTGATGAACAGGGAGGCCTGGCGTGCTGCGGTTCATGGGGTCACAAAGAGTCGGACATGCCTGAGAGACTGAACTGAACTGAACTGAACTGAGATCCCTGGAACAGCCGAATTCATTGGGTCAGAAAGCACACTGGTAGGCCCAGGTTCCCAGGGGGTGGAGCCCTGGGGAGAGGGGTGGGAGTTGGTGTGTGACGGGGACAGAGCTTCAGTTTAGGAAGGTGACAGACTCGGGAGACGGATGGCTGCGAGAGTTGGCCAACGATGTGAGCGTACTTAGTGTCACTGAACTGTGCAGTTACGTATGGCTTAAGATAGCATGCTCCATGTTAAGTGACTTTTACCGCAGTGAGAAAACATCAAAGAAAAGATTGCTCATAGGTTGGGGGAATTTCAAAAGTACATATGGAATGGCCACCCTGAGCTGGCCCTTTCTGGGTTCTGCAAGGGACACAAAGGCTGATCAGACATCATCCTGTCCTCGAGACCTCTGGCATAGCAAGGATACGTGTGCACGTATGCACACATGCACGCACACACGTGTGCACACGCATGCACGCACAGAAACACATACACGATATAATGCTGCAGGAGTCCTGCTATTGTGGTAACCACCGACCATGAGTTCAGTGGACTCAAGCCACAGCAGTTCCTTCTCCACCGCTGGTAGTCACAGGGCAGACCCAGGCCTCGCTGGTCTGATGTCGAGATGTCAACGCCAGGTACATTGCTTCCTGGGGATCCTGTTTTCTTGCGTTTTCCGGTTTCTAGTTGCTCCTTGGCTGGTGGTCCCTCCACCCCATCTTTGGTTCCTCTCCCTTGTCTTCACGCCTCTCGGTGACCACAGCAGGGACCCGGCCTCTGCTTAGACTGGGCCCAACAGGGTCATCCAGAATGCCCACCCTGTCCCCACCCAAGCACACCAGTCACGGCCCTTTGCCATGCGATGTCGCAGTCAATGTTCAGGGATTAGGATGTCGGCATAATCTGGAAGGAGGGGAAGTGTTATTCTGCCCACCAGAAATATGTAGACACATAAGTTGTAACTATGAGATGGTATAAACTCGAGTTGATACACTAACAAACAGATATTTTAACAGACTCAGAGTGGTTATCTGATGGAGGTAGGTAGTCTAGATCTGGGTTGGGAGGTAGGGGCTGTAAGACTGCGGTGGGGAAGATTAATCTGTGAAAGTATGCATTCGATAATAGTACAAGATAGCGTACTTTTTTCCTTTTTACTAACGAGTGTCCCACTCTTTGCAGCCCCATGGACTGCAACACACCAGTCTTCCCTGTCCTTCATTATCTCCTGAAGTTTGCTCAGATCCACGTCCATTGAGTCAGTGATGCCATCCAACTATCTCATCCTCAGCCGCCCCCATCTTCTCCAGCATCAGGGTCTTTTCCAACGAGTTGGCTCTTTGCATCAGCTGGCCAAAGTATTACAGCTTCAGGATCAGTCCTTCCAATGAGGATTCAGGGTTGATTTCCTTTAGGATTGACTGGTTGGATCTCCTTGCAGTTCAAGAGACTCTCGAGAGTCTTCTCCAGCACCACAGTTCAAAAGGGTCAATTCTTTGACACTCAGCCTTCTTTACGGTCCAATGCTCACATCTATACATGATTACAGGAAAAACCATAGTTTTGACTCTATGGACCTTTGTTGGCAAAGTGATGTCTCTGCTTTTTAATACACTGTCTAGGTTTGTCACAGCTTTTCTTCCAAGGAACAAGCATCTTTTAATTTCATGGCTGCAGTCACCATCTGTGGTGATTTTGGAGCCCAGGAAAATAGAACCTATCAGTGCTTCTGCTTTTTCCCCTTCTATTTGCCATGAAGTGATGGGACCAGATCTTAGTTTTTTGAGTGCTGAGTTTCAAACTAGCTTTTTCACTCTCCTCTTTCACCCTCATCAAAAGTAGTTCCTCTTTGCTTTTTGCCATTAGGGTGGTATCATCTGCATATCTGAGGTTGTTGATATTTCTCCCAGCAATCTTGATTCCAGCTTGTGCTTCATCCAGCCCAGCATTTTGCATGATATACTCTGCATAGAAGTTAAATAAGCAGGGTGACAATACACAGTCTTGTCGTACTCCTTTCCCAGTTTTGAACCAATCAATTGTTCCATGTCTGGTTCTAACTGTTACTTCTTGACTTGCATATGGATTTCTCAGGAGACGGGTAAGGTGGTCTGGTATTCCCATCTCTTTAAGAATTTTCCACAGTTTGTTGTGACCCACACAGTCAAATGCTTTAGGGTAGGCAATAAAGCAGAAGTAGATGTTTTTCTGGCATTTCCTGTTTTTTTGTATGATCCAGTGGATGTTGGCTGTTTGATGTCTGGTTCCTCTGCCTTTTCTAAATCCAACTTGAACATCTGAAAGTTCTTGGTTCACACAATGTTGAAGCCTAGCTTGAAGGATTTAAAGCTTTACCTTGCTCAAAGCCTGGTATCTATCTATCTAATACCTTTCTAATTTTACATGTTGCTCTCAAGAAGTCACAGTTGGGGAATAGTTCCTGCTTTACAGGCATATAGGAGGAGAAGGTGATTTTAGTCTTGGGGGCTGCAAAGTCTTCTAGGGGGAGGCATGCTTGGAGTATTTGAAGCTAGGCTTTGGAGGACAGGAGGTTTTGGACCCAAGGAGATAGGAGACCAGAATGGGCAGCGACCAGAGGAAAACATCACAGGCAGCTGCGGGGACCTGACTCTGTGCTGGGCCTTGCAGGCCCTGAGCAGATTTCAGAGATTCGGAGCAGGGAAGCCCCCAGGAGCACCGGGGCGTAGGTCAGCTGCGGGGAAGGACCAGACAGGAGAAGGAAGGATGAGAGTCTAGAGGGAGAGGAAGACAATAGAACAGCAGTTCTCAGCCTGAGGGGCATTAACACCCCCTGGAGGGCTGGGTTCCTCGGGAAACCCCGATGTCTGGGCGGTAGCCCAGGGCTTCTGATTCAGGACGTCTGGCTGGGGCCAGAGATTTGCCCTGCCGGCGGATGTCGGGGGCTGCTGATGCTGTGATGGATGAGGACACCCCTCTCAGGAGAGACACACAAATAGCCCCGCTGGCTGTCCAGCTCTCTCTGCCACCCTGGCATCACCGTACTGAGCAGTTAGTGTCTAAACCCATCCCAGCGTCATGGGTGAGTGTCTAACAAGCCCAAACCCATCCCAACGTCACAGGCTCCTCTCCTGGGGCCTCCAGCTTGCCTGGACAGAGGGGTGACTGTGCTCTCTGATACGTGGCCTCGCCCGGGTGGTGACCCTGTTGCTCTCCCGCCGGGCCGCAGCGTTTGACAGGGAGGTCCAAAGTTCATTTCATCATATCCGCCCCGTCATCCTGATCTCCTCCCAGGAGTACATTCAGATCACCTTATCCAAGCCAGCCCCTGGGGACTCAGGGTGTTTCCAGAGGGGACCCAGGGGCCCCCAGAAGACCTGCACCTCTGCTGCCCCCAGGACGTGCCCTGGGGCCTCCTACCAGCGCCCCCAGGTGCCTGCCATGGGGTGGGGGTTCCTCCAAGCCAGCCCATGTGACTCGGACTGCTAGATCCCATGCCCCAGGACTCTAGAAATAGACCCACAGACATAGAAACCAAATGTACAGTTACCGAAGGGGGGTGGGGTAGAGAGGGATAAATTGGGACGTTGGGATTAGCATATATACACCACTATATGTAAAATAGACAATTAATAAAGCACAGAGAACTCTACTCAGCACTCCATCATGACCTGTATGGGCAAAGAATCTAAAGAAAGTGTAGGTGGGTGTATACCTGTTTCATTTTGCTGTACCGCAAAAACTAACATGATGCTTGTAAATCAACTACACTCCAATAAAAATTAATTAAATTTTTTTTTTTAAAAAAAGCTTCCCTGAAAGAAAAAAGTCTGCTAAGAAAGAAAGGACATTTGAAAAAAGAGATCTCTCACCACGTCAGCAGCAAACATCCAGATATCGTATCGTGAGTCCAGTGGTAGTGCAAACACGTCTTCTGAGAGGTGTATCTTCAAAGCTAGAGTAATATTTATTGTTCGACTTGAAGTGGGAGATATCTATCTTTGCTGAAAGATTAACCTGTGCAGCGTAGGCCCCAAGGCCTGCTCATTTATTTACTTCGTGCAACGCCCACACGCGTATGTATGCTGGGGTGGCCGAGGGCGCCAAGCCAACGAATACGCATTCACTTTGTGCGGGTCCAAGGGCAGATGAGGCTTTTGGTGTGTGTTCATACTATGGCATCCACTTCTCCGTCTCCTTTTTTCGGGGGGGAGCTACACCATGTGGTGTGTGGGGTCTAATTCCCTGACCAGGGATCAAACCCAGCCCCCTGCGTTAGAAGCATGGAGTCTTAGACACTGGACTGCCAGGGACGTCCTCTCATTCCCCTTTTTCTGAGCCAAGAGTCTCATTGGCTCTGCTGAACATCCTGTCTCCACTGCCCCAGCCACTGCAGCTGCGGAGACCTGGGCTGTGTGTTTTGCTCAGTCAATGCAGTTGTGTCCACCTCTTTGCAACCCCATGGACTGCAGCCCACCAGGCTCCTCTGTCCATGGGGATTCGCCAGGCAAGAATACTGGAGTGGGTTGTCAAGCCCTCCTCCAGGGGATCTTCCCGACCCAGGGATCGAACCGTCGTCTCCTGCGTTGACAGGCGGGTTCTTTACCGCTAGCGCCCCCTGGACCTAGATCTTCTCTAAGCACCACCTCTTGCCAGGTTCTTACTCTCTGCGGCTCTCAAGCAGACCCCAGCTGCTCCTTGGAATTCTCCTGGCTTCTGGGACACCGTTTTCTCTTGGTTTCTTTTTTCAGTCCTCTGACTCTTAGGGAAGCCTGCCCCGACCCGCTGTTTTGGTAGCACAGCCCCCTGGAGTGGGGTAATTTGAGGAGAATTTAATAGGGGCACCACTTTCCAATTTGGGGGCAGGGTGGTGAAGCCCCTCAGGGCCACCAGTAGTGGGGAGTCCCTGCTGACTCTTGGTCTGCAGGATAGAAGGGAGGAAGCAGTGTTACCATGAACAGGACCTGGAGAGGGAGCTCAAGGAAGCACATCTTGGAAGCGACCCAGCAGGGAGGGGAGTGGGGGCTGCAAATAAATGTCTCCACGCCCTCCTCCCTGTGAGATTACGGAAGTTGGCTGGTGGGGACACTGACGCATTTCACGCCCCGGGGTCCTGGGGGAAAGTGCAGAGGGGACAAACATGGAGGGTGAATCCACAGGGGCGAGCAGGAGCATCCATCCACCTCCCTGCCTGGTACGGGCGGCGTCCTGTCCCCCAGATCTGAACGGTGAACTCCTAACCCTCAGCACCTCAGGATGTGACCTGAAGTGAAGCTCAGGTCCTTAAAAAGATAATCAAGGCGAAATGAGCCCATCTGGCTGGCGTCCGTATCAGAAGAGGGGTTAGGACTCAGACACACACGGAGGGGGGGGATGCCCGTGTGAAGACAACGAGGAGAAGACAACAGTCTATGAGCCAAGAGGCCTCCGAAGACAACGGCCTTGCCTGCCTCTTGTCCTTGGATTTCCAGCCTCTGGAACTGAGACAATAAATTTCTGTTTTTGAATCAGCCTGGACTCTGAAACTGTGCTACGGCACCCTGAGCTAAGACGATGCCTAAATTTACAAGTGCCCTCAACACCTTTCCCCCTTTTCTTGCTTGCTTTTTCTCTCTAGCCTTCATTACCACCTGAGATACAGTACGTTTTTATTTATCTTGTCCGTTATCCCAAAGCCACCTTCCTCCTTGTGTCAGCTCCATAAAGGTGTCATCTCTGTCTCTTTTGTCCAGAGCCGAAGCCCCAGGATCACCTGATATAAAGAAAGTGGCAGATTCATGGTGATATATGGCAGAAACCTGTAAGGCAACGATCCTCCAATTAAAGATAAATAAATGTAAATTAAAGAAAGAGAAAGGGCTCTGTTGGGACAAATGTTTGCTGAACGAGAGTTTTTCCATGTCTCTCCCTTTTAGTCGTCTTTGCTGGTTTCCTCCCTCATCTCCTCTTAACCCCCAAGGCCCTGAACTGCACTCACTGGACCTGGCCTCTGCAGATCAGCATCCCCTCTAGTCCCCCTCTGGTGAGTGGCACAGCAACCCAAGAGGGTCTGGGGCCAGGGGCTCTCCCATGCCTCTCCCATGCCTCTCCTGGCCATCTGACCTCCCGGTCCTCTCATCACGGCCTCATGCTCAGCCACGTCGGGGAGACTCTCCGTGCCCTCTGGGAGCTGGAGTCTGCGGTAGGTGGTGAGGGGAGGTGTTCTAAGTGTTAACACTTCATCCGTTCGCAGCATCAGCTGTGTGGGGGCTGGTCCAAGGGCGGCACCAGGAGGTGGGAGGAGGCTGGTGTGTGTGTGAGAGACAGACAGAGACAGTGAGAGACACAGAGAGAGAGACGGAGTCGCAGAGAGACAGAGGGAAGGGCAGAGGGAGCAGTGTGTGAATGCTAACAGACTTCCTTCCCCTCCAAGTGGCATTATCAGATCCTATCAGTCATCAGGATATTGGTATTTGGCCCTTGTGGTGAATAAGTCATCTGGGATTTTTTTTTTTTTCCTGGAAGAAGAAAGAACCCCCCGAGTCATCCAGAACGCAAGGTCTCTCTGTGCAAATGCCCACATTTCCTCGGACACCTCTTGGGGATCTTTTGCTCATCTGAGATACAGCCCTCTGGGTCTCAGGACAGGACCTCAGGCATGTTGACTGTCTTCCCCATGTCTACACTTTGTCACAGGGAGAATTAGGACTGACCCAGGGTCAGGGAATGGGGACAACAAGTTGGAGCCCATTCCTTTGGAATGCATGGGCGGCTGCCCTCACAGGGCGTGGGAGGCTCTGGATTAGGGAGAAATGTGGAGGGTTCAGGTGTCGGCTCTCGCGGGGAGCTCCTCAGACCCTCCTCATGCTCTCCCGGAGGTGAGGACCATGGACCACACACGGGGTCCACGCGTGCAGGCGTGTGCGTGTGTTGAAGTGGGGCGTCCTCGTGTGTACTCGTGCCGACTGGTGCACTTGTGTGTGGGGGCGTGTGTGAGAGAGGCCGCTTGAATTAGCGCAGTCAGTCATTAAAGTAGAATGAAAGGCCCTTTGGAGAAGGCAGCCGGGCTGCCCTGGTCCAGGGCACGCTGTGGATGGCTGCACTGGTGGACTCTTTCCGGGCAGTTGGAGCCTGTAGCTGTCTGGACGAGCGGAGGCTGAGCACTGAAACTCAGAGAGAAAAGCCCAGAAGAAGAAGGTATGCAAAGGCAGGCTGCCAGGGGTTATTTGCTTTCAACAGTGTCTCGTCTACTTCTTGGGGACTCAGAAGAGGAAGTGAAGAGAAGAGAGTGTAGAAGGATCTGCGTTTCAGAACTTAGGGTGCCAACAAGACGTTGTGTAACTGCGCTGCTTGTGATGAGGGCTCCTTTTGTGTCCACTTGGTCATGCAGCTCCTTCATTCCCTGAACCAGGGAACAAATACTTGTTGCGTGCCTTGATTGATTGATCCACCAATTCAGTCAAGCAACCGGTAGTTCACCCTCTCTCTACACGCAAACTGTGTCGTTACTGTTCAGTTGCTAAGTCGTGCCTGACTCTGCGACACCACGGACTGCAGCGTGCCAGGCTCCTCTGTCCTCCACTGTCTCCTGGATTTTGCTCAGCTTATGTTCACTGAGTTGATGCTGCCATCCAACCGTCTCATCCTCTGTTGTCCCCTTCTTCTTCTGCCCTCAATCTTTCCCAGCATCAGAGTTTTCCCAATGAGTCTGTTCTTCGCATCAGGTGGCCAGAGTGTGGAGTTTCAGCTTCAACGTCAGTCCTTCCAATGAACACTCAGGGTTGACTTCCTGTTGGATGGCTTGTTTGATCTCCTTGCAGGGACTCTCAAGAGTCTTCTCCAACACCACAGTTCAAAAATATCAGTTCTTTGGTGCTCAGCCTTCTTTATGATCCAGCTCTTACATCCATACATGACTACTGGAAAAACCACAGCTTTGACTATATGGATCTTTGTTGGCAAAGTAAAATCTCTGCTGTTTAATTTGCTGTCTAGATTTGTCTCAGCTTTCCTTTGAAGGAGCAAACGTCTTTAAATTTCTTAGGAGCAATCATCTTCTACAGTGATTTTAGAGCCAGGAAAATAAAATCTGTCCCTGCTCTCACTTCTCCCCCTTCTATTCCCTGTGAAGTGATCGATGCTGTAATCTTAGTTTTTTGAATGTTGAGTTTCAAGCCAGCCTTTTCACTCTTCTCTTTCACCCTCATTAAGAGGCTCTTAAGTTCCTCTTCACTTTCTGTCACATACACACCATCATGCTAATTTTGCCAAAGTGTTTAACACTTTTGTGTAATGTGTGTGTGCTAAGTCATCTCGGTCATGTCTAACGCTTTGCGACCCTATGAACTATAGCCCTCCAGGCTCCTTGGTCCATGGGATTCTCCAGGAAAGAATACTGGAGTGGGCTGCTGTGCCCTCCTCCAGGGTGTCTTCCTGACCCAAGGGATTTAACCTGTGTCTTTGTGGAATAATTTTATTATAGAAAATTTTCCCTTCCTCTCTTTAGCATCCCAGAAGAATTCTAAATAATTCTTAGCATGTTATTTCAATATTTTTATATCACTTGGTTAAAAAAATTCCTAAAGCCAGTCATTGTGTTTTTACGTCAAGATATCTGCAAAATGTGCTGCTATTGATGAAACTGATGACATCAGCACACACAAAAATCTTTAGACTATGTCTCTGCCCCTGATTAGGGTCACAGATTGTGGAAAGTGGGAACAGACTTGAGTTCCTACAATCACTGGGGAAATGTAGGTTCAAGAGCAGTTTGGAAACAATTTCTTCCTCTATTTTATAGCGGAATGTCCCAAACCTTATCCTGGCCTTTTCCTTCTTTTGTTTGGAAGTCTTCTGGTCTTCGTGTCCCTGCTCCGCCTGACTCTGGAATGACTCACCCACTCTGACTGGCTGTTCTTTGCAGACAAACACAATCTATCAATGTGATGTTTTTCTTTCCAGAAAGCCAGCTAGATTGTTCATACTGGGAACCAGATTATGCTGTTACTTGTCACTTGGGCAGCAGCTTGTCTTCATCCCCACGGGCTGCAGGCCAAAGTGCTCCCAGGGCAGAGATCAGATGGGCTTCTTTTCATCAAGGGCCTCAGGCCCCTAGCACTTCTTTCGTGCAGAGCACAGAGCTGGCGACTGACTGCTGACATGACTAATGTTCCCATCTGAGCCTCTTATTTCAGGGAGATGGAGAGAGGGACTAGAAGGACACCCCAGAGAGGAGGGGACAGGGCTTTGTATCCTGGGTCGGCTGAGCTCCTGCCTTTCCTAGCCTGACCACAAGCACCAAGGGTCAGCGTCAGCCTGTGGCCCCTGCCTCGGGACCCCCACCTCCACCAGGAGCCCTAAAGGGGAGGCTTTGCTAGACTGTGTGCTGCTGGGGCCTCATCCAGTGATGATGGAGAACCTGGGAAAGTCGATCCTTTGTCATCGTGGATGTTCTTCAGGGCAGAATGCCATGGACTGGAGTCAGAAATCCCTCAAGGGCTGCTCCCTCACACCCATTCCCTTCTCAGTAGATTCTCCCAGCCCCAACCTTGGCTGGCAAATGTGATCCAAGTCTTGCCTTCCTGACCTCTCCAGGCCCATCCAGGCTGCATCTCTAGTCTCCAGCTCCCAGAGCTTTGCCCTGCCACCAGCCTGAACGTCTCCCAGCCACTGGCACTGTACTCACTCACCTCTGGGCCATCACACGTGCTGTTTCCTTTTGCTGATACACCCTTCCCTCCCCCAGGCTTGCCACGTTCTAATCCTCCAGCAGGTTATGGCTTCCGTGGGGGGAGGGGGGTGCCCCTGGTCTCATCCTTGGCCTTCTAAACGGATCAGGGGCCTGATCCTGTGCTTCTGGGAGCCTCACACCTTCCCTGATGTCGCAGGCTGGACCACGTGGGTCAGCCTTCTCCTCCCCTGATATGTCAACTCTGCAGGGACCGGCCTGTGTGTATTATGCTGCTCTCTCCCCAGGGCCTGCATGTCATGGTCAGTTGGTAGCTGTGAGAGTAAAGAGCCCTGAGCACTCAATGCCAGGTGCTGAGTGAGGTGCTGAGATGCAAAGATTAGAAAAAGGCACAGGACTAGGGCTTCCCAGGGCTGGACTGTGGTAATCAGAAGGACCACATGGTGCTAGAAGTGGTCCACAATGTGGGACTCCTGGGTTCTTTGAGAGGCTGGAAGGTGGAGGCAGGATGCCCAATCCAGGAGAACAGGCAGCAGTCAGGGAAGGCTGCCTGGAGGAGGTGACACCTTAGGTGAGGGTGCTCCTCACTGCCTTGTTCTGCCCACTGGACTCCTGGAAGCATGGAGCTGTGCTTGGGAACCAGGGGTGGGGACAGGTCCTCCAGGGCCCCAGGAAGGCAGTTTGGGGCCAAGGCATCCAGCCCAGGGGGGGCCTGTTGCCTCTGACTCACTCCTGGTGGCTATATTAGTCAGCTGGGGCTGCCATCATCAAACGCCTGAGATGAGTGACTTCACTAGAACCTGCTTCCTCATAACTCGGGAGGCTGACTGTCCAAGGCCAAGGTGTGGGCTGGCATCTCCCGAGGCCTCGCGCCCTGACTTGCGGGCGGCCGCCTTCTCCTGTGCCCTCACACAGTTTTCGCTCTGTGTGTCTCTCGGAGTCCAGATTTCCTCTTCTTACGAGGACACCAGTCAGACTGGGTTAGGACCCAGCCTAGGGGCCTCATTTTGCTTTAGTCACTGTTGTGGAGACCCAACCTCCAAATAGAGTCACTTCTGAGGTTGCTGGGGTTTAAGGCCTCAGCATATGAATTCAGAGCAGGGGACACAATGCAACACAGCGTAATTAAGGGACATGCTAGGGGCTCCCCAGGTGGCGCTGGGGAATAGACTCCGCCTGCCAATGCAGGAGATGTGGGTTCGATCACTGGGTGGGTGGCTGAGCACCCATACACAGGCACACACTGTCTGCATCATTCATGCAACGTTCCCACACCTCCGGAGAGTGTGCAGTCATCACCTAAAAGGTCCTAACGGCCGCTACCCTTTCCGCCACCCTTTCCCCTCGTTCCCCATCTGGTTTCAAAGCCGAGCTGCCTCCATGGCCACACTCTGGGCCAGGCTCCAGGACATGAGGAGGTGCAGCAAAGGCTCTCCCTTCTGGCTCCCGGGGCCCCTCCAACCACAGTGAGGCTGTGCTGCCTCCTGGGTGCTGAAGCTGAGGTTCACTTACGGCTCCGCTCACGGGGTTACTTTGAATTTCCCCAAGAGGATTTTTTGACGTCAGACGTTCTCCATCAGTGTGAGGTGTGTTCCCGTAAGAAGCACCCTGCCTGCAGGGGAGGTGGGATTTCCCAGCTCACGAGTCCCTTTGGGAGGACTGTGATCACTGAGGCATCTTGAGTTTCGTCGTCGTTAAAGCAGACAGGAGGGAGCAAGCCTGCTGCTGATGACGGTGAACAACTTCATTTATTATTCTTTTTGACTGGCTGAAAGATTCTTTCCATTCTGTAGAGCTTTACAATTTTGAATGATTTCGTATAATCCCATAATAACCGTTTGTTCCCAGGTGGCTCAGTGAGAAAGAATCTACCTGCCAATGCAGGAGACACAGGAGATGGGGTTCAGTCCCTGGATTGAGGAGATTCCCTGCAGGAGGAAATGGCAACGCGCTCCGGTACTCCTGTCTGGGGAATCCCATGGACAGAGGCGCCTGGCAGGCTGTAGTCCATAGGGTCGCAAAGAGTCTGAGCGTGCACGCACCCCTATACCGCCCTGTTTCCCTCTCCCCACCTGCAAGCGCTCATTTGTTCTCTATCTCTGAGTCTGCTTCTTTTTTTGTATTGTCCACATCTGTTGTATTTTTCAGATTCCACGTATAAGTGATATCATATAGTGTTTGCCTTTAACTGACATTTTATTTAGCCTAATGCCCTCCAAGTCCACCCCTGTTGCCAAAAATGCCAAAATTTCCTTCTTTGTGATGGCTGAGTAGTATACTGACAGTGGTGTTTTGTGACCTCAGTCCCCTTGAGGGCCCTAAGTTGTCCAGAAGGGGCTCCGTTCCACCCATCTTTTGGGGACTGCCACTAACTCCTCACTGGGGTTTTCCTTCCCAGGCAGTGATGGTTTTAGAAGGACTTAGAAACCCCCAATTCCACTTTCTCACCTAAAAAAAGAGGGCTGGCTCCTCATCACGCCCTCCCCCGTGCTGGAATGGCGTCAAGTAAATCCAACAGACGGTAATTATCGTCAAGGACTCCGTGCTGAGTTTTATATGCAAGCCTTCTGCGCTCTGTTTAATGTCCTCCGAGAAACCTCATAACAAATTAATGTTTATACGGGCCTATTAACCTTCAAAGCATTTCAATGGCTTTAGTCAGTCCCAATGACCCTCTTTTTCAGGTAATAATCAGACTTTCTGGTCTCAGATTCTTTCCCCTTCTACGTCTGCATTCTTGGTGGAAGACAAAACAAGCCCAGAGACGAGAAATGCCCGGTGCGCTCCCTGCCTCAGGGCTGGGACGGGGTTTGGGCAGGCGACATTCCAGCCATGTGTCTGGCCCCTCAAGGCCTCCCCTCGCTGTGAGCTGGCTCCGCAGGGAGAAGCTCAAAGCCACGTTTGATTGCTGAAGACTGCGACCAGACCATCGCTTCAGGCTGCTTTTCATTAAACACATGCGCACACATGAACACGTGCGTGCACACACACTCGTGTCCGCACGCATTCTCACACACTGGCAAAGAGTTTTCCCTGTAGGGAGGTGGGAATGGGGTGGGGTCCTCTGAAGACCCCTGCATCAGTCCCTCGGGGCATTGACTGGCTGCTGGGTGAACACCGCTCTCTCTGGTGCTCACAGAGCTAGGCTGGGCCTCTGCTTAGCCCCTCAGTCGTGTCTGACTCTTCGTCACCCTATGGACTGTAGCCCTCCAGGCTCCTCTAGTCCTGAGATTTTCCAGGCAAGAATACAGGAGCTGGTGGCTACGCGCTCCTCCAGGGGATCTTTGAACCTGTGTCTCTTGCATTTCAAGTGGATTCTTTACTCTTTGAGCCTTGGGGGTCAGAAATATCCTCTGGAGAAGGAAATGGCAGCCCATTCTGGTATTCTTGCTGGGGTATAACTGAGCAACTGAGGACAGGCTTAGTGAGCCCTAAGCCTCAGTTTCCACATTGATATTCCACACCTGGTTCTTTGCAGGCAGAGCCCCTCTGTTCCCAGGGGACCCCAGGAGATATGTGGGTCATGTTCTCCCTCTGTGGCTGTTCCCGCAAAGACCAAGGACCCAGCTCCCTATTTCCAGCTCCACTGGAAATGTCTCTCACTGGCAGAGCTCTCACCAAAGGGATCTTTCTCCAATGGTTCAGGAGAGGTCAATGAAACAGCAGTTGAAAGCAGTGGATTTGGAGGAAGGAAGTCAAGAATAATCAGCAGAAAGTGTCCTTCTGGGTACAGCCTGATGCAAAGACTTCTTAGAAAATGCAAAGAAGGCAGATGACCCAGCAATGAGTCTCTGTGAAGTTTTGTTCCATAGGAATCCTCCCCAGAGAGGGCCAGACTCCCCCAGCCTGGATCCGGAAGTTCAGGAGGGGAACTTCCCTGGTGGTCCAGTGGTTAAGAATCCACCTGCCAATGCAGGGCACTCGAGTTCGATCCCTGGTCAGGGAACTAAGATCCCATGTGCTGAGGAGCAACTAAGCTGGCACAACTCCTGAGCCCAGGGGCTCTAGAGCCCCAGGTGCTGCGACAGGAGAGGCCCGAGTCACATCAAAGACCCAGCGTAGCTGAGAACAGTAAATAATAATAAAACATCCTGGGGTGGATGGACACCTATCCGGGTCCTGCCAATGCCGCCTCCCTCTGAGCCTCAGTGTGGGAATTTTTTGGACCAGGACATGAAAAGGCATGTAACCCTGATGTGAACAAACAAATCTCCGGCATAAGTCTTATGCTTATTATCTGGCCATTTGCTTTCCCATCATCGCTAGCCTGATATCAGCCTAGTGCCCAGAACACAGAGACCACCATGGGATTCTGTTAAGAGAGACACCTACTCAGCCATCCAATAGCCTTGTCTGTTCAGGCTCACGGGCAGAGATGATGACACGAATTTTCCAGTTGAGAGAGAAAAATCTTTCACTTATTACTCATCACCTTAATCATGTTTTTGGTTGTTGTCCCTTTTGTTAGAGGGACCAGGAACCCCGAGAGGAAAGTGATGATTGCAAAAGGTGTCAGGGGGTCACAACAAGAAGCCCAGATAATGACCCCCCAGTTCTGCTAGGGGTGGAGACCCAGGCCTCTGCTTCCAGGCTCAGCCTAGCTCCAGGCAACCAACTGGGGGACACTATTTCCCGTCTCCGAGGATACCTATCGACAGACAGCAAGACAGGCTCACTCACCTGGCCGACTGTGCGAGCAGTGTGTATTTTTGCCTACCTGTCTCACAGGTACTGCCTCTGAGCGCTCACCCATCCCTCCCCCACCACCATCTCTTCCACCCAAATACATATTTGGACCCCTAGACTGTATCTGTACTGCATTAATGGTCTTTGTTATTTTTCAGTCACTCAGTCATGTTCAACTCTGTGACCCCATGGACCCTAGCCCACCAGGCTCCTCTGTCCATGGAATTCTGTAGGCAAGAATCCTGGACTGGGTAGCCATTCCCTTCTCCAGGGGATTTTCCTGATCCAGGGATCAAACTCACGTCTCATGCATGGGCAGGCAGATTCTTTACCACTGAGCCATCTGGGAAGTCCATCCATGGTCCAGGCACCATTGGTTTTCTCTGGGCTTTAGGTCATTACTGCCAAAAGCCGGAGGTGATGCAAAGCTTCCCTGTGACCAGGGGTGGGGAAGGGAGAGTTGTTGGATTCTCAAGTACCAGTGACACTCCGGTGGGAACAAAGGGGTACCTGCCAGTCCAGGGGCTGACAGCTGTCAGCTCAGTGGTTAGTTCTCTGAACAGAGAGAGAGAGCTGTGGGGCGGTGGGTGGGTGTGGCCTGCAGAGGGGCAGGTAGACAGGAAAATTGGGAATAGATGCAGTTGTTTTTTGTTGTTCAGTCGCTACATGATGTACAACTCTTTGCGACCCCATGGACGGCAGCACGCCTGGCTTCCCTGTCCTTCAGTAGCTGCCAGAGTTTGCTCAGATTCATGTCCATTGAGTAGGTTACCCTGGAAATTAGCAATCAGATTCTACGTCAGCAGTCTTTGGAAATTATATGCTTTCTCACAGCTAAAAGAGCCTGATTTTAAAGGGATGTTTCTATTCTCATTCTTAAGATGAGGCAGCAATGGGGCAGAAATCTTTCAGGGGAGGGTCAGTGATCCAAAGCAGACATCTGGTCAGGAGTGGACCTCAGGCTCCCCTGATTGCCGTTTGATAGGTAACCCCGAATGTGTCCAGAGGAGCCATCAGCAGAGACTGTGAAAATGGAGAGGCTGGGGGTGGCAGGGAGGGGAGAGGAGCAAGGAGAGTGCGTCTCCTCAGGCCGGCTCCTGATTCACACTGCTGCTGGGAAACCATCTCCAGCTGCTTTGACTGTTTGGGGCAGGAGAGGAGAAAGCCCCCCCCCAAACCAAGAGCAGGGTTACAATCAGGTTTGGATGGGAAGAGAGGGCAGGAGGAGGAGGAGGAGGAGGAGGATAGTCTTGGCGAGTCCTCGGAGAGTTGTCAGGACAACTTGGAAATGAGACTCAGCTTTGGAAACCATCCCGTGCCTTACTCTGAAACCATCTTATGTGAAGCTGGAGACGCCCATGTGAGCTGCTTACTCTGGGGATTCCTTGCTGCACATCATTTTTTTTTTTTCTCTTTACATTATCGTGTTGGTTTTGCCATACATTGACATGAATCTGCCATGGGTATACATATGTTCCCCTTCCAGAACCCCCCTCCCACCGTCCCTCCCGATTCCCTCTCTCTGGGTCATCCCAGTGTACCAGCCCTGAGCACCCTGTATCAAGCATCAAACCTGTCTTGTCGCACATCTTACATCCCACGTGGTTCCCTTTGTCATGCCTCGCATCTTGCAGCACCCCTGCCCCCAGGCTGCAGAGAAGTTGGAGAGAGGACTGGGGCCTGGGTGGGTATGATCGCCCGACCCATGCCAGTGACTGTCTCGTGGTGGGGTGGTGGCGGCATAAATACAGGACACCCAGTCACCTTGAAATTTCATTACTTTCATAGTATAAACCTTCTCCAAATATGGGGCTTCCCAGGTGGCTCACTAGTAAAGAATCCACCTGTCAATGCAAAAGATGCAGCTTTGATCCCTGGGTCAAAAAGATCCCCTAGAGAAGGAAATGGCAACCCACTCCAGTATCCTTGCCTGGGAAATTCCACGGACAGAGAAGCCTGGAGGGCTATGGGATCGCAAAGAGTCAGACACGACTGAGCACGCACACATGTTCTAGAATTGCTTGGGATATACTTACACTAAAAAAAATTCATTGTTTATCTGAAATTCAAACTTAACAATTTTTTTTTTTTTCGCTAAATTTGATGGCTCTTCTGCAGGGAGATTCAAACAGACTCAGTCAAGAATTATTCTTTTTCTGCCAAAAGCCCTAGCATACATACATGGGTGTTTGTGAAAGCACAGAACACCACCCTTTGTCACAGGACAGTAAAGAAGAAAAGACAGCCGTCTCCTAGCATCACACAGCTGTGGCAATGACTTGTGGGTGGAGTACCTCGGCAGCTCAGGCATCTCCTAAAGTTTCAACCTCAGAGCAGAGCATTCTTTAGAAACAGCAGGAAGTAGGTCTCTGTAAATAGTTACTGAGGACCATCCACTCACGTGGCTGCTGTGGGATCCTAAGCCTTGGTACCTCATAATGTGTCTTGGTCTGGAAATGGGATCTTTGCAGATATAATTAGTTAAGGTGAGGTCACTCATGGTGGCTCAGGAAGGGTCCTTGTCCAAGGTGACTGGAGTCCACGTAAGTGGAGAAGCAGTGACTCAAAGACCCAGGGAGATGCCCCGTGATGAGAGTGGCAGAGATGAAGCGATGTGTCTACAAGCCAAGGAAGACCGAGGGTTGCCAGCAATGCTGGAAGCTAAAAGAGAAGCAGGGAGGAAATTCTCCATCACTGCCCTTGGAAAGAACCAACCCTGTTGACACCTTGATCTCAAATTCCTGGCCTCCAGAATTGAGAGATGATAAATTCCTGTGGTTTAAACCTTGTTTAAGCCACCCAGTCTGTGGTGCTTTGTCACCGCAGCCTCAGTAATCTAACAGAGTGGCCGTCATTTGATGGCAAGCAAGAAGACTGAGCTCTCTGCAATTGACTTCAAGTCCTGAATTCAAGAAAGAGTCTATTCCAACAATCAGTCAGTTCAGTTCAGTTCAGTTGCTCAGTAGTGTCTGACTCTGCGACCCCATGGACTGCAGCACTCCAGGCCTCCTTGTCCATCACCAACTCCCGGAGCTTATACAAACTCATCTCCATCGAGTCAGTGATGCCATCCAGCCATCTCATCCTCTGTCGTCCCCTTCTCCACCCACCTTTGATCTTTCCCTGCATCAGGGTCTTTTCAAATGAGTCAGTTCTTTGCATCAGGAGGCCAAAGTATTGGAGTTTCAGCTTCAACATCAGTCCTTCCAATGAATATTCAGGACTGATTTCCTTGAGGATGGACTGGTTGGATCTCCTTGCAGTCCAAGGGACTCTCAAGAGTCTTCTCCAGCACCACAGTTCAAAAGCATCGACTCGTCGGCACTCAGCTTTCTTTACAAGTCCAATTCTCAGAACCATACATGACCACTGGAAAAACCATGGCCTTGACTAGACGGACCTTTGTTGGCAAAGTAATATCTCTGCTTTTTAATGTGCTGCCTAGGTTGGTCATAGTTTTGCTTCCAAGGAGCAAGTGTCTTTTAATTTCATGGCTGCAGTCACCATCTGCAGTGATTTTGGAGCCCAAGAAAATAAAGTCTGCCACTGTTTCCATTGTTTCCCCATCTATTTACCATGAAGTGATGGGATCAAAACTAAGCCATGATCTTAGTTTTCTGAATGTTGAGTTTTAAACCAACGTTTTCACTCTCCCTTTCATTTTCGTTAAGAGTCTCTTTAGTTCTTTTCACTTTCTGCCATAAGGGTGGTGTCATCTGCATGTCTGAGGTGACTGATATTTCTCCCGGCAACCTTGATTCTACCTTGTGCTTCCTCCAGCCCAGCGTTTCTCATGATGTACTCTGCATACAAGTTAAATAAGCAGGGTGACAGTATACAGCCTTGACACACTCCTTTCCCTATTTGGAACAATACTGTTGTTCCATGTCCAGCTCTAACTGTTGCTTCTTGACCTGCATACAGGTTTCTCAGGAGGTAGGTAAGGTGGTCTGGTACTCCCATCTCTTTAATAATTTTCCATAGTTTGCTGTGATCCACACAGCCAAAGGCTTTGGCTTAGTCAATAAAGCAGAAATAGATGCTTTTCTGGAACTCTCTTGCTTCTTCAATGATGCAACGGATGTTTGCAATTTGATCTCTGGTTCCTCTGCCTCTTCTAAATACAGCTTGACATTTGGAAGTTCACTGTTCATGTACTGTTGAAGCCTGGCTTGGAGAATTTTGAATGTTACTTTGCTAGTGTGTGAGATGAGTGCAACTGAACAGTAGTTTGAACATTTTTTGTCATTGCCTTTCTTTGGCATTGGAATGAAAACTGTCCTTTTCCAGTCCTGTGGCCACTGCTGAGTTTTCCACATTTGCTGGCATATTGAGTGCAACACTTTCACAGCATCATCTTGTAGGATTTGAAATAGCTCAACTGGAATTCCATCACCTCCGCTAGCTTTGTTTGTACTGATGCTTCCTAAGGCCCACTTCACTTGACTGGTGGAGTGAGATATACAAAATAGAGACAGTCTACCAGGGTTTGCAGATCCAGACACAAACATAAGAGGAGGACTTTGCGTCTCCCTGGGAAGGGGAGCTATTTCCCATGCCTGCCATAGGCTTGATGATAGCAGAAGTGCATTTCAGATGTCCCTAACTTACATGTGTCAGCGTGTGTAGATAAAACTATGTTACATTATCTATTGACTGCAGTCTGTAGATGATGCCTTCCCTGGTAGAGGTCATACTCAAGTAATCTTGATTGTAATTTTGAAGTCTCAAATTAAAATAATTGCTTGATATGCTGTCAGCAAGGTGAGTAGATCAGGAGACTTGAGAGGCCCATGTCAGTCTAATATCTAGGTGAGAAGAGCCTCCACCCTCTTAAGAAACGTGTCTTTCTCCTACACTTCTGCTCAAGGGTGACATGTGTTCTGTTCCAGCTCCAAACTCCATCAGTGGCTGTATATTCTGAAACTATAAAGTGATTTTCGTGTGATCTAACGCACACTCAAATAAAAAGCCAGATATATTCTCCATCACTCGGGATAATGCAGGCACCATCATTCAACTGTACTTTATTCAGCTCATCTGCAAGCAAAAGTGGTGATGAGCTTGAAGTCAAAGTTCTAAAATCAGACAGAAATGCTTATTCACCTCCCGTTAGGTGGAACTCTTAGGTGACAGCAGGCTTAGATATACCAGGTACACAGGCACCTATGAGCTTGGTGTCACGGGACTCTGGGCAACACTAATGGATGGCTCGGTTGTTTCGACGGGTTACAATTAAGGTTGTGGGGGAGATCTGTGAGACGTTTGCTTACAACCAGGGATAAACATCCCCTCCCCTCCCCACCCATCATCTTTGAAGAATACTCATCCTTGAGTCGGGTTCCCTATGTTGAGGTTTCAACCATGGGATTCTGGATTCTTCAATTCTGCTTCTACCCTTTTCTTGGCTTTAGTGCCCGTTCTTTCCCACATATTTGTCCCCCACCTGTGTATAGCATCTCTTTTAAGAGCTCGCCTCTTCCAGGAAGTCTTCCTGGAATCACTGCTTTGCCTTTCATCCTCATCATTTTGTTTTTCTTTAATGTTTTATTTTGTATTGGAATATAGTTGAGTAACCATGATGTGATAGTTTCAGGTGTACAGCAAAGTGATTCCATTGTACACACACACATAACTATTCTTTCTCAAATTCTTTTCCCATCTAGTTTGTCACATAATACTGAGCAGAGTTCCCTGTATTATACAATAGGTCCTTGTTGGTTATCTATTTTAAATATAGCATTGTGTACCTGTTGATCTCAAACTCCCTAACTATCCCTTGACCCACCCTTCCCTTCCAGTAACCAGAGGTTTGCTCTCTAAGTCTGTTCCTGTTTTGTGAATAAGTTTGTTTGTACCATTTTTTTAGCTCCCACATATAAGTGATATCTTACGATATTTTTCTTTCTCTGTGTGACTTACTTCACTCAGTGTGATCATCTCTAGGTTTATCTATGTTGCTGTGAATGGCGTTACTTCATCCTTTTTAACGGCTGAGTAGTATTCCATTATATATGTATGTACCACATCTTTATCCATTCCTCTGTCAAGAGACATTTACGTTACTTCCATGTCTTGGCTATTGTAAACAGTGTGGCAATGAATATTTGGGTTCATGTATCTGTTCTGACCATCTTTTTCTCTCAGTATAAGCCCAGGAGTAGAATCGGTGGATCACATGGCAGCTCTGTGTTTAGTTTTTAACGTAGCTTCCATCCTGTTCTCCATAGTGGCAACATCAGCCTACGTTCCCAGCAGCAGGAGGAGGGTTCCCCATCCTCATCATTCATATGATCCATCTAAATCCACCATAATGGGGTTCACAGAGATAACTGCTTTGCCGTGTGTACCTCATTCCACAGAAACCTTTTCTTGGTCTCTTTTCAGAGTCCTCAAATTCCCCTGCATCCCATGGGCCACCCGCCCTCCTCCACTTCCACACAATGCTTTTTTGTCCATTCCCCACATGACATGCGTCTCCAGTGCTCTTCTTAAATACACTTTATGACATTCATGTGAGTTAAAGAGATAATGTTCTTCCTATTAATTCCTAAGAAAAATTGCCAAGCCACCTGGAGCACCCACCCCGCTTATCACTCGGGGTTTTATCCCATTTCCCCCATAATTAGATTACCCGCCCTGCCCCCAGGAACTCCGGCCCTATCTGTGGACTCATACGCCTCCCCACCGCTGATCAGATGTCGAGCGCGGTCTCCTTTCCATGCAAACATCTGCTCTGTTGTTCCAAGTCCATCACGAGGGCCAGCCAGCTCGGACTAGTGAGGGGTGTGTTTCCAGGCAAGGTACCAAGCCCGGGTTCCCCCTCAAACTGTGTGAACCCTCATCCCTGACTGGCAGAGCCTCTGTGGCCGCATCTGGAAATAAACCACCACCCCTCATACTGTGCCCACATGTGGTGGTGGCCTGGGGCTAAAATGAGTCTTAGGGACCAAATGACTCTCGACATTGACGTGAGTGCACTGGTGCCTGTTGAAGGGTGTCCGGCTCTTTGTGACCCCATGGACTGCAGCCTGCCAGGCTCCTCTGTCCATAAGATTTTTATACTGAGTAGTTTTTATCTGGGGCAGTCACAGATTTTTTTTTGTTTTTCCCTTCTCTCTAACAGATGAATAAATGATCAGCCTGCCAGGACCTGGGAACCGAGAGACTCGAGCACATAGGGTGCATCCAGATGTCTCCACGGGCTTCCTAGGAACCCGGGGTCCTGACCCAGCCGCCTCCTGGCCTCAAACTTGCCTTGTGGGCCTGCAGGGGGCTCGGCCCAGCCAGAGACAATGGCTGCAGCTTGTGGTGGCAGTTTGCTTTTTTTTTTTAAGCACATAATAATTTGCAGATGTTGGCAGTCACCAGCAAAGTCAGAGCAACGTTCCAAATGCCAAACCACACAAATATATCATTTTTACCATCTGATTCCTGGAAATGAGGCCGTATCGCAATACAGCAGCTCATGGTGATGAGTAGGCCTGTTCCCTTCAGGCAGTGGACTGGGGCTGACCTGGGCTTCCCTAGTGGCTCAGATGGTAAAGAATCCACTTGACTGACACGACTGAGTAACCGACGTGGGTGCCAACCTGGTGGAGACTATGAGGTGCTTACCTCCTGTGCTGGTCTACAAAGATGGGGAGACGTCTCTTTGCTTCTGGTTAGTGAACAAGAAGATCAGCTGTCTTCTTCGCCTGATGGTGCATCCTAAAAAATTCCAGCTGCACAGACCTCACGTTGAAAGAGACACTACAGCACCTGTGTAGGTTTCTCGTGTCTAAATCTGCTCTTCTTAACCTCTTTGTGCTAAGGCTCCTTTGGCAGCTGGAGAAGCCAAGGATGCCTTCTCAGAATGCAGGCTTAATTACACATGATTACCTAGAAAACCATTATGCTGAAGCAGAGTTCACAAAATATTACAAAAAACCAGATTGGTGAAATGGTGATCCGAGTACTTCTTTATTAATCTATTAAAAACAAGACTGAGTGGTCTGTCCAATGGCTACCATAATTTCTGTTTTTATTTATTCATTAAAAATTGTTTTAACTGTAAAATATACTTCTAATTAAAATAATAATAAGGAAGTACAATAGGAACATGGGTGTGGCACAAGTTCTACAATTATATATATAGTCCATGTGAACATAAATCAATAGGAGAATATATTAATTATAATTGCAATAATAATAGAAAATGACTCAGCTCTACCTAGAGCCCAAAGATCACTCCTAATTCGTAATTTTTTTGGCCCTCCTTAATTTTATTTCTTAAAATATATTTTATTTTTAATTAGAGGGTAATTACAATATTGTGATGGGTTTGGCCACACCTCACCCATGAATCGGCCACAGATATAAATATGTCCCCTCCCTCTTGCACCACTTCCCACCTCCCTCCTCTCCTTGTTTCTTGGAGCGTGTTGCTTTACACCGTGGTGTTGATTTCCGCCCTGCAGGTAGGTGACTCAGCCATACATATGCACCTAGCCCCTCTGCCGGGGGCTCCTCTCCGCAGAGCACTGAGCAGAGTTCCCTGAGGTCTGCAGTCGGTTCTCCTTGGTCATTTCCTTTACACACAAGAGCGAAGCTCCCAGAATGTCAGCAGCAATGAGTGTGGAAGGGATTTAAGACTCTCACAAAGGTGGCTGTGCACTAGGAAAACGCCTCTGGGCTCAGTGGTCACGGGCTGGGGCAGGGGGACAGACCCTGCGGGCTTTGTTGCCTGTGCTCCTAAGGGAACTGCAGCGTTCTGTTCTGCGGGAGGCCAGTGAAAATAGAGACAGAAGGCCTTCCCACCCACGTTTACAGACAGGTGAGGGCCTGTGTCCTGTGGCTGCGCGGTGGCCACTTCAGGCACACGCGGACACAGCCCTGCAGCTGCCTTCCTGTGTGCAAGTCCCTGCTTGGCCTTGCAGCTCCAAGGACCCTTGACCTCCCGCCATTTCTGCGTCCTGATTTATCTTCCCCAAGGTCTCCAAGAAGAACTGGATCCTCATGATGAGTTTAGAGATTTACCCGCCCCCCACCTCCACCAGTGACCCATCAGAGGAGTCAAGCCAAATGAAAGGAGTCTGTTCTTTTCATATGGGCTTAAGTCCATATAAGTGCTTCCCTGGTGGCTCAGTGGCTCAGTGGTAAAGAATCTGCTTGCCCATGCAGGAGATGAAGGTTCGATCCCTGGTCTAGGAAGATCCCCGGAGAAGGGCACGGCAACCCACTGCAGTATTCCTGCCTGGAGAATCCCGTGGACGGAGGAGCCTACCGGGCTGCAGTCCATGGGGTCATAGAGAGTCAGATACGACTGAGCGACTGAACAACAGCGTTCATATAACGGGTCTACTCCATTCAAAAGAGCGTTCCCAAAGAAATAAGACACCAAATAATGAAGCCCGGTTTTCAGCAAGGCAGCCTGCTGTACTGTACTTGTTTCCTGTGGCTGCTACAACAAAGGGACCTGACACAGCAGAGAGGTTGTTCTAGAGGCCAGAAGCCCCAGCTCAGCCCCCAGCTCAGGGCCGAGCTCGCTGGAGACCCAGGAGAGCACACGTCCTGCCTCTTCCGGCTTCTGGTGGCTCCCGGTGTCCCTTGACATGTGGTCACCTCTCTCCCACCTTTGCTGTGTCTTCACATGGCCTCCTCCCTCTGCGTCCTTTATGACGATGAGATGATGAAAGTCTCTCAGTCGTGTCTGAGTCTCTGCGACCCCGTGGACTATAGCCCACCAGGCTCCTCTGCCCATGAAATTCTCCAGGCAAGAATGCTGGAGCAGGTTGCCATTTCCTTCTCTGGGGGGTTTCCCTCCCAGGGATCAAATGTGGGTCTCCCACATTGCAGGCAGTTTCTTTACCCTCTGAGTCACCAGGGGAAGCCCTCTATCCTTGGTGAGGACACGATTCAACTCATTAAAATACCTGAGTCACAAAATTGTCCATAGGAGTGATGGAGTATGGAAACCAGGAAAACGGAGAAGCCAGAGCTCTCCAGACTGTGCCCCAGTATGCTGGGCTGCCACAGAGGCACAGAGCCCAGCTTTCTGAAGAACTTGCCCGGTGCCCAACAGAGCCTGGAGTTCTTGTGCCTTATCTCACAACCACACGGTTGCTGTATTCCCATTTTACAGATGAGCAAACGGAGGCTTAGAGAGGTTAAATTAACTTATCCTCATTTGCAAATCAGTTGTGGAATGAATCCAGAAAGCTTCATTCCAGGTGTTCTCACCAGCTGCCCCATGAGGCCATCCAGAAATGCTAGTCATTTTACAATGTGTGACTATTTGAATTTAACGAAATTTTAATAAAACACGAAAATGCAGTTCTTCCACGATAATGCTGGGAAGTAGCTGTCATATTGGATGACACGGACATGGAACGTTTCCATTGAACAGAAAGCTCCACGGGATGGTACTGCTCTGGACCAACGTTTATATTTATTTATTTCTTTTTTTAAAATTTATTTTAATTTTCTTTACATTATCATGTTGGTTTTGCCATACATTGACATGAATCTGCCATGGGTATACATGTGTCCCCCTTACAGAACCCCCCTCCCACCTAACACCTGGATCAATGGCATGACAACTAACCAGAATCCTCAGTTAACTGGACATTTCTTTCAACATATAATTTTGTGGAGTAAGAAGCAAATGAGAGGCAGCAGACAGTGGAAGAGAGGTTTAAACAAATCCGACCACATTCTGAGTAATGCTAGGTGAGGGCTAAGTGTAACTCCACCTCTGGGTTCAGTAGGGTCATTGTGGACCTATGACCTCCGGGCAGTAGTTCAAAAAAACAAGAGTAAGTTATATTCACTCCATCATAATGACTAGGGCAAGAAGGTGGATGGGGTTTCTTCTACAAATGTCCAGAGTTTGCTTTATCTTTGAGCTCTTTATAGAACTAAATGAAGCAAAGTGAAATAGTTAGTTGCTCGTGTTCAACTCTTTGTGACCCTATGGACTATAAGCCCACAAGGCTCCACTATCCGTGGAATTCTCCAGACACGCAACCCCCAGCAAATCAAGTTATCATTCTTCATTTCATAGAAGACCACCTGAGGCCAGATTAAAGGAGTGCAGACTCTGCACACACCCTAGTCTTCTCAGCGACCCCAACCTTGAGCCCTTGCTATAAAATGCCTCACCAAATCCTCCTGGGTGGGACACAGTTTTTGAGAGGCAAGAGCTGTGTCCTCCTTTGCCTGGCAAAGCAGTAAATCTCTTCTTCCCTCCTACACCCCAAACTCTGTCTCCTGGATTCAGTTTGGCACTGGTGCACAGAGGCTAGGTTTTCAGCATCACCATCACCAAAACCCCCAGGCACACAGCAGAGGTGTCCCTTCAAGCCCTTGGAAAAGGCCCAAGTGCCCTTTCCCATCCACGTCCTGCACTCAGAGTGGCTCCATGAGCTGTGTGCACGGGGCTCCTGGGACCTGCTCATCAAATTCAGCAGGAAGAACAGCTCCAGACAGATCTCCTTGGGTTGGTGCATTTACAGAGGGATCCTGCTTAGCCCATCAGGAGCCAGCAGGACTGGATTTGGGGTCTGACTCTAGATTTTTCTTGGCGTGTCTTTCTAGCCTTCTTGGAGTCTTCAGGAATTTAGGCACCTGCAGAAGGTTACCGGGGAGGCTTGCTGGGGAGCTGGGGAGCTGGGGGTGGTGATGGGGAGGCTGGAGGGACAAGCCGTCTTATAGTCTAAGAAGACTCTCTTCAGGGAGTGGAACATTTCTCTCTGCTGGCTACATGCCAGGGTTAAGGACACAGCCACAATTAGTGGGAGCTGGTTGCAAAGGTCGCCTTGGGATCATGTGAGCCCACTGTTTGGCAGCCCCCGGGGTGGTGGGTGGACGGAGCCATGGGGATGGCCTCAGTGGGGGCTGACCTTCAGGCCATAAACTGCAATTTTGAAAAGATAATTACCCCATCACATCGCTTATATTTATTTCAAGAGCCCATAAAACTGCTCACTCACTGTGCTGGAAGCTGTGGGGTCAGCTCTGTTTACTGTCGATATAAATAAATGTTTTTTTTTTTTTTTCCTAAGAAAAGTCACCATTAGTTGCACAAATATCCTTTTGTCTGCGTCCTCTCCCTGGTTTACCTGACTTTGGGAACAGTGGGTTTGTCAGTGGCTGAGATGCTTCCATTGCTAAGAGGTCAGCAGAGAGACGAGGTGGTCCTGGGAAAGATGACTGTGTCCCCCTCAGGGGTCATGTCCCCCAGGGGGCGCCCCCAGTGATCGGTGGCCATGTGGCTTGATGAAGTCAAGGCCGGATCCCATAAGTTAGTATCTGCTAGATTCACCTGAAGATCTAGGAAGAATGCAGATTTCTGGCCCAGGAAACTGTTTTCTCACGAGCTCCCCAGGGGCAGCCCAGGTGGAGGAACCCCAGTGTGGATCTTGGGGGCCAGGGTCCTCCGTGTGAAATCACCTGACAGAGGTCACAGTAGCTGACCCAGCTTTTTGACCCCAAATGCCAACATGATGCTTTATGTAAAAACAGCTTCTGTCTGGACTGGAGTGGTTAGCCATTCCCTCCTCCAGGGGATCTTCCCAACCCAGGGATCGAACCCAGGTCTCCTGCATTGCAGGCAGATTCTTTACCATCTGAGCCACCAGGGAAGCCCAAGAAATGGTCCACCTGGAGGTATATTTTGGGCTGAAAGAAGAACAAAGGGCCAATTATGAAGCCAGTGCTTCTGCTGCTAATAGCCACTTCACGCTCACATCAACGCTTGCCTTCACTTGTGTCAGAGGCATCCCCTCCCCCTCATTCATTAAATCACGATTCACTGAGCACTTCGGAGTGCCAGGCATGGGGGACCCACCGGTGAGCAAGGCCAGCCCCTGGGCCTGCCCTCAGGAAGCCTGCATTCCAGGGAAAGGGATCAGGCCCCAAACAATGATTGCTTTGTTTTCCTTTCCATTTATCTTTCATCTCTTCATCCAAGACACCCATTGTCTTGCAGAGAAAGGACTATTCAACATTTATCATGATTCTTGAAGTTCATTGTCTTTTCTTAAAATTTATTTATTTTTTAATTGAAGAATAATTGCTTTGCAATACCATGTTGGTTTCTGCCATACATCAACATGAATCAACCAGAGGTATACCTATGTCCTCTCTCTCTTGAACTTCCCTCCCACCCCTACCCCATCCCACCCCTCTAGGTCACCACAGCTCCCAGCTGGAGCTTCCCTAGTCACACAGCAAGCTCACACTGGCTGTCTTCTGTACATATGGTGATCCTTATGTTTCGGTGCCACCCTCCCCATTCTTCCTTCCTGCCCTGTGCCCACAAGTCTGTTCTCTTTGCGTCTCCACTGCTTCCCTGAAAATAGGGTCACCAGTTTATTTGAAGTTCGTGGTCTCAGAATGCAGGGTTTCTGATGGCCAAACTATGTGTTCGATGCCAAAGCCCCTCAGGTATCAGTGTGAGTCCCAGTTCAGTGGGACGAGCTACAACACTGTCTGCAGAAGCTGGGTTACCTAAGGAGACTCCCCACCCCTGCCTGGCCTGAGTGCTAAACCAAGGCAGGATGTGTCTGAGAAGTAAGGAAGGCTCTGGACTGTTGTCCCCAAAACCAAACCCCGTTTGTGATCAATCAGAACGTAGCACCCTGCAGAGCACCAAAAGGACCACGGCTGGGATGTCACTTCTATCTCCTCATGGCTTCTCCCTGGGCCAGCCTGTTCGGTGCCTCCATTCCTTCCAATGTCCTGGCACCCTCTAGTCTAACTCTGATGACTCTTAATTAAAGTCACAGAGTCAGTGCTGTTGTAGCTGAATCATAAAGTCGGAGTCGTGGCCATTGGGGCATCCTTGACTCTGAATGCAGATGGGATAAGGAAAGACCAGAAGCAGTAAGGACAGGTCCGATGCACCATTGAGCAACTCGGAAGTGGGCGGCTCTGCTGATGTAGGGTCAGCCCCTCCCAGCCGTGTTAGGAGCTGGATTGGCAGACCCCTCTGCTAGGTAGGCTGAGCGGCCTGGGCAGGGCTGGTCTCATGCCCTTTGTACCCCTCATCCTTTCCCTTTTCCCAAGGGTGGGCACACCACTGAGCAGGCTGGGAACTCTCCTGACAGCCCAGACTCGGGGCCACTGATGATCTCTGAGCTCTGACTCTGTTATTCCCTTGCCCAGAGATCACTCCCAGACACCCTCCCTGCCCGAATCTCACTTGTTCATAAAGTCTAGCTCAGATGCCTCCACCTCTATCAGACTTTCCCAACCTCATCTTTGAACTCTTGCTGAGCCCTTCAGATGCTCACCTTGTTTTAGGTTTCAGTTGCCATGGTGATCCTCCTATCTGATTCATAGGAAAAGATTTCACCAATCTCCCTCACCTCCCCTGGAGGGCCTGGGTCTGACCCTAACCTGGGGATAGCAGAAGGACTACCCCATGCTCCTTCAATTGCCTTGGACACAGGGCAGCCAGATGCTGCTGCAGAGAGCTGTGCTGGGTGCAGAGCACATGGCAAATGCGGTCAAACATATTCAGTTCAAACTGGGTGGCAACTATAGTGACATAGCGAGAGAAGTGAACTCCTGCACTTCACAGCGTGAACTGCCCAGATTAGCAAGGATAATGACGACAGAACAGTATTTCTAAAAGCTACAATTTTTAAAATGCCTCCAATGCACCAGATGATTTATCTACATGTCATAATTGATGCTTACAATAGCCCTGCAGTGCTCAATCATCACCATCATCACCCACATCACCATTATCACCAGCATCACCATCATCTTCATCACCACCATCACCATCACCAGCATCATCCACATCACCATCACCAGCACCACCATCACCTTCATCATCATCATCACCATCACCATCATCATCATCATCATCATCACCATCACCAGCATCATCACCAGCATCATCCACATCACCATCACCAGCATCACCATCACCTTCATCATCATCACCATCACCATCATCATCACCAGCATCATCCACATCACCATCACCAGCATCATTCACATCACCAGCATCACCATCACTATCACCAGCATCATCCACATCACCATCACCAGCATCACCATCACCTTCATCATCATCATCACCATCGCCATCACCATCACCAGCATCACCATCACCATCATCATCACCAGCATCATCCACATCACCATCACCAGCATCACCACACCTTCATCATCATCATCACCATCACCATTATCATCACCAGCATCATCACTGTCACCATCACCAGCATCACCATCACCTTCATCATCATCATCATCACCTTCATCATCATCATCATCACCTTCATCACCTTCATCATTCACATCACCATCACCAGCATCACCATCACCTTCTTCACCTTCATCACCACCATCACCATCACCAGCATCACCAGCATCACCAGCATTGCTCATAATTGGGATGACCAAGATTGGAGCAGAATGAATGACTTGCCCAAGATCCCACAGCTCTTTAGGGTCAGCATGAGTTGGGTCCTCTGAGCTTGGTCTCAGCTTGGGTCCTTCTGCTATTCAAATTCATGCTTTACCCAAATACCCTAAAACTGCTTTGAAAAATAATAATTGTATTATTTGTTTTTAAACAGATTCAGTGCTTTTCCATTCACTATCTCATTTGAAATAAAAGAGAGATGTTAGAAGTTAGTTTTACACATGTTGTAATACCAGTTGAATCTTGTTTAAACCCTGGGTTCCCACCAAGCTACCCACTGGGGCCCCCTGAGATCTGGTTAGAACCAGACTCTGGTTCCTAGATCCAAGGCCTCACCTTCCAGGTGACTCAGATGGGTCACCAGATTCAGGGCTTCTGTCCACCCAGGATGTGATTTGGCCTCAAAGCCAACATCACCAGGCTGACACTTTCTTTTGAGGGGACAATTGGCCATGGGTGTCATGGACTATGGGGAATCAGGACCCTTCTAACTCTCCCCACCCCCGTCCTGGGGTTCAGAGGGTGGGCCTAGTTTCACAGAGCCCCGGCTCACAGGCTGGCCTTCTGACAATTCGCCTGGAGGTCTCACCCCAAGGAGATGTCTCTTCCCTCCCCAACCACTGTTCTCTGTTTCTTAAAAAACAAAACAAAACTGTTTTTGGTTTCATAAGTTACCAGGCTATTCATACATCCTTACTCATACAATTTCATGGGTGGAGGAAACGCCCATGAAGAGAATCCAAGAGCAGGAGTGGGAGACAGCAGCTTTGCCCCTGGGCCCAGTCCTCACCATCCACATGTAGTCCACGTGGCCTCAAAAAGGCCAGTTCTGGATGCTTTCTTCCCTTTTGTGTAAAAGACCCGCATGCCTAACTCACGAGGTCACTGAGCTCCAGGGAGCCTTAAAAATCTTTTGAAAAATATAAAGCCCAGTGCAATGGACTTCTCAGGTGGCGCTAATGGTAAAGAACCTGGCTGCCAATGCAGGAGACTCAAGAGACCGCGGATTCCATCCCTGGGCTGGGAAGATCCCCTGGAGGAGGAAATGGCAACCCACTCCAGTACTCTTGCCTGGAGAATCCCATGGACAGAGGAGCCTGGCAGGCTACAGTCCATGGGGTTGCAAAGAGTCAGACATGACTGAAGCGACCTAACACGCGTGCACACACAATGAATGGTGAGACTGGGGGCAATATGGCCCGATGGAACTGGCGTGATCTGATATCACAGGTGGGATGTCCTGGTCCCCTGGTTTGCCTCGGGCAGTCATGGTTCACACTAGTGACCTTTCAACTCTCAAAACGGATAAAAGATACCATTAACTTCAACATAAGCCCCAAGTCTTGAGATATTGGGCAAATCACTGAATTTCTCTAGGTCTTAGTTTTCTACTCTATAAAGTGGAGCCCATAATACATGCATGGAAATGCATACTTGGAACGTCAAGAGATTATATTTGAGAGCGCTGGAAAAAAAAAATCGTACAAGGAGTAGATATTATTATTATTGCTGAATCCGGGTGATGTGAGGTTGGGAGACATCATGTCACCTCGGCTCTGGAATCTGCTTCTTTGCTGAGAGTTAGCCCGTCCCTCCTTTAGACATTTTCCCTCCCCTGACTCAAGAGGCCACTGACCTCCCCAGTTACCTTGTCTGAAAACTGGTGTGACTGGCGTCTAGGTTTCTGAGCTGCCTCTCGGGGTTGACGTTCTATGATTTCACGATTCTTAAGAATGTTTGGCCTGCTGGGATGGGTTGGTTGTTTTCTTAAGAGCAAGGAAAGACAGGCAATGTAAACATGAAACTCTAGCCCAGCAGTGAATTGCATGGACTTTGAAAGCAGCAATAAACAGGATGGTTACGTCTCATACCGTGCCTGCCCGCCCTGCCTGGTAACGGGAATCAGATGTCTGAACTCGATATACACCTGCAGGTATGGTTACGGCTTTTAATCCACCGGGCTCTTCTGTTGAAGCTGCTTGAGAGCATTCAATAACTTTCTTTAAAAGCCTTGCATTATACAATTCTTTGTTTTCCCAAGCAAAATCACTCACATTGTATTACAGCTGACTTCAGCGCCTCGGCCTCTTGTCTCCGGTTTTTTGGGGTTGGATTTGTCTTGCTTTTGTAGACGTTCCACGCAACCTCTGGGAATGTCTCCCAGCAGTTAATGGATGCGTGTGATGTGTTTGGGGATTGTCCTGGGTTTCTTTTCTGCTCTGAGATTACCGGAGGGAGTCCGGCTAGAAGGTTTGCAGATGGAATGTGAGGGTGCAGGCTTCTCAGGAGCTCGGCTCCAGAGAGAAATAGTAGAGATGAGAGAGAGAGAGAGAGTCTTTACACCCAGGCCAAGCATCCTAGGGAAGTTGGGTTAGCCCTGAGCTCAGGCTCAGCCTCTCAGGGATGGCAAGTCATCCAGGGTCCCCTGACCAGACCCACTCTGGGAGAGGCCAGCTGCCAGTAACTTGAGTATCTTTGCGCCGCATTAGAGTGGCTGTCTTGTTCTTGGCTGACAGACAGTAGCTGCAAATCCCTCCCAGTCTCCTCCGCTGCGTCACGCGAAGTCATTGCTGTGCCTGCTTTGCAAAACTCAGTGGACTAAAGCGAACCCACAGAGGGCTCTTTCCCCACTTAATTCTTCTGTGCTGTGGTTGATTTCCTCCATGTTCCATCCTGAAGCCAGGCCTGCCCCTCCCTCACGAAGAGCCCACACCCTCGGATACTTTCCACAGGGCATTCGTTCATTCTTGGTCCAGGGTGGGGGTGGGGTCTGCGCCAAAAATGCTAACTGTGGTCACTTGGCCACTGAAAGTCTTAGGCTGTACCAAACCCAATCTGCAGGTCATGGAAAGTCCAATTTCTCCAAGCCTCTGCTTCAGCCAATTTGTGTCCCTTTAGGGACCGTCTCATCAGCTCCTTCTGCTATGCCTCTTCCTCACTGTGGTGGACACACACTCTGGGTGGACAGACATGGAGTTCCAGAGCTTTCTGCTACAAATACACTTAGCACAGCATTGCATGATTTGACCAGTGGCTTGGGGAACTGGAGGCCTTAAGGTCCATCAACACCTCTGACTGTGGAAAGAACTAAGTCTGTGCCCCAGACAGTTCCCCTGGGCCATTTGCTCAGCTGCAGCTCACTTCCTCCTGTGGTTTTCTGCTCCCCACACCATCGCCCCTGCCTTGCTTGAAAAAGCCCTTCCTTGCTCTTTCTCAACCTGATTTCCTAAGACAGCCCCCCGGGCTGCAATTTCCCTGCTCCTTTTACATTAACCCATGTCCCCACCTTCTCAACTTCTACCCCAAGCCGTTGGATCAAGATGCTTTGCCGAAAAGAGACAGCTGCTTTCCCAAAAGATACTCCAATGACCTTAATTTTTATTATTTTTTTCTTTTCCATTATGGTTTATTTAGGATATTGACTAACTAAACAACAACAACAAAAATTATATATAGTTTCCTGTGTGACACAGTAAGACCTTGTTGATGATCCATCTTATAAACAATAGTTTGCATCTGCTAATCCCAAACTCCCTCACCGCCCCCCCCCACAAGTATGTTCTCTAAGTCTGTGAGTCTGTTTTATAATTAAGCTCACTTGCGTCATATTTTAGATTCCACGTATGACATCATATGGCATTTCTCCTTCTGCCTTCCTTAGATGAGTATGGTAATCTCTAGGTCCACCCATGTTGCTGTAAATGGCATTATTTTGTTCTTTTTTATGGCTGAGTAATTTTCCATTGTATATATGTATCACATCTTCTTTATCCAATCATCTCTCAGTGGACTTTTAGGTTGTGTTCATACCTTGGCTATTATAAATCATGCTGCTATGAACACTGGGGTGCATGATCTTTTTGAATTTTAGTTATGCCCAGAAGTGAGGTTGCTGGATCATATGACGATGCTTTTTTTTTTTTCTTAGTTTTATGAGGCACCTCCATACTGGTTTTCATAGTGGCTGTACCAATTTACATTCCCACCAATAGTGTAGGAGGGTTCCCTTTTCCCCATACCCTCTCCAGGGCTTGTTATTTATAGACTTTAATGATGGCCATTCCAGCTGGTATAAAGTGGTATATTCTATAACTTCAAGATAATACATTTTTGGAAATGAGTATGACATAGGTTGGCACCAAGATGGGAATTTAAAGTCACATTTATTGATTAGATCAATGTTTACTAAGCTTCCACTCCTGGGGATAGCAAGATGGCGGGGCCCACATTCTCCGTTCTCTGAGGTCTTTTAGTCTCGTAAGAGAGACAGTCCTCAGTGAGCGGCTTTACTCCATGCAGCAGAGCATCTGTTGTGCTGAGATTGGATGGAGCAGCGCTGTTGAAAGTGCAAGTTGGGGAGTCAGGGAAGCCTTTGCTAGAGGAACGAGGCTTCAGCCAGACCTAAAAGCTGTTGGAGAAATGGAGGGATGAGAGAGGAGAGAACTCCCCCCTGGAGTTCACAACATCACCTGAGGCTCAGAGGCAGTGCCATAACAGATATCAGAAGCTATATTGGGAGTGAAAGCAAAGGTTAGACTTCTGGTTTCTTGTCTGGTACATAAGGAGCTTGGAAGTCACCCTCCAGCCATACAACAAGAAAAACACTCAAAAACCAGAAAGTCAACAACAAGATACAGAGAGTCTGATAGCAGAAATGCATGAGCAAAACTTCTCTGGCACGAGTGTTGGATCCTTCTACCCAGCACAAGATGCCTGGCGTTTAATCAGAAGCTACAAGACGTTTGCTGTTCAATCGCTGGGTCATGCCCAGCTCTTGGCGACCCCACAGACTGCAGCCCACCAGCCTTCCTTATTCTGCACTATCTCCTGGAGCTTGCTCAAACTCATGTCCATTGAGTTGGTGATGCCATCCAACCATCTCATCCTCTGCTGTCCCCTTCTCCTCCTGCCCTCAATCTTTCCCAGCATCAGGGTCTTTTCCAGTGAGTCAGCTCTTTGCATCAGGTGGCCAAAGTATTGGATTTTCAGCTTCAGCATCAGTCCTTCCAATAAATATTCAGGATTGATCTCCTTTAGGATGGACTGGTTGGATCTCCTTGCAGTCCAAGGGACTCTCAAGCATCTTCTCCAGCACCACACTTCAAAAGCATCAATTCTTCGGCGCTCAGCTTTCTTTATAGTTCAACTGTCACATCCATACATGACTACTGGAAAAGTCATAGCTTTGACTAGACGGACCTTTGTTGGCAAAGTGATCTCTATCTCTGTTTTATAAAGACCGAAAGGCGTTTGTAGAGGCCAAACAAGCATCGGGTCCTGACTTACATATGGAAGAGAAATTGGAATCATCAGAGAGGGAATTTAAAACAACTGTGATGAAGATGCCAAGGGCTCCAAGGCACCAAGTGAAGGGAACCGACTCTGATGTGGGGCCCGGCTAAGGGGAAACTGAGTCCAGGCGTGTGCGCACCTCGTGGGGAGGATGTGCCCACCATCTGCAGCAGGCCACCCTCTCTCGCTCTGTCCTCACAGGCTGCCTGAGGTGAGCCAGATGTAGGTTCTTCTACACCACCAACTTCTCTCTGGGTCCCTGTCCAGGGACCCCAAGGCCCAGGTTGGCGAGAACAGCAACAATATACAGAAGGACGGCTTGCCTGGCCTTTGGGTGAGGGCAGGACCCCACTGAAGTCTGGTTTCCTGGAGTGGAGGGCAGGAAAGGGGGCTTGGTAACCGGACCTGACGAAAACAATGACTTACTGTTTGAACAGAAGGATACCAGCCCAGTCCTCCTTCCTGCCTTCCTTCCACCATTCAGCACTTGTCACTAGGCTGAGCAAGTGCATCCCTGACTCTCAGCCCTGAGGACTGCCCACCAGTAGAGGTGGTCTCAGGAGGATGGGGAGGCCATCGGGGATGTAGGCTGGTTGCCGGGGGAGATTAAGGGGTCCAGTGAGAGGAGAGGGTGGTGAGTCTTAAGTCCAGAGGGAGGCCAGCTCATCTTCTTGAAGGGGATGTGGGTCTTGCCTCCTCAGACTCGGTCCCCTTCTGACATCCGACCAGCCCCCAGCCCTTAGGTGGGCGGCCTTGAATCCAGCTGGCTGCCTGGCTGTGAGGGCGGGTTCAGATTCACTGTCACCACCAGCTATAAGGCCCTGGAGCCAAGGGGATCTCTCCCCACAGTTATCTCTAGTGAAATCTGCTACCCCAGCATTTCAGTGGGTAATTTAATAGACTCCTAACTCTTCCCATTAGAGCTTTTCGCGTCAAGCCCACAAGCGCTCTTGCAGGTCCACGGCAAGGCAGGGCTGGGTCCCCACACTTCAGACTTTTGCCTAAAAGTGAAAGTGCTGCACACATCACGTCATCTCCATTAGGCTCAAAGATTGGATTTCCAGAGCTTATGAAACTCACAGTCTTAAAGAACGAACTTCTGGTTACCAGGGGGGAAGAATGTGGGGAAGAGATGGGAAATTTGGGATGGATACATACACATTCTATTTAAAACGGATCACCAACAAGGTCCTACTGTACAGGACATGGAACTCTATTCAGTGTTCTGTGGACACGTGTGCGTGTGTGGCAGGGTCCTTTCACTGTCCACCTGAAACTAGACGCCAAAACAAAATGTATATATATATTTTTAAAGACCAACAAAAATTAGATTTCCATTAGAAGCAAATTAGAGTCACAACAGAAGCACACCTATGTACAGACACCAAAAGCAGAGCAAGCCCCCTCTCCCAGTGTCACCCCCTCACACGGAGCCCCTCGTTGGCTGAGTTTGGGGAAGTGAGTCTGGCTTTGGGGTTACACCCACCTGCCACGTACTAGCTGTGTGACCTAGAACAACTCACATACCTTTTCTGAGTCTCTGGTTGTCCATCAGGCTCCCCTGGTGGTTCAATTGGTAAAGAATCTGCCTGCAATGCAGGAGACCCTGGTTCGATCCCTGGGTCAGGAAGATCCACGGCAGAAGGGAAAGGCTACCCACTCCAGTATTCTGACCTGGAGAATTCCATGGACTGTATAGTCCATGGGGTCGCAAAGGGTCAGGCATGACTGAGCGACTTCCACTTTCTCTGGTTCTTCATCTGTTTTGAGGCCCCTGGATACCTGCTTGCGGGGTCATCGTGAAGATGACCAGTGACAGCCCCTGGGCTGGCACCAGGCTGAGGCTGCAATTCCGCATGCCAACCACAGGAATAGGCTTGGTTATCATCCCTTTTGCACAGAAGTGGAAACTGGGGCACAAGGTCGCGGGGGTCTAAGGGGTGAACTGGGTCTAACCCCAGCGATCCAGGCCCTGCGGCTGTGCTCACCTCTTTGCCCCCCCCTTTTATAAAGCGAATGCCCACCAGGTGAGCAGGCCAGGTGCGGCGCTGACAGCGCTCACCTCATTCATGGAGACTTTCTGTTCCCCAGGCCCTGACTCGGAGGAACATTCTTCAGAGGCTGTGTGAGTCTCAGAGCAGAGCTGGGGAGGGGATACAGGTGAGGAGGGCTCAGGACCCTGTCCAGAGAGCCGCTCTCCATCTCTGCATCCGCAGAACAGGCAGAGGCACCATCAGCACCGTTTCCATGGTAAGCAAGGATGCCCTTGAGCAAAACGAATCTTTAACATTTAACACTGCTTCTTCATTTCTGTTTGAAAACAGGCTTGGGTCAATCCAGGTTCTGTTTTACAGGCCCCAAGAGCAGACTATGGCAAAACCACTGCAAGGAACAGATGAAGAACTGAGATAATAGATGGCACAAAAATCCAGGATCAAAGCTCTGACCCCATTAACATCGAAATGACCCTCCGAGAGAGACGCAGAAGGACATTTGCATGGGTGATTTAAGAGAAAAAGGGGGACTTCCCTGACAGTGCGGTGGTTAGACTCTGACCTTCCGCTGCAGGGGGCAGGGGTTGTACCCCTGGTTGGGGAACTTAAGATCCCACCTGCTACATGGTGTGGCCCCCCCACCAAAAAAAAAAGCAGAGAGAGGGAGAAATGATTCTGAAACACAACCTCTTTGGTTCAAATGAAAGAGACCCTTGATCCCCTTCATCCATCACCGTCCCTGAGAAGGAACCTCCAGGCTGGACACAGCCTGTTTGTTAAGGGCTGTTGTAAGACTTTGTCTCCCCATTCCCATCTATGGGAGACAAGGTCAAGGCAGACCCCCATGAGGTCCCCTCTGTGTTGGGTCAGATGAGCACTTCATCTGGCCTCTCGGGAAGGAAAGGGTTTGATCTGGAAGACTAGGTGCTATCCTTCCTTCTCTTTAGCTTTGAAGTAGGTGTGGTGTGTAGAGTGGCCGATGGCCCAGGAGGTGGACATTGGGCTGCCCAGAGCTGTCACTGGTGGATGTACCACCTCCCAGAAATCATCGGCCCTCCCCACGCCCCAGCGTGTTCATCAACCAACAGGGATGGTCACTGTGGATCATAAATGGAGAGATTCGTCACCTAGTTTTTTTTTGGGGAATAAAGTGACAGTGGGCTTATGATTTGGGCGGATGACTGAGTACATTTAAACCACCAGCTCGGCCTCACTAGTTTTCTCTGGAACATGACATCACGCTTCTGGGTGGCCTGGGAGGTTGTGTTCTCTGGAAACCCAGCAGGAACGCTAGACTGAGCCTGGCTGTGACCTCCCTGTCCTGTCTCCTTGCTCCCTGCGGAGGTGGCCCCAACTGGTTTCTACGGGCGCTGCCTGTCTCTCCTGCTCAGCCTGAGGTTGGAGCCTGCTAACCACAACAATTAGAGGGCTGGCTTTGTGGAAAGGCTCAGATTGCTGACTTGCTTTGCCTGGGCAACTACAGCAGGCTGGAAGCTGGAGGTTGGCTCTCCCAAGAGTGTGAAACGCCAGCCTCATCGTGGCTCTCGTTTCTTTATTAACACGCTCAGCTCGCCCAGGGGTTCTCAGCCTCGGCACTGCCGACACTCTGGGCCAGTTCATTCTTTGTCCTGGAGCTGTCCCATGCATTGTGGGATGCTGGGCAACGTGCCTAGCCTCTCCATGCCCTCTGTTCCAGACCAGAACATTCACACTTCCATGCGGCTTCAGACACAGGGCCTGGAGGCATAAGGACATCGTGATTGTGACCCATCTAGGACTCAGGTAGATCTTGATTTATTGATTTCTTTTATTTTGGCCATATGGCACAGCAGGCGGGAATCTTAGGTCCCTGACCAGGGATCAAACCCCCTATAGTGGAAGCATGGATTCATCACCACTGGACCACCAGGGAAGTCTCTTAGATAGATGCTTCTGATAATCACAAAACACAAGCCAGAGTGCTGAGAACCGTGGGTCCCAAAGAGACAGCATCTGGGCCACAAAGCTGTAAGGTGCAGCAAGAACCATCCCTGGGTTCCTGGCCTGGGCGCCTTGGGAGAGGGGAGGAGCCACAACCGCAGTTCACACGGAAAGTGTCTCAGCGGCCTTGATTCCTGCTCCCCAGGGTGACAGACTTCTATTGCGAACCATCAGGTAACGGAACATCGTGCTTATTTGATAATGTCACGGAAGGTCTCCCTGAAATCTCAGAACCCAGACCACAGGACTGAAATGTGAAGAACAACATGCATACCCTAGGAAAGGAGGTGGTTGTGATGCCACACGCCAGCGGGGAGATTTTTGAGCCGGGAATTAGGAGGAGCCAGGGATCGTTCATTTTAGGGGGCTGTACCCCTCAGCGGTGCTCTGCCCCCTACCTGCACCGGGATCCGGGTGTGCGCACGGCTGGGCTGGGCAGCAGCGCTGTCGGTCCATCTCTAAGCCGGGTCCAACTCTGCGACGCCATGGACTGCAGCAGCGTCAGGCTTCCCTACCCTTCACCATCTCCTGGAGTTTGCTCAGACTCATGCCCAGTGAGTCCACCATGCCACCCAACTATCTTCTCCTTTCTTGCTCCCTTTTCCTCCTGCCCTGGGCAGCAGTGTAGGGTCCAGGATTTCCCCCAAAGAGAGGTTTGCAGATAGAAGAACCTGGCTGGAAGAAAAGGTTAGGTTTGCACATCCAGTTGGCAAACCCCTACTTAGCTGTTTCAGATCAATAAAAGGAGCTAGAAGCTTTTATCCACGTTTGTAAAAATTTAGGAAAATCACCCATGGTGGATTCATGTCAATGTATGGCAAAACCAACACGATAATGTAAAGACAAAAAATAATAATAAAGGAACTAAACATGAAAAAAATTTTAAAAATAAAAATTTTTGAATGAGGCTTGAAAGTTCTAATCCAAATCTAAGAATATAAAGACATACTATGCTATAAAGAAAACAAACAAACAAAAAAGCCAGGAAATTAACTCGTGATAAAGTATTATTAATTAAAGTACAGATTTTGTTCAAATTTTAAAAAATTTATCCTAGCATCCATTGGTTTTATACCTTATTCAAGATTTCACATTGATTTTAGGTGCATTGGGCATCTTTGGCTGCGTGCAACAAATTCTAGTAAATTACTTCATTTTTATTTTGTTACAAATATTTTATAATTTTCCTTGTTATGTTTTCTTATATACACCCATCATTTAAAAGTGGATATTTAATTTCTTAAAAAAAAAGTTTAGGAAAATCAACTCAGTCGAATAACATTATTACCATTTTCTTATCTTTTTCCCCGAGAGGGTAGCCTTGAGATTGCCAGTGGAAAGCAAAATGGGACCTAATGGGCATATCCCCAGGCCTTCTTGGGGGTCTAGCCACTTCCCTCCTGCAGCCTGGGAGGGGCTCCCCCGGACGGGCCCTCTCTGTGCCTCCCAACCTGCCCTCCTTGCAAGGACATGGTGTGAAGTTGTGTCCCTTACCTCCTATATGTCCTGCCTTCCCTGACTCTGTGACAGGAGCTGGAGTTTAAACCCAAGCCTTGTCGTTCAGTAGCCAGCGGTGACCTTGAACCAGTCAGCCTCGAGTCCTTCATCCGTAAACTGGGGGCCAGGATAGTCCCCACCTCAGAGGGTATTTTCAGATTAAATAGGTTAATGGTGGGAAAGCGGCTGCCACAGGGCCTGGCAGGTTTGAAATGTTCAGACCGCAGAGTTCTTGTTAGTCCTAGACCTTGCAGTTAGAGGTGTCCACGTACATGCTCTTAGGCTTCCCAGGTGGCTCAGTGGTAGAGAATCGTCCTGCCAAAGCAGAGGTGCAGGAGCTGCGGGTTCAGTCCCTGGGCTGGGAAGATCACCTGGAGACAGAAATAGAAACCCACTCCAGAGTCTTGCCTGGAAAATTCCATGGAAAGAAGAGCCTGGAGGGCTATAGCCCATGGGGTCCCAAAGAGTCAGACACAACTGAGCAACTGAGCACATGCTCACATATGCACCCTTATCAGTCTGGTGGCCTGCAGGCAAGGCTGGAGTCTCAGGGGGTCTTTAATAAGCTTAGAGGGGCTAATGAACTGCCCTTTGGCTGGAAAAAAGGACTGCTGATCTTAGTTGTTGCTCTGTGTGCAAGGTCATAAATAAATACCCATTTGAGATTTTGGGTACCCTTTTAAGTGTTGAAAAGTGCAAATAAATTATTTCCCCCCCAAACCCTTTGCAACTGTCAGGACAACCTAGGTTATACTGCTGTAACAAATAGTCCTAAAAATCTCAGTGGCATAATACATACCTGTTTATTTCTTTCTCATCGAAAGCCCATCTTAGGGCAACAGGGGTGGGGACTCTGCTTTGAATTATCACTCAGGGTCCCTGGCTCACCCTCTGAAATTTTGGTGGTGGCAAGCCAAGGGAAGGAAGGGTGAAGAATTCCTCCAGGCTTGTCACTGTCCCAGCCTGGAAGTGGCATATATATCACTTCTGTTTGCATTTCGTGGGCCAGAACGGGTCACACAGGCTGGGAAGTGCAGGCTCCATCTCCCTAGCAAGGAAGGGAGATGGGATGCCCATGAGTCCAGCTGGTCACCTCCACTCCCAGACACCACAGGTGAGGCCAGAGGCCATTTGGCCAGTCCGGTGCATTGAGAGCAACAGTACACAAACATTTTCTAAGGGGCCAGAGAGTAAATATTTTAAGCTTTGTGACCACAGTGATTGTCCCAACTGCTCACCCCTGGAAAACAGTCACAGACACCGTGTCAATAAATGGATGTGGCTGCGTTCCAATAAAACTTTTATTTACAAACACAGGTGGGCCATAGTTTGCTCAGCCTGGCATAGAGTGAAACTATCCCTCAGAAGTCACCAATTACGTTCTTCATAAAAGCCATAGCATTCCAATTGAAACGTATCATTTGCCAGAGGGGTAGGGCGCCTGTGAGGAGCTAGACAAAGCAGGGTGTGTGTGAAGGTGTTGAAAATGACCACAGTCAGGATTTCAGCGACCCGGGTGTCAAGATGTTGAGTTTCTACACTTGACCCACAGACTCGTAGAGGCCCTCAGCTATTCCTCTGACTTTTTCAAGAGACGCAAACTCTCCCAGTGTTCTGGAGCTGATAGTTTCTTATTTGAAATGCAAAACATGATCATTTTAAGGCAGGCGAGGCAAGAGAGCAGCTGTAGGGTCTTTGTTTTTGTTTATCTGTTTATTTTATGAAGTATAGTTGATTTACAATGTTGTGTTAATTCCTGCTGTACCATGAAGTGATTCAGTGATCCATATATATAAACTCTTCTTCCTATTATTTTCCATTATGATTTGTCGCAGGATACTGAATATAGTTCCTGACCTTGTTGATCATCCATTCTGTATATGCCAGTTTGCACCTGTTAACTCCAAACTCTCAGTCCATCACGCCCCACAGGCCTCAAGGCAACCACACGTTTGTTCTCTACGTCCGTGATTCTGTTGCTGTTCCATAAATAAGTTTCATTTGTGTCATTCCTTAGATTCTACATACAGGCAGTATCTTTGATATTTGTCTTTGTCTAACTTGCTTGGTGTGATCACCTCTAGGTCCATTCATGTTGCTGCAAATGGTCTTATTTCTTTCCTTTGTATGGCTGAGTAATTTCTCTATATATGTGGACCACAGCTTCTTTGTCCATTCATGTGTCAAAGGACATTTAGATTGCTTCCATGTTTTTTTAAAGATTTTATTGGAATATAGTTGATTTACAATCATATCATGCTTCCATGACCTGGCTATTGTAGATCGTGCTGCTATGAATATAGGGGTACATGTTTTTTTTTTCAAATAAAAGTGTTGTCCAGATATAGACCCAGCAGTGGGATTGCTGTACGGCAACTCTGTGTTTAGGGTGTTGCAGAGTCTACTTAAACATAATTTATTTAACCTATAACCTATATAGTCTTTATTTTCAAATATTTCAAGTGTTCTAAAAATGCCTTTGGAAGTTTCTTAAAGGAGAAGCTGAACTTAGAAATTCCTTCCTCCCCAATTGTAATTTTCCCTCTACCTTTCTGAGTTCCTACCTAAGGTGGGCTGTGCTAGAAGAGATTAACAAGAGGAAAAGGAACAGAATTGTACTGAGCTCTATACCTCCTGTGTACATGGGAGAGACCAGGAAACACGAGTAGACTCCTGGGATGGACCAAGCCATCACCTCCAATAGCATCTTCAGCTGAAGACAAGGACAGATGCCCTGGGGAGAGGGAGGCAGGTCGTGGGAGGTGACAGAAAAGTGTCATGAACACATAGGTTGCTCTGCAGATTTAAGTCGTGTCTTCTCCACTGATAAGAGCTTCTTGTGATGTAGAATCAGCTTTCTCTTCCAGACAAAGAGAGAGACACTTTTGTCAATGGAGATTTCCTCTATAAATTTCAATTTTCTTTACAAAAGCCTTCCCTGGTGGCTCAGAGGGTAAAGCGTCTGCCTGCAACACAGAAAACCAGGGTTCGATTCCTGGGTCTGGAAGATCCCCTGGAGAAGGAGATAGCAACCCACTCCAGGATCACTGCCTGGAAAATCCCATGGATGGAGAAGCTCGTAGGCTACCATCCACGGGGTCGCAAAGAGTCGGATATGGCTGAGCGGCTTCACTTTCACTTTACAAAAGGATAACTTGCACTCTGTTTTCAGTTTTCCTTCTGCCTGTAGTTTCTCAGAAAGAACCAGTTCAAAATAATCCTTCTGCCAAAGAGAGGCCGTCTAGGGTGGCCTCTCCTGCTACCCTCACCCCGTCTTCCCTGAGTGCTCTGTAAGTCCCCCTGTGAGCCCAAACCCCCATCATGGGGCTGGGGGGGCTCTGAGGCAGACAAAACTGGTGTTCTCAGCATTCAGGAAGAGACTCAGCAAACACGGAGAAGACAGTGGAGTGGGTCTCCAAGGAGGAGGACAGTGGCGTAGTCTGAGTGGACGCTGTGGGTCGGCTCAGCCCCAGAAAGGCAGCCATTCTGGCCTCGTGAAGCAGAACGAGATTGAAGGCAGGGAATCGGGTGCTTCCTGAAGCCTTCGGAGGCCTGGGCCATCAGAGGGCCTGCTGGGAGCTGCACCCATTGCCCCCGTCAAGAAAATGAGGACCAGCAGCTGGTGATGGGAGCCTGGCTCAGGAAGACATGGAGGAGGGAATCCAGGAGTCGGGAAGTTCCTAGAAATGTCCCTGGATGCCAACAAGGCTGGGTCCAGCCCCTGCGCCCCCAGAGAAGCCTTGGAGGCTGGCAGAAGCCCCTCCTGCGATGCTATCACTGTGCTCTGGGACAGTGCCAGCTCACCACCCTCCAATCTCCCACAAAGGCAGACATCCCAGCCCTGGTGGTGGCTGGCTTCCCTGGTGCATTGGGTCCTAGGGGGGGCTTGAACAGCAGAAACGTGTCGTCTCATGACGGGGGCGGGGCTGGATGGCTGAGGCCAAGATGTCAGCGGGGGTGGGTCCTCCTGGGGCTTTGTCCCTGCAGCTTCAGGTGGTCTGCTGGCCTCAGCCCTCCTCTGCCTTCATCTTCCCCTGATGTTCTTCATGTGGATTCTGGTATCAGTGTCCCAACTCCTCTCTTTATGAGGATGCTTGGCATGTTGGATTAGGATCCACCCTAACGACCTCATCTTAGCTGATTTTATCTGCAAGGTCATTGTTCCCAAACAGAGTCACATTCTGGGGGTCTGCAAGTCAGGACTTCCCCATGTGACTTTGGGGGACAGGTTCTGTAGGAAGAAGACCCTCAAAGTCAGATGGACTGGAGATGAGGAGGTTCTACACTCCACCATGAGCCGGGGAGCAGCTGTTGCAGGCAGACTCAGCTCAGAGGGAACCTCTGAGGCCCAAGGTCTAGGTCAGGAGTCAGCATCATGTGAGGTATGGAAGGGGAACCTTGGGGCTGCAGGGCTGGAGGGAGTGGCGGCGTGGGATGGGGTTGGCCACATCACAGGGCTTTGAGGACTCTTGAAACCACTGACTTTCACTGTAGATGGGGTGAGAAGCCCCCAGGAGTTTGTAATCAACAAGTGACACAGGGGATATACATCTGGGGATACACTCTGGCCCCTTCATGGAGCAGGGGTGTAGGGGGCCAGATGGGGGAGCAGGAGGATGGTTTGGTGAGAGACTCTGGTGACTTGAACCCGAGGGAGCGGCGGTCAGAGAGAGGGGATGTATTTAGAATGAGTTCTGATGAGAGCTGCCTGGATACACAGAGCATGAGCTTCCAGTCCACGAGGATGTAGGTTAGAGAATGTGGATGTGGCAGCTGGCATCGGCAGGTACCTTAGAGCTTTCTGGTGGGCGTTTGCTTTCTGGGGTGACAGTCACTGTGCAGGGCGGAGGGTTTCTCATTTGGTCTGTAGTGACCGCGTTTTCTTAACACCAGACTAGTATACTGAGACAGGCACGAGAAGGGACGTTTACTGCGTAGGTTGTGCATGCGTGCTCTGGAGAGCTGGGCCATACATGCTGCCACCTTGGGATGCCAGGCCAGAGGGCCAGAGCCACTCACTCCCTCCTCTGAGGTGCATGGCCTGTGAGGTTGTGGCTGGTGTCCTGGCTGGTCTGGGGGACAAGGATTCCCAGTCCCCAAGAGCTGTGTCACCTTTCTTGGCAAAAGAAACTGCAGACGTGAGTAAGCTACAGATATGGTGATGAGGAGACGATTCTGGATTACCTGCCTGGGCCCGGTGTGATGACAAGGGTGCCTGTGACAGTGGGAGCCAGGCAAGAGTGAACAAAAGGTGGCGTGACAGTGGAAGCCTTGGTCCTGCTGCTGACTTTGAAGATGCACGGAGGGGCCGCCGGCTAGCAATGCAGTGGCTTCAAGAGGCCGATGAAGGGGAAGAGGACGCAGCCCTAAAGCCTTGAGAAGGATCAAGATCTCGCCAACACCTCGGTTTTAGCCCAGTGAAGCAAGTTGCTTACAGAGGTCTGCCCCAAGGCCACAGAAACAGCACCCAGAACCAAGGTCATCTCTGAAGCTGACTGAGACCCTTTGTAGCCATCATCCCCACATCCCCTGATCATGACCGGCCAGCTCCCTGACCCCATAGGCAAAAATGCCCTCCCCCCGGTGCTCACCCTAACAAATCGCCTAAGGCCACCCTTCCAGCAGGAGTTTTGTCTCGAAGCTATCAAAATTGGCCACTAACCCACGGAAGGGGTCAGCTCTCCCTGGTCTCTGGGCTCGTAGTGTCCTCATTATCTCTGCTCTTTGCTCTTAATAAACCCACTCCCTTCTGAAATGCCCTGTGTCCAGAAATTCTTTTCCAACCTGCCTTCGGACTGTCTCAACATTGTTGAGCTTCTGGAATCCAGAAGGAGAAGTTAGTAAATTGGCTTGTTTCAAGCCGTGACATCTGTAGTCATCTGTTACAGTTGCGTTAGGAACCCAGTCAAGGTGGAGAGAAGAAAGAGCCTATGACTAAGCCCCTCCAAGAAACACCGAAATGAACCTAAGGGGCATTCCAGGGGCCCGTGTGTCTCTTACTAGTGCCAGTTACACTGGCGGGGGAGAAGAGGTTAGTGTGGGGGACGGGGTGGGGTGGGAGTGGGGTGTGGGGACTCAAGTCCGCAGCAGGCTCTCCAGCCACAGACAGAGTCAGAGAAGCATCAGTCACGTGGCTAACTCGATTTGTGGTCACTTTTTCCCTGGACAAACAGAACATACCTCCAGAAGCCGCAGCGGGTGTCAAACTACCGCTGTCAATTACACACCCAGGTTAATTTCTCTTTGGCGTGCAAACTCTCTTTTGCTCCTGCTGAAAACATTCACTCTGGCTGTAGTCAGCACATAAATACCCGCCAAGCCCTCGGTCTCAGGGGCCGTGATTTCAGCCAAACTTCAACCTGCCTTCTCCACGTGTAGGTGGATGCAGGCCTAGGAAAGGAGGGTGAGCGGGGAGATCAGAGACGGTGGGGCAACTTCTTACGTCAGAGCAGGAGAAAGCCTCAGCTTTCAGGTCAGGACCTGACCTCCCCCTTGGACACGTTCCTCGGGAGAGCACAGCACTGCTAATATTTGAGTTTGACCGTCACTGAGGAGGCCTGACTGTGTGTGGCTGGAACCACGTAATGAAGATTTCACAATTTACGCTGCCCCTCTGTTTGTTGCCGTCTGTCGCTCAGCCGTGTCCGACTCTTGGCAGTCCCACGGACCGCAGCACAGTCTCTCCAACCATCTCATCCACTGCCACCCCTTTCTCCTCTTGCCTTCAATAGTTCTAGGAAAAGATATTACTCAAACATATATTTAAAGAAAAAAAAACTCAACAAGGAGTTTGGGATTTGCAGATGCAAACTGTTATATACAGAATGGATAAGCAGCAACATCCTACTGTAGAACCCAGGCAACTATACTAAATATCCTGAGATAAACCATTATGGAAAAGAAAGTGAAAAATAGTGTGTGTGTGTGTGTGTGTGTGTATATATATATATATATATATATATATATATACACATATACATATATATGTAACTTTTTATGAGTCATCTTGCTGTAGAGAAGAAACCGACACAGCACTGTATACTTCAATAAAAATAAAATTAAAAAAACAACTGACATCTTTAGAATATTGACAAGACCTCACTGCCTGGGGCAGATAGGGTCCCTCGGTGATCCAAGGATCTGGCTCTAGGGAGGCTCTCAGAGCCGGTTTAGGTCCTACGCAAATACTGTGGATTAGCGGGATATTGGCCCATGAAACACATAACTCCAGCCAGCTACCGGAGTATTTTGAGAGCTGCCAGTTTGCTTAATGCCACCGGAGTCTGAATAACATGTTTTGGAACAGGCGTTCAGGCAGACTCGAATTTCATTTGGAAAGAACCTGGAGCAAGATGGTTTTCTTGGGGGAATAGCTACTGCTGAGAAACTGGAAAGCCAGCATCCCGCATTACACTCATCTGGGCAGTCTCCGGGGAGGCGGGACTCACAGGAACACGTCGCTGCCTGCAGATGCTTCGCCCCACAACTGTTGGGGTGATGTCAGGAGTCATCAGTCATGGTGAGTACCATGTAAAATGCCCTGGGCCAAATGCCTCCAACCTCTGGGCCGGAGAGAGGGTTTGCGGAGTCTCTGGGGACACGGCTGCCTTCAGCACCTGTCAAGACTGCCATCACACCCCAGACCTGTGATCCTCTAGTCTCTGCCCTTCAGAACCCTCCGCGACTTCTCCGGTCCAGGGATTGTGATTATAAATGGAAACGGAGGCCGGAAATTCTGCACTCAGTGTCCACGGGTCCCTGAAACCCCTTGTGTGACGTTCTCCACTGCCCTAGTCTCAGCCTGAAGCCACCTGTTCAGCCCTGACCCTCTAGGGGGGCCCATGTCCTGCTGGCCGCGCACATGACATCCAGCCACGTGAGTGTCTGGTTGCGGCTGCAACAAGACAAATGACCACAAGGGCAGCGGCTGAAAAAACCCCCACGTGTTACCTTCCAGCTCTGCAGGGAGCCTTCAGACTCAGTGTGACTCAGATAGCGTCCTGCTTGGGGTCTCACGGTCCAAAGTTGAAGGATCAGAAGGACTGTGTCCCCTTTTGGTAACTGCATCCATTTCTGAGGGCTGCTGTGACAAAGGACCACAAACCAGGCGGCTTTAGTTCAGCTCAGTGCAGTCGCTCAGTCGTGTCCGATTCTTTGCGGCCCCATGGACCACAGCACGCCAGGCCTCCCTCTCCTTCACTAACTCCTGGAGTCTACCCAAATTCATCTCCGTAGAGTCGGTGATGCCATCCAACCATATCATCCTCTGTCATCCCCTTCTCCTCCTGCCTTCAATCTTTCCCAGAATCAAGTGGCTTAAAACAATAGAAATTGATGTTCTCGCAGTTTCCGAGGCCAGAGTCTGAGATCAAAGTATCAGCAGTGTGATGCCTGCTCGGAAGGTCCTTCGGGAGAATCCTTTCTTGCTCCTGGGGCTACTAGTGGCTCCAGGCATCCCCTGGCTTGTGGCCACATCACTCTAGTCTCTGTCTCCCTCTGTGTCTTCCTTCTCTTATGAGGATATCTGTTGCTGGATTTCAGGCCCACCCTAAATCTAGGATGATCCCATTTTGATACCTTGAACTTCATCACATCTGCAAAGCTCCTTTTTCCAAATAAGTGCACATCTACAGGGTCTGAGAGGTGACCTTTGGGGGTCACCCTTCACTCTAGCCCCATGGCTCAGACAGTGAAGGATCCACCTGCAGTGCAGGAGATCTGACGTCAACCCCCGGGTCAGGAAGATCCCCTGGAGAAGGGAATGGCTACCCACTCCAGTATTCTTGCCTGGAGAAATTCATAGACAGAGGAGCCTGGCGGGCTGCCATCCATGGGGTCTGAAGGAGTTGGACACAAGTGAGCCACTAGCACTTTCACACTTTCCTATTCACTCCAGCCGCTCGGGCTGTCCGTCTATGGTCACCAGCACTGCCCTCTACACGGAACAATTCAGAGCATCTCAGGTATTTTACTAGGTTTTATCAGGCAAACCTCTCACACTTATTTTGATGTCACTTCAAAAGATCTCCAGTACAGAAGAGCAGCATCTTCAGGAACATGACATGGAATTGCGTTCTGTTCACTGAAATCAGTTGCCTTCTATTCAAGGTATAGGTGTGAAACCCAGATTAATCATCACCCACCAGGTTAAATCGGGCAGCACCTGCTAGGATGTTTGCTTTGGACTGGCTTGCCGCTGAGGTTTGAGCTCAATTGCTCCTTCATCTCCAGGCAATCAACGCATTGCTTGCTTAAAAGAAATACTTGCCAGCCTGGGAGTCTGGGAATGAGGAGGAAAGCTTTTCTCACAGGAACTGTTCTACTCTCTATTTTATTTTGATAAGCCCTGTACAATAAACTCCTGAAGACCTTGGAACTTATTATTTACTCACTTCTAATTATGATCTTTTTTTTTTTTTTTTTTTTTTTAAAAAAAAAGGCTGGTCTTCAGAGCAAACAAGAATCGAGTTACAAGCTGTGGTCTGTACCTGGCTCTTCTCCCAGGGCCAGCGGCTCAGGGCGGCCTCACGGGCAGAGGCAACTCAGAGCTCCCATTTCCAGCTATTTGACTCCTCTATCCAAGTGTCCTTTCCTGTTAGTAAACAAGAGACCGTGACCTAATCCTGGTGCTGCCGGGAAGGATGTTGCCACAGCTCTGGGTGCCTGTCACCACCGGCCACAGACATAGATGGGGACTCCGCCACCTCCGGGAGGCCCTGGGCAGACATCTGCTGAGGGCCTGAGGTAGGGATGTCATCCAGGGAGTGAGGCAGCAGAATGCAGTCTGGAGGAGCTGTGGCTGTCTCTCTGCCCATCACACCCCCAGTGCTACCCGTCAGCCCGTACTCACTTCCCTTATTCCGCACCCCATCCTCTTGACGCTCTCCTCGCCCTCCTGTCTCTAGCTTACCGCTTCCTCAGCCAGCTCCGCCCAGCAGCCAGAGTGAACCTGCTAAAACACGAGCCCTTTGCACAAAGGGCGGCTCCCATGTCCCTTGTGGAGACCAGCCAGCTCTCTGTGGACCCCTGTCAGCTTCCCCACTGTGGGCCTGTTTGTTCAGCATCCTCTGCCTGGAGGGACTGCTCTTCCCAGAAAACCTTGTGGCACCCTCTTCAGCACTTTGCCACCTTACCCGGAGGCTGCCCCTAGTTGTAATTGCAGCCCCTCTACTAGCCCCTTCTCCCCAGTGTTCTTTCTCATAATTCTCTTATTTACTTGTTTTTAAATTGCTGGCTGTGCCACAGGGCATGTGGGATTTTAGTTTCCTGGCACAGGGATTGAACCTGTGCCCCCTGCATTGGAAGAACAGACTCCTAACTACGGGACCACCAGGGACGACCCTTTCAGTTCTGTTTACGCTGTGACTCATCACCACATGACGGAGATTTCCTAACAGCTGCCCCTCTGAGCCCCACTGAGTGGAAGCTCTCGGGGAAGAGTGAGTTTTGGGGCACGGCTTCTTGTGCTACAGCTGCTCCTCCAGGGCCCACCGAGCACCCAGGGGCTCCGTGAGCGCTCGGTCACATGGGCTGAATGAAGGAAGGTGAGCCTGCTGGAATGGCCAACGAAGTGGCGGCGTTGGCCAGTGTCCTGGCAACCTGTCTGTTCAGAAACAGCCTTGTCATTTCTCTCTGAAGTGAGTCATCGTGGGCCTCAGGGCCTCACGATTCTTCCTCCCTCTTCGCCCACAGGCTTTTTTTTAATGATGAAAGGCTGCATCATGTGAGATCACCATGGGTTGTGTGCTCTTCAGCCCTGCGTGTGGCATGAACCACAAAATTTTCCAGGCACTCATTGAAGGAGGCAGTAGATTTCCACCAAGAAGGAGGAGGAAGAAGCTGGTGGCAAAGTCGTGAGTGGGATTTTCCCAGGGAAATCGAGGGATGGCTGGTCCATACAGCCTGCCAGGGCTCTCATTTAGAATCTCCAGAACAGAATGTTTATAGCCTACTTGAGATTACACATTTTCAGTTGACCTTGCCCCCCAGACTGTTCCTGAGAAAAGCGGCATTGTCTATGGTGTGGCTGTAAAAGTGATAGCCCCGTTCAGCTGAATGAGCTGGAGAGCAGCTGTCCATGCTCACCTTTGTTTTAAAAAGGGGCTTCTAACAAACCAGCCACCTGCCTTGTAAAGCAAGCTGGCTAGACTGAAGAAAGTTGACGAGAGCTTTCATTCACGCCTGCACACATTGCTCTTACAGAGCTGCCCTTCTTTTCTTCCTTTTTTCTCCTCATTTCTCTCCTTAAGGGAGCTGTGTGCCCAGCATAAGGATCTGCAGGGAGGGGAATGTTCTAGATTTATCTGTTGGCTCACTGACCTCCTACAACACCTGCGGACAGTTTGCGTTGGGTCACGAGCTGCCTTAGGACATTGACAGCCTGCTTTGCTGTTGTTCAGTCCCTCAGGCACGTCCAACTCTGTGACCCCATGGACTGTAGCACGCCAGGCCTCCCTGTCCATCATCAGCTCCCAGAGTTTGCTCAAACTCATGTCCATCAAGTCAGTGACACCATCCAACCATCTCGTCCTCTGTCATCCCCTTCTCTTCCTGCCTTCAATCTTTCCCAGCATCAGGGTCTATTCCAGTGAGTTGGCTGATTTGCATGTGACCACATGGCCATTGTTTATGGTTCATCTGAAGAGTGTATCATAGTGAATGGCAAACATACAGACTCCAAAGCCAAAGACTCGAGTTCACATTTGACCATCTGCTGACTGGCTGCATGACCTGGGGAGAGTTCCTTAGCTTCTCTGATCCTCTGTTTCTGTAAAATGGGTCTGTTCATTGCCAACTCATGGAGCTATGATGGGAATTAACTGCAAGAATCTAAGTAAGTCACTGAGCACTGTCCTGGCATGAAGGAGGTCTTCAGTGCATCGTGGTTACTGCTAGTTGAGTTTCTGGGCATGTCTTAGTCTGGAAGCTGTAGGAACTGGGGGACACATTGTCCAAGCTGTTGGACAACCAGGGAACATGGAAGCAGAGCTAGCACAGGCCTACATGTGGAGCGCAGAGCTCTGGGATCCTCAGCGTCCGGAATGCCTGCCCTGCTGACAGCTGGCCAGTTCAGCAGCCCAGCGCACAGCATGTGTGATGTTGCTCTTCCCTGTTGTTGGAGTTTCCCATGGGCTCAGATGGCAAAGAATCCACCTGCAGTACAGGAGGTTCAGGTTCGCTCCCCGGGTCAGAAAGATCCCCTGGAGAAGGGAATGACAACCCACTCCAGTATTCCTGCCTGGGAAATCCCGTGGGCAGAGGAGCCTGGCAGGATACATTCCATGGTGTTGCAAAGAGATGGACACGACTGAACCACCAACTCTTTTACTACCCTGTTGTTGTTGTTTAGTAGCTAAGTCCTGTCTGATCCCATGGACTGTAGTCCGCCAGGCTCCCCTGTCCCTGGGATCTCCCAGGCAAGAATACTGGAGTGAGTTGCCATTTCCTTCCCCAGAGGCTCCTCCAGGTCCAGAGCTTGAACCCACATCTCCCACATTGACAGGTGACTTCTTTACCCTATCATTAGTCAGGAGCTCGCTCAGGATGATTCACAGCCAGCATCGTTTGCCTGCTGCCTCCACAGGGTGCTCTGTGCCCAGCTCCCTGGCTCACAGGGTCAGTTGCTGGCAGTGGACAGGACTCCCTGGTGGGTCTGGCCTTGCCTCCTACAGAAGGTGGCCCTCCTGCTCATGGACACCCCACCTTTCAGCTCTGCCTTCTCTGGGCCTAGAATAGGATCTGGCCTTGAAGGCAGAAACTGGACACAGTGAGCAGGACCCAGAGCAAAAGGAAAAGGGGAGACTCCACACTCAAAAAGAACTTAGCATTTGAAGATGGCAACTGAGCTTCAGAACAAGAGTGGGCCCTTCTGGGGACAGGGTCCTGGGCCATGAGGCCAGCACTGTTTGGAGGCAAGAAATGTGTCTTGGGTTGAATTAAATAGAAGATGTAATTCGTTATGCTTATATGCATACAGGTCCCAGCAAGCCTACTGTTGCACAGCCAGGTGATGCGTGAACCTTAGGCCCACAGCTGCTGGTTGAGCTGAGCTCTCATCTGGGTTGGTACCATTCAGCTGAGCACACAATAGAGCCTCTAGGAAAACCTGATGCTCAGGACACAGCCCAGAGGATTCAATCTGATTGGATGGGGTGGGCACCGGGCATTGAAGGTGTTAATCCTGCTTCCCCTCTGCCCCATCGAAGGGACTCTCCAGAGTCTTGTATCAATTCTTCAGTGTTCAACCTTCTTTATGGTCCAACACTCAACATCCATACATGACTACTGGAAAAACCATAGTTTTGACTAGACGGACCTTTGCTGGCAAAGTGATGTCTCTGCTTTTTAATATGCTATCTAGGTTTGTCATAGCTTGGACTGCAAGGAGATCAAACCAGTCAGTCTTAAGGAAATCAAATTCTGATTATTCACTGGAAGGACTGATGCTGAAGTGGAAGCTGCAATACTTTGGCCACCTGCTGCAAAAAGTTGACTCATTGGAAAAGACCCTGATGCTGGGAGAGATTGAGGCAGGAGGAGAAGGGGACGACAGAGGATGAGATGGTTGGATGGCATCACCAATTCAAGGGACATAAATTTGAGCAAACGCTGGGAGATGGTGAAGGACAGGGAAGCCTGGAATTCTGCAGTCCATGGGGTTGCCAGAATTGGACATGACTTAGTGACTGAACAACAACCACCCGTCTGCCCAGTGGGTGGACTCTAGGTCAGTCAAGATTGACATCAACAGACTCCGTGAGTTGGGGTCCACATGCAGCATGCCTCTCCTCTTTCCTTAGAAACAAAGACAGAGTTATGGCAAACGTTATTACCTACTATAGTGGTAGTTTTCCTCATTTTTATTTAAAAAATTTTTATTTGAGTATAGTTGATTTATAATGTTATGTTAGTAGTTTTAAGTTGAAGTAAAATATACATAATGTAAATTGTCCCATCTTAACCATTTTTAAGTGTGCATTTCAGCAGCATTAATTGCATCCACACTGTCATGTAATCATCACCACTTTGCACATCCAGAGCTTCTTCATCTCACAAAACTGAAAATCCTTGTTCCTTAAACACCACACCCAATTCCCTCCTTCCCCAGCCCCTGGCAGCTACTATTTTATTTTGTATGTCTATGAATCTGATACTCCAGGTCCTTCACTGAAATGGAATCACACGGTATTTGTCCCACTGTGGCCGGTTTATTTCACTGAGCACAGTGTCCTCAAGTCTCCTCCTTGTTGGAACCGTGTTAGGACTTTCTCTCTTTTTAAGGCTGAATTCTATATCTACCCTGTTTTGCCTAAGCTATTCATCTGTCGATGGACATTTGGTTTGCTTCCACCATTTGGTTACTGCAGACAAACATACTTTTTATAACAGTGAGGTTTGAGCGTGACCCCCATTCACAGAGAGGAATACTGAGGCTGAGGGTGGGGGTGGCTGGTTCACACCAGCTGAGACGCGGACTCCAACCCCAAGATTGTCTGCTCAAGGGCCCTTTCTCTCCATCTTTCCAGACTCCATTTTATTCCCACTGAAGGATTTTATTTTTTAGCATGAAGATAAACAATGACTATTTACCCAATGAGTAGCTTTGTGGTTTTCTTCTCTTTCCTGTCCAGCGGGTGAGCTGGTACAGGTAGGAGATTGGCTAGCACTCAGGTGTCCTCTTATTGGAGTCCTGCGTATGCAACATCTGTGGGCATCTGGTCACTTGGAACTGGGGGGCTCACTGGGCAGGTGAGTAGGTTGCGGAGCCTTGCGCTTCTCCGGGGCTCTGGTGAGGACATGGAGAGGTGCCACGGCACAGCTGGGGGTTGCTGTGGATTCTTCTGCAAGGGCCTTCATGTTTTATTTACTCCTTTCAAATGCAATGGGAAAGGCAGGGCCTGAGGCGTCTAGCCTGATCCAGTGAATATTGGCAAGTGAGACTGACATGGATGATTTGACTCTCCGTGAGTACTGGTTTCCTCACCCTTAGAGATTACAGTGCCTGCTTGCAGGGCTCTTGGGAACATTAAACTGATATTGGAGTTTCAGCAGCCAAGATGACACCATGCATGCTTGCTTGCTCTGTTGCTTCAGTCATGTCCAACTCTTTGCAACCCCCTGGACTGTAGCCCACAGGGCTCCTCTGTCTATGGGATTCTCCAGGCAAGAATACTGGAGTGGATTGCCATGCCCTTCTCCAGGGGATCTTCCCTACCCAGAGATCGAACCCAGGTCTCCTGCAGCTCCTGTACGGAAGGCAATTCTTTACCACTGAGCCACCAGGGAAGCCCTCACAATGACATTAGTACCCTCCAGTCAGAGCACACCAAGGTCTCCTGCCTTGGGGGCATACATTTTCAATTATTAATGTTTCAGTGTGTATATTTTAAACACAATCATCTATTTTTACGTCCAAAAGAATGGAAATTTTTCTTTATTCATATTTGGAAGGAAGAGATTGGTTCTGTGTAACCAATTTATGTCTTCTTTATTTGACATGAAAGATAATGGGGCATTCAGTTCGGTTCAGTTCAGTCGCTCAGTTGTGTCTGACTCTTTGCAACCCCATGAACCACAGCACGCCAGGCCTCCCTGTTCATCACCAACTCCCAGAGTCTACCCAAACCCATGTCCATTGAGTCAGTGATGCCATCCAGCCATCTCATCCTCTGTCGTCCCCTTCTCCTGCCCCCAGTCCTTCCCAGCATCAGGGTCTCTTCCAATGAGTCAACTCTTTGCATGAGGTGGCCAAACTATTCGAGTTTCAGCTTCAACATCAGTCCTTTCAATGAACACCCAGGACTGATCTCCTTTAGGATGGACTTGTTGGATTTCCTTGCAGTCCAAGTGACTCTCAAGAGTCTTCTGCAACACCACAGTTCAAAAGTATCAATTCTTCGGCGCTCAGCCTTTTTCACTGTCCAACTCTCACATCCATACATGACTACTGGAAAAACCATAGCCTTAACCAGATGGAACTTTGTTGGCCAAGTAATGTCTCTGCTTTTCAATATGCTGTCTAGGTTGGCCATAACTTTCCTTCCAAGGAGTAAGTGTCTTTTAATTTCATGGCTGCAATCACCATCTGCAGTGATTTTGGAGCCCAAAAAATAGTCTGACACTGTCTCCACTGTTTCCCCATCTATTTCCCATGAAGTGATGGGAATGAGACATTGCTTTCTCCAGAAGTTTTGAGACAGGAAGCAGGTTTTTGTTTTTTTCCCCCCTAAATCTATTATAAATGTGGGAAAGTGAAAAAAATAAAAGAGGGGGAAGTTTAGGTTTTCTAATTTCTCCATTTTTCAAAAATTGAACTCTTTTGACCTTTCTTGGATTTGCTGATCCTTCAGTGAGTCTAATGAAGACCTAATTAGGAATAGAAATCTCTGGAATGAACTTAGAATAGTATGTGTGTGTTCTGTTGGCATTTCCCCAAAGACCCTAAAGCATGTCCTCAATGTCAATTTCCATAAAAGATCGAGTTTGCAACTGGGACCCAGATTCACTAGTAGAGAGGTTGTGGCCTCCACTGGTCATTTTTTGTTCAAAGGTGGGAGGATACATGTCCATTTCTTTCCAGGCTGCCCTCCTGGCCAAGGTTCTGTCCACATGGTTAATAGGTAAAAGTAGGGAGTGTGGGGCAGACACAACCTGTATGTCTCTGCAGATCCATGGGTTTTGCTGCCGTGTCATCACTAACTGGTGATACAGAGCATGGTTTAGAGGGGAGGGAAACCAAGCTGCCATCCCAGTGTGGTGTGTGACAGGGTGTGTGGTCGACATAACCCCTATAGGGTCTGTGACAGGGTGCATGGTTGACATGGCCCCCTATAGGGTTGGTGATGGGGTGCATGGTTGACATGGCCCCCTTTAGGGTTGGTGATGGGGTATATGGTTGACACCCCCCCTCCATAGCAATTACACAGATCACCACAACAAATAATTGTGAAAAAATTTGAAATCCTACAGAAATTACCAAGACTGTGGCAGAGAGACATGAAGTGAGCAAACGCTATTGGGAAAAATGGTGCCCATAGACTTGCTCAGTGCAGGCTTGCCACAAACTTGAATTTGTAAAAACACGCAGTCTCTGCGAAGCACAATAAAACAAGGTCTGCCTTCACTTCAAATGATTAAAAACAGCAACTGAAATACTGACCCGTGAGTGTTCACAGCAGCTGTACTTCACAGCAGCCAAAGGGTGGAAACAACTCAAAATGTCCATCAATAGCCAGAGGAGTAAACAGCCCCACAGAATGGGCTATTCAGGGCTTCCCTGACGGCCCAGGCAGTAAAGAGTCTGCCTGCGGTGAAGGAGATGCAGGAGACGGCGGCCCGCAGGGTCTGATCCCTGGGTCTGGAATGGAATATTACTCAGATGTAAAAAGAAATGAAGTTGTCTTATGCACACTCCTGTGTGGGTGAACCTCAAGAGAATTCTGCAAAGATAGAGAGACACAAAAGACCACATAATGTATGACTGCCTCTATTTGGAGCATCTAGAAGGGGTAGATGCAAAGGAAGAGAGAGGAAGTTGGTGGTTGTCAGGGACTGCGGGGAGGGTGGGGCGGGGAGCAGCTGCTTGGTGGAGGGGGAGCGTTCTTCTCGGGGCTGAAGGTGCTTTGAAACTAGAATCATGCTCAACATTGAGAACGCGCTCAATGCCCCTGAATTGTTTAAAGTGATTTCTAAATGAGCTTCACCTCAATGATAAAGCGCAGGGAACGCTACTCAGTGCTCTGCGGTGACCTAAACAGGAAGGAAATATAGTTTAGGAGGGGATGTGTGTATAAGGGGATGGCAGAGGATGAGATGGCTGGATGGCATCACCAACTCAATGGACATGAGTTTGGGTAGACTCTGGGAGATGGTGATGGACAGGGAGGCCTGGCGTGCTGCAGTCCATGGGGTCTCAAAGAGTCAGACACGACTGAGCGACTGAACTGAACTGATGTGTGTGTACATGGCTGATCCACTTTGTTGTTCCACAGAAATGAACACGACCTTGTAAAGCAAGTATGCCCGTGTGCTCAGTCGCTCAGTCGTGGCTGACTCTTTTTCAATCATGATGAAATTTTTTCCTTTCAACCTCCATATTCAGAGTTGAAATTTGACTTTTGGACCTGAAGAGGCTCAGTTGGGTTTTTCTTAAACAAACATGACCCAGGAAATTGAAAAATGCAGACAAGCAGACTTACATACTGAGATGTTTAATGAGTCGCTGTGTCTGGACAGTCTTTAAAGCACGCTTTAGAAGCATGTGAAGTCAATGGTTACCAGCAATGAACTCTGACCGCCCCATAAAGCGAGAGGGCAAAGGCCCCTGAGTAATACGTCACTCCTGTAATAAAACTAGACTTCTGTTGGGGGGGGGGGGGGCTCTGTCCTTTCATGTGCCATCTGAGAAACGGAAGAAAGTGGCCATTACGTTTTAATAGGATATGTTTACGAAAGCTTTTACATAAAACCAGGTCAATATACACAGTGAACAGTCTCTCTGTGTATACTCTCCAGGGTGGAGTCTAGATTACTTTTATGATAAACATATAGAAACTTACTGTGCTTAGAATTTTTTTTTCCCTCCTAATGAAGTTTTTCATTAACCCAGGCTTCGACTTTGACTGATCCACTTCTACTGTTTTCTAGATCAGAAATGTGAGTTGGTGTCTAGATAAAACATCCCTACTCTTTGCTACAAACAGAGAAGTTAAAACGCTGGCTGAGGGTGCTGACATTGTACCTGAGTGAATCAAAGAAAATCAGAAGTAGAAAGAAATATTTCTGAGATCCCAAGCAGGATAACCTTCTGAGTCATAGTGCATTTCTGGGACACAACTGGGCTGATTAAAAATTGCGGATGTTTAAACTGCACACGTAAAAGCTGTTCTTCAGTTGTCTCTAAGCTTATGATCATTTGCACTGAGTTTTCATTGCTCTAACGTGAACTGTTCCACGTCCAGAAAATGTTCATAGTACATATACTACTACTATTCGGCAGATTAAAAATAATCCCACACTGTGTGGAACTTGTAAGGACAGTGTCTTCTCCTTGGAAAGTTTTTAGTGGATTGCTGTTGTCTGCTCCCTCAGTCATGTCTGACTGTTGTGACCCCAGAGACTGTATCCCGCCAGGCTCCTTTATCCTTAGGGTTATTCCAGCAGGAATACTGGAGTGGGTTGCCTTTTCCTTCTCCAAGGGATTTTCCTGACCCAGGAATGCAGCTCACATCTCTTGCATCTCCTGCATCGCTGGTGGATTATTGACCACTGTGCTACCTGGGAAGCCTCTTTTGAACGGATAATCCTGGTTAATAAAACGTTGCAAAAAATCAAAGAACAGTGTCACATATCTTATTGTTCTCTTGCAGAGAGATGAAAACACTAAAGGCACCCAGGGAGTTCTAATCTAGCTGCTTTCTCTGAAGCAGAGAAAAATTAATTGAGTGATACAGTCTCTTCTTGATCTGTGGTGTGGATGACGTCCTCCACGGGGTTCAGAAAAAGCACAGGACACAGACTCTTGGATGAAGGTGCTCCATAGTGGCCATCAGCCACGCTCCCATCAATGGGGCATCTCCCCCGAGCGTGCTAAGTCACCTCAAGTGTGCCCGACTCTTTGCAACACCATGGAGCCCACCAGGCTCCTCTGTCCATGGGATTCTCCAGGCAAGAATACTGGAGTGGGTTGCCTTGCCCTCCTCCAGGGGATCTTCCCAACTGAGGGGTCAAACCCAGATCCCTTTATCTCCTGCATTGGCAGGCAGCTTCTTTACCACTAGTGCCACCTTGGAAAGCACATGTGCCCCACCAGAAGCCAAAGAATGTCTCAAGATTCCAGTTAGAAATAAGGCCTATATTTGGTTCTGTTCTTTGCCTTCATGCTGAAGAAATGCAGATATTGGATTAGAAAGCATGTTACTCAATAGACATTAAAAACAGTAATACCACTTAGGTTCAAAGATACTAGGGCTTCATAGCATTGATACTACCTAAACACTTGTTGAAATGATCAGGATTTCTTTGGGTATAAGTGACAGAAATTGAGAGTTCTGACTAACCAAAGCAAAAATAAAAACATATTTTCTTTTAAAAATGATAAAAAAAAATGTGGCGGCTTCAGGCCCATCTGGATGCTGGGTCTCAGATAATATCAGCAGGGCTGCCTCCCTCTTCCCAGTTTCCCATATCTTTATTTGAAATCCTACGTGCCTTCTCCCATAAACACCTTTCCTGGCCACGGGTGGAGGAGGTCTCTCTCTGCCTCTCTTTCTGGGTCTTATAAATGTGGGTGCTTCGGCTTTGTCATTGTTTAGTCACTAAGTCATGTCCGATTCTTTGCTACCCCATAGCCTGCAGCACACCAGGCTCCACTGTCCTCTGCTGTCTCCAGGAGTTTGCTCATATCCTTGTCCACTGAGCTGTGATGTTGCCTAACCATCTCATTCTCTACTATCCCCTTCTCCCGTTGCCATCAATCTTTCCCAGCATCGGTCTTTTCCAATGAGTCAGCTCTTTGCATCAGGTGGCCAAAGTATTAGAGCTTCAGCTTCAACATAACATCGGTCGTTCCAATGAATATTCAGGGTTGATTTCCTTTAGGATGTACTGGTTGGATCTCCTTGCAGTCCAAGGGACTCTCAAGAGTCTTCTCAACACCACAGTTCAAAAGCATCAATTCCTTGGCACTTAGCTTTCTTTCCAAATCTCACATCCATACACGACTACTGGAAAAACCAGAGCTTTGATTGTATGGACCTTTGCCAGCAAAGAGATATCTTTGCTTTTTAACATGCTGTCTGGGTTTGTCATAGAAATTGATCTCTGGTTCCTCTGCCTTTTCTAAAGCCAGCTTGTACATTTGGAAGTTCTCAGACCATATACTGCTAAAGCCTAGCTTGAAGGATTTTGAGCATTACCTTGCTAGTGTGTGAAATGAGCGCAACTGAACAGTAGTTTGAACGTTTTTTGGCATTGTCCCTCTTTGGAGTTGGAATAAAAACTGACCTTTTCCAGTCTCGTGGCCACTGCTGAGTTTTCCATATTTGTTGACATATTAGTACAGGGCTTCAACAACATCATGTTTCAGAGTGCTTCAGCTAGAGGCATAGAAACTGTTGATACTAGGTTTAGGGTAGAGGTCTCTATGAGGAGTGTTTGTGATTTTGCCCCTAAAGGACATTTGGCCAGGTCTAGGGATATTTTTGGTTGTCATATCCGGGGGTGCTGTTGGTTTAGCCACCTGGAACCTTCCTGCTGCTTGGAACACAGATGTGGCAGCTGGGGCACCACCTGGACCAAGAGACAGGACCTAGCCATAGGCGTGGCCAAGAGGAAGGGTGGATGGAGCTTGGGGGAGCTGAGCTAGATGGCTTCCACCAGGCTATTCAGGTGAGGGATGCCCCTCATTCATGCTGTTTGAACCACTGTTACCCTAGCAGTGGGCTTCCCTGGTGGCTCAGTGGTAAAGAATCCACCTGTCAATGCAGGAGACATGGGTTCGATCCCTGGGTCAGAAAGATCCCCTGGAGAAGGGAATGGCTACCCACTCCAGTATTCTTGCCTGAAAAATCCCACGGACAGAGGAGCCTGGTGGGCCACAGTCTCAGATCACAAAAGAGTCAGACACGACTCAGTAACTGAACAACAGCAATCATAGCAAACCCTAACTGATAGATAGAACGTGTACATCCATGCTTTGACTTGAAGATTTTTAACATCTAAAACTGTGGGGGCTAAAATGGAGGAGAACTACCTGGAGGAGAGTGGCAGCCCACCTCCAAGATGCCCAGGATGCAGACACGCTAGGAAGGACGGGGTCTCACCCAGACCCGGCTCCTCTGTCTCACGTGTGTCCTCGTGGGCTGCTGCACCTTTTGTCACAATCTGGAAAAAGCCATCTCTTGGATTCCCTCAGGAGAAACTCTTGACATTTATGGTGTGTCTGTCAGGTGCGAGGCGCAGTCTGAGACACCCCAGAGATGCAGCCAGGAGTGCACTGATGCCCAGTGTAGAAAGAAGGCAGAACAGTGGCCGTAACCTGGCCTGCAGGGGACTCGGGGGTTCTTTGAAGGGAAGTGACAGCTCAATTTAGAGGAGCAGGAAGAATAGAGGAGGAACTGTGTCCAGGAGGGTCCCAGGACCCTAGCAGACTCCCTAGGAGACTTCCTAGCAGTTTCAAGCTCTTAATGAACCAGGTCCTTGGTTGGCCCCGCAGACACAGCCCACAGTGCAGGCATCCCCATCGTGGTCCAGGCTTGCTCAGGTCCCACTTTCCTCCTCAAGATCCTGGGGAATATGTTTCCCTGTTCCAGTGTCTGTTTCTGAAAGGCTTGGGAGGAGAGAGAGATGGAGGAGGGTGCTCTTGGCTTCTCTGAAGAGGTCTTGCTGCTCTCTAATTACAGCGTGTCCCCATCTCCCATGCTCTGCCCCTTCCTCCCAAGGGGGACCCCCAGCTGACAGGCCTGGTTTAGCCTCTTCCCTGGGCCCTCGCCCCACTCATGTGCTCCTGTGCCCTGCTCATCACCCCTCCCTCATCTAAACTTCCCTTTGCTTCTCCTTCTGAGAGGTCATGCCCTCCTATTCCACAGAGGTGAGGCTGCCCCATCGCTGTGGTCCCAGCTGATCGGGAGGGTAGAGACCCTTCTCTAGACACAGTGTGTAGGCATAAGAATGAACCAGGACTCCAATCCAAACCTTCTGATTCCAGGACCCTCTCTCTCTCGATGGACCACGGTTCCCTTGGACACAAAACATCTGATAGAAATACAGAAAATGTCACCTATATAGAATAACCAAGCTTTCAGATGGCTTCATTATTTCTTTTTAGTGTAGAATAAAGTCTAGGTTTTATTTTTGGGGGTAATGACAGTATAATAAAATGCTATGATTAAGCGCTGAGTCATACTCATTTAAAATAAGTTTCTTTAGCAGAGCTAATTAACGATGCTAAAATTACCTGCCGTGTTCTCCTCAAATGACCAAGAGGCTGGAGACATGAAGTTCCCCAGCAGGAGTACAAAACTTAATAAAACATCCTTTAAGAGGAGAAGTCCATTCTCAAAAAAGTGTAGACCCAACAGCGGGGAAACAAAGACCAGCTCTAAATGACAGAAATGCTTCTCTGTGGGGTTGGGGAAACAGAAGACTCTGGAGTTTTCTTCAAAGACAGAAAGAGCGTTGTTTCTGCAGAGCTGGCAGAGGGCTGCCTGCGACAGTTACATAAGCAAAGGGCCGCTCTGCCTGGCTGATTAGACATATTACTTTGCTCTCGAGAAATAATGGGAATTACCCACTTAATGCTTGGCACACAGTGCTGCTAATGTACCAATTAATGACTAATTAGGAAGATTTTTCAGAACATTAGGTTCTGGGAGAAAGCCCCCATTTGAGATTCATCACTTAAGTCTCTTCTCTTTTCCTTCCTGCAGTTTTCAGCTCAGCGGGCTTCCCCAGTGAGTGTGGTCCAGTTTGCAAGGACCCCGGGGCTCCTTCATCCACTTATTTAGTTAAAGCAGCTGGTGTAAAGCAGGCTGCACTGACCCTGCTTCTCCTCAAGCCGAGGGAGCAAAATGTTAATGCTGTCTCTCACCATGAGAGGGACTTCCATCTAATGACCTCCCTTCCTGAATTCTTGAATGTGAAAGACAAGTAAGCCAGGAAGGAGGGGGAGATGATGCGTCTTTTAGGAAGAGAGAGAAAGGGTGTGCTGGGTTCCTTTGCTCCATTCCCTAGGACCCTGGGATCTTACCTACCTCTACAGCTTCAGGTTGGAAGGATGAAGACCAGGGATCAGGCTAGGAGCCCTTGTGTAGTGATGAGCGGGCCCCTGTGGACCCCAGGGGTGGAGGAGAAGCAGGAAAAGGGAGAACTGAAAGTGAGTCCCAGTTTCTTGACTTTGGGAGAGGAAGAGATACCGATGGGTGACCAGCAACCAGCCAATTACAGATGGGCATGGGTTTCCTGTTCTTTAGGGAACAACCCTCAGCATGTTCACTGAGTCCAGTGCATCCAGGGAGCACATTTCAGCCCCTGTCCTAGGCTCTGGGACACAGTGATGACTAGGAAATTGCTGTCCTCATGAAATTCATAGTTTAAGACAGGGCTTCTCCACCTCAGCCTTACTGACACTTTGGACCTAACAGTTCTCTGTTATGGGGCTGTCCTGTGCATCATGGAATGTTTAGCAGCATCCCTGGCCTCTACCTGCTAGATGCCTGTAGAATCCTTGGTCATCTGTGAGACTCAAGAACGTCTCCAGTGACGACCGGCCCCTGGGATGACATCAACCCCCACTAAGAACAACTGGTCTAATAGAAAATCCAGATAATAAACAAAACAAGTGAAAATGCATGTGCCAAACTGTAGAGAAAGATAAAGCAAGGGTGGTTGGGGGAGGGAGGCCTGGAAGGTCTTACTGAGAAGTGACGCTTGAACAAAGCCCTCAAGGAGGAAGAAGCGATGCTGGGCAAATGCTTTCAGGGTGAAGGGGCAAGGGATGTGCAGAGCAATCATCAGCAAAGGGAGGAGGCTGCTCAGCTGGAAGAGAGGGTGGTGAAGGAGCACATGGAGATGAGACAGAGGAAACAGGCTTCCTGGTGCTGGAGCGGCTAGACTTGACTGTGGTGGACGGGGCCTCAGCCAGGTCAGCAGAGGGAGGGATGAACCACCTCTGATTGGCTACAGGTCTGCAGCCAGAAGGCCAGATTGGCTTAGCTGGTCTCTCTGTCTTGGGTCTCACAGGCTAACATAAAAGTGTCAACCTGTGAAGCTGTCATTAGGAGGCTCGGGCTAAAAATCCCTTTCCAAGCTCTTCTAGGCTATTAACAGAGCCTGCTTCCTTGTGGGTGTAGGACTGAGGTCCAGTTTCCTCATATCCACCAGCAGGAGGCTGCCCAGTCTCCTAGGGTTCTGTCTCTGGCCCTTGCATCTCAGAGGCAAGAAAACCAGGATGAGTCCTTCTCGTTCCTGCACCTCTGACTCTCTTCTCTGCTTTCAGTCGGAGAAAGTGTTCTGCTTTCAAGGACTCATGCAATTAGCCTGGGCTCACCCAGAAAAGCCAGGATAATCTCTTTATTTTAAAATGTGAACCTTAATCACATCTGAAAAGTCTCCTTTGCCATGTAACATGACGTATCCACGCATTCCAGGGATTACAATTATTCTGCCTATTGTAGCTCTGAAACAAAGGGCATGGTTTTGTTTATCTGTGAGGAGGCTTTCATAAAGTGAATGCTGAGGAGGGCTTGGCTGGCTGTGCCTCTCTTAGCTTTTTTTTTTTTTTTTGATGTTGTCTTTCCCCCATGACGAGGTGTGTGTTTACAACAGTGCATATCTCCGTGCTCCATGCAAGGCCAGGAGTTCAGGGCTCCCCTCACCATCTCAGCCCAGGTTTCTGAAGAGGAAAATGGGAGAGCCAGGCTCAGTCTACACTTGGCCACACCAGGAGGCAAGTTCTGTTCTTCCCAGAGACTCTTCTCTTCCTGGGCAGCCCCCTCAGGCATGTCAGGGTTTTCATTTACCTGCACTGGGAAACGGTGGCCTTAGGGACGTCCCTATGCCAGTGTTTTGCAATGGAGATTCTGGCGTGTCAAGGGGAAGGAAAGAATTTCAACAATGAGCAGTGTGTGGGGGCCCATGGAAGAGCCAGTGGTGGAAACGGTTCAAGTGAAGGGGACAGTAGACATCCGAGATGGGCCTCAAGATGCAGAGGTCAAAGGAAGGGACAATGAGAAAAGTTGACTCGAGCTGTGCTGGGGACCGAGGGCGACTCACCGTGTCACCTGTGAAGATAACGTGGAGCACATACTCCATAGCAACCAGGCCGAGAAAAGGCCAGGTGCACGCAGGTGTGGGGAGCGCCAAGTCCCAAGCAGAGGCAGAGCTCAGCCCGGTGCCTCACTGTTCCCGTTTTAACAAGGTTCTCCCATCAGCAGCCATCCAGAGGGGTGGACCATTTAGAGGGGAGAAGCACCTCCGATGGCATTGATCTAACTACGCTCCTGGCCTCTCCAGAGCCCAGCACACTGTAAACGCTCAGCAAACCTCGCATCCGGTTTCCATTTATAGGAAGTTTATATCTGATCCCATTCATCTGAATTTCTAGAAAGGGAAAGCCAAGCTTGCAGTGTCAGAGAGCCATTCAGCGGTTGCCTAGGGCTGGGAGTGGGATTGATGGCAAAGGCGTATGAGAAAACTGGGGGGGTAATCAGACCATTTCATACATTTATTGTGATGCTGATTACGTGCTTTTATCTGCCAAAGCTTGCTGAACTGTACAAACAAAATACATACATTGGTTTGTAAATTACACATTCATAATATTGACTAGAGGGCTTCCCTGGTAAACAGCGGTAAACGGTACACCTGCTATGCAGGAGATGAGGGTTCAAGACATGGATTCTACTCCTGGGTCAGAAAGAGCCCTTGGAGAAGGGAATGGAAACCCACTCCAGTATTTCTGCCTGGAAAATTCCATGGACAGAGGAGCCTGGCGGGTTACAGTCCATGAGGCTGCAAAGAGTCAGACACGACTGAGCGACTAAACAGCAGCAGTGGTTGAACAGTCAAAGTGGGGAGCTGAACGACCCCTGCTTGGGAGAAGGGAGCTTCACAGGACTGAGATGGATTCAGATCTTACCGCTGATGAGTGTGCTGGGCCTGGGCCATGTGCCTGGGCCTCCATGGTCCCGCCTTCCCACTATCAGGCTGAAGCAGTATCTGGCTCCGAGCCCCGTGGGCCGTGCAGAGGAACTCGCTGGTCACCACGCGGCTCTTAGACCCGCCGGCTGAGGGTGGTGTGAGTGCCGAGTAGCAGACTTGCTTGTAATCACGGACGCTCGGGTCAGGTGGTTATTAAGTCGCTACCCAAGTAAAGATGACGGATTAGATGTGTTTCTGGTGCTTTTATCTGATGCGGGTTGAGTATGTGCACAGCACAGCAGCTGTTCTTTGAAGGATGGAAAATAAGCAAAGTCAGGGAAGCGAGAGTTTCGTTTCAGATTCCGAAGGTTCATGTCCTCGCAGTAATGGGCAGGGTGGTGAGCTATGCTAAGGGTTTCCTAAATGGCCTTGGGCAGATCTGGCCCAGCTCCTTTTAATTCTCTGACGCCTGTTTCTCCATATGAACAATCAAAGAGCCAGTAGCGTGATTTTGCTCGTGCGCTGGATGTAAGTTGGAGCATATCCTCCTTCCGTTTCTTTGCTTTGGTAGAATTAATTGAAACGGGATTAGATTTAAATAACAAGCGTAATGACTTTTGTGGTCTGTAGTGAGTTTTCATGTTATCATCTCCACGACTTGGGTTTTATTCTTTAATATATTTTTTCCCTTTAGAAAGTCCAAGTCAACTTCATAATTTCACATTTATATATAACTTGTGGCTCAGCTGGTAAAGAATCCGCCTGCAATGCAGGAGACCTGGGTTCGATTCCTCAGTCGGGAAGATCCCCTGGAGAAGGGAGAAGCTACCCACTCCAGTATTCTGGCCTAGAGACCTCCGTGGACTATACAGTCCATGGGGTCACAAAGAAATGGACACGGCTGAGCAACTTTCGCATATATATATATATATATATATATATGTGTGTGTGTGTGTGTGTGTGTGTGTGTGTGTGTGTGTTATTTGGGACAACTTTTGAAAACTAGAATGGTAAAAAAAGAAAATAGACGTAAATAAATAACATCTTTATTTCTCTTTGCAAATAATCCTCCCTCCATGAATATGGGTATATATCCAGAACTTTATATATATTGATCGATCAATTGACTGAACAAGTTATTAATAGATATGTATCCTTCTTGGTGACATGCCAATGACTGACTCCACGAAGTGAAAAACTGCTGATAATAATGGACAGCATTAGTGACACAGTATTTTTCTCTCTGGGATCCTGAACCATTTAGGTCAAGGGGCGTTTTGGCAGTCTGCAGAACCAATAGACTGCTTTTCAGGAGAGGGTTTTTAAGTGCATGGAATAACACCATAGGTTATAAAGGAAATAACCTATATGGAGGTACAGTTATCAAACACGTGAATAATAGGAATACATATGCTATAGGGCTTCCCAGGTTGGCTCAGTGGTAAAGAGTCCACTTGCCAATGCAGGCGACTCAGGTTAGATCCCTGGGTCAGGAAGATCCTCTGGAGAAGGAAACGGCAGCCCACTGCAGTAATCTTGCCTGGAAAGTCCCGTGGACAGAGGAGTCTGCTGGGCTACAGTCCATGTGGCCTCAAAGAGCTGGACACGCCTGACAACCGCACTCACACATACCTGCTCCATCCTAACAGGACCCATGGCAGGACCACCACCTCAGATCATTTTGAAGCGCTGATGGGTAGTGTCGTGTGGAGGCGTAGGCAGGAAACGTAACTTCGGATGAAACAACAGTCTGTGATTTCTCTTGTCAACGTCACAGGAACAGCACACCCCCCCCGGCGGATGCCTGCATGCCTACTGGGAGAAAAAGCTAATGACAATAAAAATGTTCTTTACTGCTTAGACCCTTGGATCCAAGTAAGGAGCTGCGCCTTCTTGACTTGGGTTCTCGGCCTCTCCTCTGTGCCTCCTCGCCTTCTTGGGCCTCCGTCCCTCCTCCTCCCGGGGTCCAGGAGGCAGAGCTAGGCTGGCTTGGTCTCAGTCTCCCAGCTCTGGAATCCTACATGTGACGGTACTGTAGGACAGACACATCTCAGAGTGGACCGACCGTCTTCTCGGAGACATCGGTATTTACACCATATGACGTGTCTCGGGGATAAAGGGAACCTCGTGCCCTGTGGGAGGCCAGGGAGGCGGCGGCACTGGTGGCCTCAGCATCTCCCTGAGTGCTATTGGGATACAAATTTCTTACAGCCCCAAATGTAAGAAGTGACTCACAGGCTGTCCACAAGGCGCACAGGGCAGCACAGAGCGTGCTGGCCTTTGTCCCTGGGACAGTGCTGAAGCCCTGACACCGAAGCGGAGTTAACCAGGGCTCCTTAACAACCCGCGGTGTTGCCAGGAGAAATGAAGGTGATGCCTGATGCAAGTCAGGCAGGATGCTGCAGCCGTGTTGCCCTGGCAACAGCGCCCTGGCCAATCCCAGGCGTGGCTCAGGCTTGCCTTCTGAATGAAGTGCTTTCTCTAACATCCTCCATGGTTTTGAGACACCACCCATGTGAGCATAGCATCTGTTTGTTGCAACAAATTTAAATAGAATCTCTGAGACAGAGACATGGAGAAGGAGAGAGGTAATAACAGAAAGACAGACAGCAGACTGAGAGAAGCGCTTTGGGTAAAGTTGGTGACATTAGGAAAAGGCACATTTCTCTTGGGAGATTTGCTGCCGGGAGTAGGGTGGCTTGTGTCCCTCCTGGCACCTCCGCTGCTCCAAGCATGGCCTCAGCAGGTTTGACAAAACCAGCCCAGAGTTAAAGTTACCTTCAGCCCACTGCACCTGAGATGGTCTCCCCTCTGTCACAGGGCTGCCATGTACAGTTGCACTGGTTTCCCACTGCACCAGGCACCCAAAGGAGAGTTCCAGGAGGCCAGGCTCATGTGCTTGAACTCTTTGCACATAAGGACGAGTCTTCCTGGAGAAAGGGGAACCTTTCCCAACAGGGGACAAAGGCACAGGCAGCAAATGTTCCCTCCTGAGTTTTTGACTTTGCAATTGGGAGGATGAGGAGGCTCTTAAGAACTATTTTTGCACCGTGGTGACTTTCCATCCTTTACCTCCTCCCTTTGAAGCAGAATATGTGATGGTTCAAAGTGAATCTTGGGGTTTGTGAAGGCACCAAGAGGGTCCTTGCCTGCCCTCTTTAGGGTTGATGTGCGAAGCTGCAGTGCCCTGGGAGTGATAAGGATGTTAGAAGCTCAGTTCTGCCACCCTGAGCTGATTCCTCAGATAAAACTTCAGCCCCAGCCTTAGTTTAGTCATCTGCCCATTGAGGGGAGGTGGTAATAATGCCAACTTCAAAGGGTTGTTATGAGGGTTCCAAGAGATAGAATATATGAAGCACATGAAAGTAAGTGAGTGTGTGTACGTGCTTGTGTCCATGTGTGTGTGCAGAGCCTGACTCCCCAGGATGGGGTGAAGGTCCACATGCCATTGGGAAGCTGAGGGGGAAAGATGAGGTCTCTCTCCCTCTCTGTGTTGCTGTTGTTCAGTCAGTAAGTTGTGTCCGACTCTTTGCAACCTTACAGACAGCAACATGCCAGGCTACTCTGTCCTTCACTGTCTCCCGGAGTTTGCTCAGATTCATATCCATTGAGTCGGTGATCCATCTCATCCTCTGTCATCCCCTTCTCCTCCTGCCTTCAATCTTTCCCAGCATCAGGGTCTTTTCCAATGAGTCAGCTCTTCGCATCAGGTGGCCAAAGTATTGGAGCTTCAGTTTTATCATCAGTCCTTCCAATGAATATTCAGGGTTGGTTTCCTTTAGGATGGACTGGTTTGATTTAATTTATGGTGTATGCCTATGGTGTTGTAAGAAATCCTTCCATCCCACTTTAGAATATTTATCTCACTTTTCTACTACAAACTTCGCTATTGGAATTTCAGACTCTGAGCTCCCTGGAGTGGGGTAGATAGTGTGAGATAATGGCACAGCTTCCTTTTCTCCACATGGAAAAGCATTTTTTCTCTAGCTCCATTCACTGAATCCCTATTTTCTTCATCAGTAATAGGATGAAGAAATTGCTCGTTGGGAAACCAGAATGCACAGAGACCCTTTGAAAAAGTTTCTCATCGTCTCCTACAGTTGAACATTCACCCTAGGCACATACCAAGAAGAAACTCCTGCCTGAATTGATCAGAAACATGCAGAAGAATCTTTCGAGTCAACTCTGTTAGGAATAGCAAAAACCTAGAAATAACCCACTGCCCACCAGCCAGACAGTGGATGAACAAATTGTGGATGAATCATATAACAGGATGTGATAGAATGGTGAGAAGGAGTTAACCACAACCACCCACCTCCACAGGAGTATATCTGGGCAACTTAAAACAGCGAGTGAAAAATATGAATCCCAGAAAACTTGGTTCAACTTGCTAACCTTTGGCGAAAGTATGTTTCCAAGAATACATGCCTTTGCTACAACTGTGTTTGTGCATGTGCTTTTAAGGCTAAAAACGCCCACGACTCTCAGGTCATGTAGGAGGAAGGACGTGTCACTGGACATGAGCTCTCTTTACTGCTCTGGACCTCACAATCCATGGGGAACTCACTGGGCTTCATTATAATACCACACACGCTATAGATCTATCTACGCATTTCCAATGTAGAGAGGCTGGCAGCCCATTTCTGTGAAGCTGAGATTGGAGAGGGATTGAGGGAGAGAGAGAGAAACAGAGGGCAAATAGCAGGGACTGGTTTTCTCTAAGTGATCCCTCCCAAATGGTCACTCTCTGGTTCCTAGGGACAGACAGGAAGGGAGGGCTGTCAGTTTCATAACAGGCAGTGATAGACATGAACCCAAGCTGCTGCATCCAGAGAAGAGTTTGTGGGCTAATCTCTGAGATGGGGCATTGTAATCTATAGAAAGAGGACCTGGGACTTCCAGGTGGCTCACTGGTAAAGAATCTGCCCTCTAGGCAGGAGACTCGGGTTCCATCCCTGGGTGGGGAAGATCCCCTAGAGGAGGACATGGCAATCCACTCCATCCAGTATTCTGGCCTGGAGAATCCCATGGACAGAGGAGACCAGTGGGCTGCAGTCCTTGGGGTGGCAAAGAGTTGGTCACGACTGAAGCAACTGAACACTCACGAACGAGACGGCATAAACAGCAGCTCAGAGGTTTCCGCGAGAGGAAAAGAAATATGGTTTTGAAAGAGCTCAGAATATGCCACCCCAAAACACACCACTGCATGATGCTTTTGAACTGTGGTGTTGGAGAAGACTCTTGAGAGCCCCTTGGACTGCAAGGAGATCCAACCAGTCCATCCTAAGGGAGATCAGTCCTGGGTGTTCATTGGAAGGACTGATGCTGAAGTGGAAACTCCAATACTTTAGCCACCTGATGGGAAGAACTAACTCATTGGAAAAGACCCTGATGCTGGGAAAGACTGAAGGCAGGAGGAGAAGGGGACGACAGAGGATGAGATGGTTGGATGGCATCATCGACTCAATGGACATGAGTCTGAGTAATCTCCGGGAGTTGGTGGTGGACAGGGAGGCCTGGTGTGCTGCGGTCCATGGGGTCGCAAAGAGTCGGACAAGGCTGAGCGACTGAACTGAACTGAACATATCATACTGGTAACTTTGAACTGCAACCACTGAAAAACAGTCACCGCAGGGAGAGCCCTCCTCTGAAAGCCTCTTGTCTGCCTGAAGAGATTCTCCAGAAAGAACTCAGTTGTTCTATATCCCCTCCAGGAGCACCGTGAGCAGGGAAGATCCACCCTCTGGCCATGGGATTGTCCAGGCGAGAATACCAGAGTGTGTTGCTATGCCCTCCTCCAGGGGATCTTCCCGACCCAGGGATCGAACCTGCATCTCCTGTGTTTCCAACATTGACAGATGGAATTTTTTTTTTTTACCACTGAGCCACCTGGGATTGCCTGTTTAGCCTCATTTAATTGAAAAAAGAAAAAAGAGAATCATCAACTTAGATCTTTATGACTTTTTTTTTTGGCCTGGAGGCTATTTCATCAAATGAGGGGTTGGCGGGGGCCAGGTGGGGGGTGTGGACAACATGAGGGTGGTCTGAAAATGAATGCCTTAACTATCCTCTGCCTCTGTATGGAATGTTCTGGAAGGAAGTCGTATACGTTTAATGATGTGTTTGTTAGGATTTAAGTTCTCTGGGACTGTTCTGGGGACCATTTCTTTAAAGGCATGTCTTTTTTTTTTTTTTTATAAAGGGGGAAAAAAACCCTGCTGGGTTGGAGGATGAAAATAAGCTCAGCCCAACCTCCACAAACACTTTGCAGATTGCAGGCACCCTGCTGTGCTCTGGCAAAAGGGATGGAGGAATGGGTGACCTCACTTCCCATAAGCAGAGTATTGCTCAGGCTCAGAAGGAAGGAGCTGGTTTAGTCTTGGGGATGGTGCCCCTTCCGGAGTTTTCAAGTCTCCCTCTGCTTGACTGTGGTTTGTCTCCTTTAATGGAGTGGATGACCGTGGCTCAACCCTAACTAGCTCGTCCCTTGTCACTTGACCTTCATTCCTTTCATCCAAAGCTATCTTCAAACATGGAAATGTCTCCGGGAAAATATTGTGGGAAGTCCTTGCAAGAGAGTCTACCACACCCCATGGAGTAGGCTCCCAATGCACAGGCTGCCAGATTGGCTTGTGTCCTGGGATTTAACGACCCTGACCACGACTAATGGAGCCTGTCCTCCAGGCTGGTTGGTGGCCAGTACTGTGGCCTGGTACCAGCCCTCTACCTTAAGGTGTGTGGTGGGCTCAATAATGTCCTTCCCCAAAACATGCCCATAGACCCGTGAATAGGCTACCTTACAAGGCACACTGGGGCTTCCCTAAAAGCTCGGTTGGTAAAGAATCTGCCTGCAATGCAGGAGACCCCAGTTCGATTCCTGGATCGGGAAGATCTGCTGGAGAAGAGATAGGCTACCCACTCTAGTATTCTTGGGCTTCCCTTGTGGTTCAGCTGGTAAAGAATCCTCCTGCAATGCAGGAGACCTGGATTTGATCTCTGGGTTGGGAAGATCCCCAGGAGAAGGAAAAGGCTACCCACCCCAGTATTCTGGCCTGGAGAATCCCATGGACTGTACAGTCCATGGGGTCGCAAAGAGTCAGACACGACTGAGCGACTTTCACATGGCACAAGGGACTTTGTTGATGGAATTAAGGATCTTGAGATGGGACATTATCCTGGATCATCTGGATGACTCCTAAATGCCATCACAAGTGTTACAAAAGACAGAGGGAGCTTTGACACACAAGGGAAGGCGCTGTGATGATGGAAGCAAGATGTTGCACTGCTGGCTTCAAAGATGGGGGAAGGGACCACCAGCCAAGGAACCAAGGGACACAGCTCTAGATGCTCGAAAAGGCAAGGAAACAGATTCTCCTTGTAGCCCCAGGGAGAGTACAACTTCGTGAAACAGTTTGGATCTCTAGCCTCCAGAACTGAAACATCAAACCAGCAAATCCTAAAGAAAATCAATCCTGAATATTCATTGGATGGACTAATGCTGAAGCTCCAATACTTTGGCCACTTGATGTGAAGAGCCCACTCATTGGAAAAGACCTTGATGCTGGGAAAGATTGAGGGCAGGGGGAGAAGGGGATGACAGAGGATGAGATGGTTGGATGGCATCACCGACTGAATGGGCATGAATCTGAGTAAGCTCAGGGAGTGTGATGGACAGGGAGGCCTAGCGTGCTGCAGTCCATGGGGTGACAAAGAGTCAGACATAACTGAGCGAGGGAACAACAACAGCAAGAAAGAGCTGAGAGAGCCTGCCTTGCTGTCATTTTAACTTCCAAGTTTTCACTAATTTGTCACAGCAGCAAGAAGAAAATAATACCTCTTGCTCAATAACTTCTCTGTGGAATAATGAGGTCCCCATCCCTGCCAGTCATCAGAAGCCAGACTGCTTCTCAGAGTGCGTCTGTAAGGAGATGGTGGCTCTGGTGACAAGGAAGGATTTTTTGAACGCTTCCCAGCTCTAGGCTTCCCTGGTGGCTCAGAGGGTAAAGCGTCTGCCTACAATGCAGGAGACTCGGGTTCAATCCCTGGGTCAGGAAGATCCCCTGGAGAAGGAAATGGCAACCCACTCAGTACTCTTGCCTGGAAAATTCCATGGACTGAGGAGCCTGGTAGACTGCAGTCCATGGGGTTGCAAAGAGTTGGACACAACTGAGCAACTTCACTTTCCCAGGTCTAAGACTGGGCTTTCCTGGTAGCTCTACAGTAAAGAATCTACCAGCAGTGCAGGAGACCCAGGTTTCATCCCTGGGTTGGGAAGATGTCCTGGAGGAGGGAAGGGCAACCCACTCCAATATTCTTGCCTGGAGAATCCCCATGGACAGAGGAGCCTGGCAGGTTACAGTCCATTGAGTTTAAGGGGGGGAAAAGTCTCAAAGTAAAAACCCATGGTATCAGCAAATGCCTACAGCTTTAAGCCCTGCATCCAGGCGCTTCAGTTGGGGAGAACCCAGCTGGGTGCGGTCCAGCTCTGGGAGCTCCGAACAGCCCTGGAGCCTGGGGTGGTCTGCTGGCCCATGCTTCTGGCTCCAGCCCATGCTGGGACTTCCCCTCATGATGCACTGTGAACCACATTTCGCTGTCCATGGCACATCCGGCCTCTGCCAGAAAGCCTGCCAAACAGACAGAAAACCCAACCCACAGACTGAAATAGAAACTCATTTAAGTTTTCCGATGTGTGACAAAGGAGGGAGGTGTTTAATTTGGGAAGGAGCTGAGCCAGCTTTCTTATGGGTCATTGTTTTTTCTGGAAGAAAATCCTTCGCAGACTCCCTGGCAGGTCTTTCTTTTTCTCCATCCATCAGCATTTTGAATGGGATTATTCTCTGTTCTTAGGGGGCCACCCTGCCCACTGTATGATGCTAAAGAGCATCCCTCCCCCTACTCATTAGATGCCAGTAGCAACCTTCCACCCCCCCCCCCCCCCCCCCCCGTCCCCCCTTTGGTGCCAACCAAAAATGTCTCCAAACTTCCACAGTGTCTCCTAGGGGATAAATCACCCCCAAGGGAGAAGGAAAATGGAACGGGTGGAAAGCATGGTCTGTGTCCTGGCTTCGCCCCTTTGTTGAGGCTGCGATAAGCTGTGTGAGGATAAAGGCTCGGACTGTCCCAGGTGGCAGAGGCACTAGAGGAGAAGATAAGAGCCCAGCAGCTGTTGTAAGGGGTACAGGAGGCCAGCGTGCTTAGCGGTGGGATCAGACGGTCCCTCCACTGTCCCCTGGCTGGTTCAGGGCTGCAGGTGAGAACAGTGCCCTCAGAGGACGAGAGGCCATCCTCCTCCTCACTGATGCTCTGAGTGAGGCCCCCCTGACTTCAGCGAACTCAGCCCCGACAGGACCCACTCTCACTTCACTCCAGCCACGTGCTTGGCTGTGCCCTAAACACCTCAGTCTCCCAGGTCGTTCGGGGGTAAAGAATCTGCCTGCCAGTGCAGGAGGTGAGGATTTGATCCCTGGCTTGAGAAGATCCCCAGGAGAAGGAAGTGGCAACCCCACTCCGGTATTCTTGCCTGGGAAATCCCACGAACAGAGGAGCCTGGTGGGCTACATACAGTCCTTGGGGTCACAAAAGAGCCGGACACGACTGAGCACGCACCGATGTAAACAATTCAGACCCTTCCTGCCTCAGGACCTTTGCACGTGATGCTTCAACCCCACATAGAGCTTTTCCTCCTGTGTCTTTGCTTTCCTTGGCATCCCTGAGCGCTAAGCCTGTCTGTAGCTTGACCACCCATCTAAAACCACTGCTGTAAACTTATACGGTTACCAAGGGGGAAGGGTGGGGTAGGGAGAGAGATAGTTCAGAAGTTTGGGATTGACATGTGCACACTGCTATATTTAAAAGAGATAACCAACAAGGATCTACTGTATAACATAGGGAGTCCTGCTAATGTAATGACCTAAACAGGAAAAGGATTTGAAAAAGAACAGATTCATGTACATGGATAACTGAATCATCTTGCTGTCGACCTGAAACGAACGCAACATTGCTACTCAGCTACACTAAAAAGTTAACAGAAACAAAACCCCACTCCTCGCCCGCTCCCATACATCACTTTGCTTTCTTTTCTTCATAGCTCTGCCCTTATTTTCAGACGGAGAATCGGAGGCTCCAGCTCAAAGCTTTGCCAGAGGCAGCCCCCTACCTGCCTGCTCCTTTCTGGTTCTTCACAGTCTACAGAGTTTCTGAAAGTCTGGGATGAGCTTCTCCCAGTTGCCCTCATTCCAGAGCAAGGGGCACCCCTCTGCTCCCCATTTCCACTCCCTCATTCAGCTCACCGGGGAGGCCTTTGCCTAGGGTCCATAATGGGCTTGTTTATTTCCCTGCAGGGCCCCAACCCTGCCTGCCTTCCGGGACCACAAAGTGTGAACACCATTGGGAAGGGATCTCCTGTGGCTTATCCTCGGACCTCCAGGAGAAAGCTCATACTTCTTCCTGCCCAGACTTTAAAGGAGGGCAGCAACCAGATGTGGGCAAAGGCCAGCAGAGTGGAGCTGGAGATAACCACGCCTAAGTCATTTTCCTACCCTACTGTGAGCTAGCTGTCATGGCCAGTGCAATACGGCACCCAGCCGGACATCTCAAGTGGCGACAGCCAGACCCAGCCAAGTCCCTCGCCCTACGCACCGTGTTTGCACTCTATTATATGGCTGTTCCCCCAGCCCTGGCCAGAGAGCCATCTTCCTAACTGTCCTGGAAACCAGTGGTAATTGAGTTCTTATCCATCTTTCCCACCCGCTGTGCCCCTAGAGTCCATCAATAGCTCTGCCTAGAGGCGTGAAGGAGAGGGGCTACAGCCAACCAACAGTATGCTAGAATCACTCCAAATTACCCCCAGTTAAGAAACTGAGAACGATCTGCATGTGAAAACCATCTGGCAGGCTTTTTGCTTGGAAAGTTTATCTGAGGATTGAGTATGTGGTTCCCCCAATCCTCATTTCACGCAAGTGCATTGTAAAGGCAGGAAGGCAGTACAGCAAGGATGGCTTTCGGAGCAAATCTAGCCAAAACAGATGAAAATATATGCAACAGGGATTATTTGTGGACTGTTACGACTGGTCACAACATTATGTAGATATCTTTTAATACGTCGTGCTGGCTGAAATGTGTGACATGCTTTAAAGAGAAAGCAAGAAAATACATATGGTGTGGGTGTTATGACCTCTGTGGTCACGCCAGAGACTCTTTCAAACACGAAGTTCTCAAAGACCTTTATTCGAGTGGGAAGAATAAAGATTTTTTTTTAACCTCAAAAAACAGAATACTTCTTCTGAGGTTTGTGGCTAGCCCAGTTAGTCGCCCTTAATGGGCAATCAAGAAGTCTGTTATTATGAGCGGCAATGCTTTATGGGACTTATCAAAACTTATCTCACACACAAAGTGCTGCAACACTTGGGCTGGCCACACAGTTGAAAATAAAACACAGAGCGAGTGGTCTGGAGATCAGGGTTAATTTCACAGCCAAGCTGGAGGGCTGCAGGTCTCTGAACACTCCGAGGAGGACCATTTATGACACAAGAACAAAGGATCTCTTAACTGATTGTAACGACTACAGTGACTTAGAACGTGTCTCAGGAGCCATGAGATTTCATTGGTTGGGACATTTTTCCCAGGAAGGCTGGCTCCACCTTCCTTCTGCCAAGACCATCCATCACAGAGTGTAAGAATACCACCTCCCTCAGCCAGAATTGCACCCGTTCTGGATGAAGGGGGACTTAGGTTTGTCATGCCTTAGCTCTGGAGAACTAGGAATGTGGCTGTTTCTGGAATAGCAGAGTTAGGAAGATCAGAAACAAGCAGGGGGAAGTTGGGGACACAGGCATTGCTCAATGTCTGCTCCAGAGGAAAGGGAAATTTCTTTGTTGGGGGAGGGGGTGTATAAAATACACATAACAAAAATTGACCACCTTAACCATTTTTAAGTGTTCTGTTCAATAGCATTAACAACATTCACCCTTTGGCCACCTGATGTGAAGAACTGATTCACTGGTAAAGACCCTGATGCTGGGAAAGATTGAGGGCAGGAGAAGAAGGGGACAACAGAGGATGAGACGGTTGGATGGTATCACTGACCCAATGGACATGAGTTCGAATTGCTGATGGACAGGGAGGCCTGGTTTGCTGCAGTCCATGGGGTCGCAAAGAGTTGGACACAACTTAACATTGGAACAACAACTAAAATACCAAGATGATATTCATCTCCAGAATTTTTTCCTCTTTCCCAAGTCAAACTTCTTACCCATTAAACACTAACTACTCACTTCTCTTCCCCCAGTCCCTGGGAACCACCATTCTGCCTTTTTTCTCAGTGAATCTGACTATTGTAGGGGGACCTTATATCAGTGGAGTTATATAATATTTGTCTTTTTGTGACTGGTTTCTTTCACTTACATTATGTCCTCAAAGTTCATCCATGTTGTAACCTGGGTCAGAATTCCATTTCTTTTTAAGGCTGTGTAATATTCCACTGACTAGATGACCTACATTTTGCTTATCCATTCATCTGTCCATGGACATCTGGTGAAAACAGGACTTTTCATATTATTAGTTTGTACAGGGTCATGATTTATTCTAAAGAGCATTATGCAACTTAACTGAATAATCTGCCCAGTCTCTTTAATCCAATTGAAATAACAGACCATGAAAGACAAAAGCAAGTGGGCAAATAGCATATAACTGTTTACCAAGTTAGTAAACAGGGGTGTCAGTACCCCCCTCCTTTCTTTTTTTGTTCTGGGAGAATATTCAGGGTACAGAGTCTACATTTCAAAAATAGAATTTATGCGTCTAATCATATTAACTCAACAGGGAGTGTAGATGCCAAAACAGCCTCTGTGAGTCATTCCCTGGATTCTAAAAGGAATGTTTCAGACGGTAGTTTTCTCCTCTTTGAGGTTGGTTTTAAAGAAGTTTTAAAAGCAAACAGCGCAACAGCAAAGTGCGTGGAGCCACAGATCTCAGAGTAGCTCTTCAAAATGTCAGCCTCGATGCCAGAAATCGGAGGCTGGCCCTAGCTAAGGGGACACCACTCCTTGGGTGGTTCAGGCTGGGGGATCACATGCTATTTGATTTAGGGAAAATGTTGCTGAGGGACAAACATGGGGATTGGTGGAGAAGGGATGTGTGAGAAAGGACACAAAAGGAGGTAGGGGTTTTAGAATGGCATCACCATTTTTTAAAATAAGTTCCATTCAGTAGGACCAAGTTGGTTTACTGGGTTTTTTTTTTGTTTCTAGTCCTTGGCCAAAGTCTAGAGCAAGCTTAAATGTAGGGCTCTGGTGTGTTTGCTGCAGGATGACATCACGTGTGCCACTGTGGGAACCAGTGTCAGCTCTGGGTCAGGGTCTGACCTCTTGGTCTCCAAGGCACCCACCCCTTTTCCTTCCCACCAGGACCGGCGGGTGCCATCTTGGATTTTTGTCTTGCATTTAAGCCATCATTGTCTTATTGGCTCATCCTTACCCATCCCCCATGCCTGAGGGACAAAACCTCTCTGCTAAGAATAGACAAACCCATGTCCACATTAACACAAACGCCCTAGTCAGTCAGGATGGATGCCCATCTCCAGAACCCGCAAACAACAGAACAACTGTGTACCTCAGTGGCTCCCATCTTCCTGATCTGTGTGGGCCCAGTGTGCTGTGGACACTAGCTTCTTGTTTTTCTATGAGCAGGTAAGTTTAGTGATCAAATCAATTAGGGGAATCCTGGGTTAGCCGATGACAAATATGCATATTTACTGTAGGAATTATCAGAAATTTAATGTGCACTGGCAATCTCCAGGAGACAGATAAGAGATAACACATTTTCCAAATGTATTTAATCATCAAATCCTATTAACAAGGAATACTTCCCTGGAACAGTGTCTTCAGCTAGCAGATAATAAAGCCACAACTTAGATACCTGTTAAATTCAGTCATTTAATACCACGTTCAACACATAACAGGCAATCAACAGAGTACTGACAGTGCTTCAGGGACCACATATTTAAAGGCACCGATAATTCTAGACTCTCTTTCCCATCCCATCCCCAAGCCCTGCCCCCCCATTTTGGAATGCCAGTTTAGTCTTGGTATTTTGGGTATAGGGAAAATTGGGCCTCCCACGTGGTGCTAGTGGTAGTGCCTGCCGGCCAATGCAGAAGACATAAGAGATGTTCAATCTCTGGGTCAGGAAGATCCCCCTAGAGAAGGAAATGGCACCCCACTCCAGTATTCTTGCCTGGAAAATTCAACCATGGGGAGGGGGGCCTGGCAGGCTACAGTCCATGGGGCCGCCAAGAACTCGACATGATGGAAATGACTTAGCACATATAGGGAGAATAAAAGAGAGGGAGAGGGAGACAATGGTAGGATTTTCAGTGGAGAGGTTGAGAACTACCACTGCGCAGAAGAGGGAAGGGGAAGCAGCGAGGCTGTGGTGGGAGAGAGGGGCAGAGTTCGGGCAGGAGAGGGAGTCTGAAAGGACTGAAGTGCAGACACAGAGAACGGAGGAGAAAGGCAGGAAGAAGCGTCACGGTGTGTCGTGAGAGAATCTTTCTCTGGCCTTACCAAGGACTTGACTTGCTCTCTGCTTTATTCCTTGCCTGCTAGGTTGTTTGGTTTTTGAATTAGGCACCACACCATGGCTAGCCCCAGGGTGCCAGCGAAACAACCCCACTTAACGCAGGTTTCACCGGTAATGATACCACCTACTATCATTTTTATCATCATCCACCCATGGGTAGGTCTTCCTACGTGCTCTCCTGAGGAGAGGCTATGGAAATTGAAACCATAGATCTGTGTACTGGCCACCTTGATGGGATCAAATGCCACCTAAAGACCCAGAGTCTTCAAACTCTAAGTGAAGAACTGGCCAAGGAAAGCCAAACCAGACAACCCGAAGGATCCCTTTTGCCAGAATCTTGGAACGCAAGGTGAACATTTATTTCTAGCAGGTAAACCCAACACGTCTTCTCCAGTCTCAGCCCAGGTATTAGGATGTAGGGGCACCTCTGGAGGGGGTTTCAGAGCAGACCTCAATGTGCATTGTCCCTACACGTGTGGACTGATGCTTCAGCCATGGTTAGATGCCAATGGTAATTCTGAGCCCAGGGGTTCTGCCCAACTGTGTGAAATCAATGGAGCCCATTTTGAGTCTTGCTTATAATTTTCACCTAAGGCATCTCTGCAGGTGACTTCAAGGCCTGCTTTGAAGTCAGTCTCCAAAGCACAAAAGGATTCCTTTTGCACCTCTTTTCTTCCGGAAATTTACAAACCAAGATCTGATAAGGGCTAAGGGCCGTTGGTGACTCATCACAATGGAGGACTGGCGGGCGGGTGCGGGCGGGCTTTGATCGGCTTTGACAAAGGCTCCTTGAGCTTGGTTGAAAACTAGGATTGGTTTTGTCTTTGTTGGTCTTGGCCTTTTCTGCTGGAGACCTTCATTTAAGTCTTGAGAGGATGGAGGTTTGCCAGAAGGTTCTGTAGGATGAGGTAGGTCTCTGGTGGGGGGCCTACATAAAGTGGTCATCCAGTCACTTCGAGGAACTCCTGGTGATGGTGCCAGCCGAGGACATGTGGGGAGATGGTTTTTATTACAATGCATCTTTTAATAGTTAAATATCTTATTTCAAAACTTAGATGGATTAGAAAAAATAGAAGGGATTCAGAAGGAAGAGGAGTATCATAGAGAAGTGGTATCATGACTGTAACCCGGGAACGGCCAGGTTTGAATGGACTTTCTCATAAAGGTGTTATCACATGGTTGAATTTATATGCGTTATCTACATTTATCATGCAGTTCCAGTGTTTCTTCAGATTTATATTTTATTCTATAAGCATAGCTTTAATAATTAAAAAACCACAATAAATGGGATACTTTTTTTTTTAAGGTATTAGAGTTTTCTTTCATTATTTATTGATTTGTTCATTTCTGTCCCAAAGCTCCCAGGCACGGATAAGGGGCTCCCATGGGGGCTTTCTGAAATGCACTGTCATGGGTTCCCCCACCAGAAAGTTTCACACAGCCAGGATTGGGGGGATGGGGGTGGGGCAAAGAACTCTTCAGACACAAATCATGCCTTTCTTTTGTAACTGAGACATGGCTGGGGCCAGGGTGTGGGGGGGTGGGAAATCAACCAGTAGAAAACTAGAGTTCTCTGCCCTACCCTCTCCTCTGCACTTGAGCTCTACAGAAATAACCATTTCAAATGAAATTTTCAATGATTTCTCTTCCTAGTCCTTTGAGAATCACTGCCAAGTTGCTAAGGAAAGTATGTGCACCACTTTAAGAAAAGACCCGTTTATGGCAATATCTATAGACTTGCTGTCATGGGAAATGAGAATGTCCCTTCTCCCTTTTGGCTCCCCCACCAATATAATTAGGAAGCAATTTGGCTTTTTTGGCTGGTTGACTTTGCAAGTTAAAATAATGGCTTCATCGCCCCCTCAAATGCCTCTTAGGCTCTCCCTTGGCAGGATAAGCATTGTCCCGTCCTGACCTTCCCCACCCCCGCTTCCCAGACTCCTGCCAGTCTCTCTCCACCCAACCTCCACCCCCCGCGCCCCGGGTATCACTGGCTTTGGACCCACTTCAGCTCTCACTCACCCCCTCTCTGGAAGCCAGACCTCTCCCCTCCCTCCCGTGAAGTAACTGCACCGCATGGCACTACCTCTCTTTAGAATCTCCCTGCTCAGGGCGTTTGGAAAGGTCTAGAATATTACTGCTTTAGCAGATGGCTCTGATGCAAGTGGTCTGAAAAATGCACTCTAAATCCTCGCGAACAGGTGACATGAAACAGCAGTTCCTGTCTGGGCAAGGACAACCGACACTAACGTAGGAAGCTAAAACGGGGCAACCGTCTTACAGCCAACCCTACTGAAAAGTGGAATCCATGACGTTGTAGGCTCTCGTTAGGGGCTAGGATTCCTTCATTCCACAGATGTTTACTGAATTCGTTCTGACTGTGTATTTCCTTTTTTGTGTGCTTTTTTCTTTTTCAAAGTTTCAGATGCTTTTACATAGTTTTAATTCTAGGAATGTTTACTCAGTGTACTGTTACAAGATAAAGAAGGGCTCCATAAATGGGTGTGACAGGCCCCGGCCTGCACTGGGGGAGGTACTCCCCCGGTGATGAAGCAGAAGGCCAGGAAGACCTTTTACTTCTTTCTAATTTCAGTTCTGAAATGAACTGAATTTCAGTTCAGTTCAGTCACCCCCTGGACTGCAGCACGCCAGGCCTCCCTGTCCATTACCAACTCCTGGAGCTTGCTCAAACTCATGTCCATCAAGTCAGTGATGCCATCCAACCATCTCATCCTCTGTCATCCCCTTCTCCTCCTGATTTCAATCTTTCCCAACCTTGGGGTCTTTTCCAATGAGTCGGTTCTTCGCATCAGGTGGCCAAAGTACTGGAGTTTCAGTTTCAGCATCAGTCCTCCCAATGAATATTCAGGATTGATTTCCTTTAGGATGGACTGGTTGGATCTCCTTGCAGTCCAAGGGACTCTCAAGAGTCTTCTCCAGCACTACAGTTCAAAAGCATCAATTCTTTAGCACTCAGCTCAGCTCAGAGTTGTGTCCAACTCTAACATCCATACCTGACTACTGGAAAATCCATAGTTTTGACTAGATGGACCTCTGTCGGCAAAGTCTTTCGGATTTACACGTGGATAATCAGGCGAGGATGAGATACAATGGCTCTCTTTTAAGGAGTCCCGTCTGCCTGGCTAGCATATTCCATCTTTCATTCCTTCCTCCAAACTTTCTTTTCCCTCCCTTCTTTCCACTTTTTTCCTTTAATCAATGCATATTTCTAACCAAAAGTACTATAAAACACAAATACACAGTTCAACAACCTAATAGGTATCCTTTTGATAGCTCCAGTAACTAAAATAACCAAATCATCATGGAATGTCACTGCTGTTTCCTGGTGGCATATGACATTGAACATTCTCTCCCATGCTTACTTACTATCGGTATATCTTTTTTGGTGAGGAGTCTGTTAAGATCTTTGGCCCATTTTTAAGTTGGGTTGCTTGTTTCCTTATTGTTGAAGTTATGAGTTCTTTGTATATTTTGAATGACAATTCTTTATCAGAGGTATCTTTTCCAAATAGCTTCTCCTAGCCTATGATTTGTCTTCTCTTTCTTTTGATATTGTCTTTCATAGAACAGAAGTTTCAGTTTACTAAAATCCAATTTATCCAAGATTCCTTTCAGGAATCATGCCTTTGATGCTTTATCTAAAAAGTCATTGCCATACCAAGGTCATTTAGATTTTCTGTTTTTTGTTTTTTTGTAGGAGGTGTAGAGTTTTGTGGTTTGCGTTTAGGCCTAAGATCCGTTTTGAGGTCATTTTTGTGAAGGTGTAAGAGCCGTGTCTAAATTCATTTGTTTGCACATAGCTGTCCAGTTGCACCAGCACCAGTTGTTGAGAAGACTATCTTTGTCTCACTGTGTTGCCTTTGCTTCCTTTGATTGCTTGACTATGTTACATGGATCTGTTGCTTGGCTCTGTATTGACTCCGTTGATCTATTTCCCAGTTCTTTTTCTGATGCCACACTGTCTTGATTTGTTGCTGCTGTTGTTGTTCCGTTGCCAAGTCATGTCTGACTCTGTGACCCCATGGATTGCACCACACCAGGCCTCCCTGTCCCTCATCATCTCCCAGTGTTTGCCCAAGGTCATGTCCCTTGAGTTGGTGATGCCATCCAACCATCTCACCCTCTGTTACCCTCTTCTCCTTCTGCCTTCAGTCTTTCCCAGCATCAGCAATTTTTTCCCAGTGAGTTGGCTCTTCATATCAGGTGGCCAAAAAGTATTGGAGCTTACCTTCAGCATCATCCTTCCAGTGAGTATTCAGGATTGGTTTCCTTTAAGACTGACCGGTTTGATCTTCTTGCTGTCCAAGGGACTCTCAAGAGTCTTTTCCAGCACCGCAGTTCAAAAGCATCAATTCTTGGGCGCTGCCTTGGCTACTGTGGCTGTGGTGGTTTAGTTGCTCAGTCATGTCCGAGCAATCCCATGGACTGTAGCCCACCAGGCTCTTCTGTCCATGGGATCCTCCAGGCAAGAATCCTGGAGTGGGCTGCCATTTCCTTCTCCATTTGATTGCTGTAGGTTTATGATAAGTCTTGAAGTCAAGTAGCATCCATCTTCCAAGTTTGTTCTCCTTCAATATTGTATTGCCTATTCTGGGTCTTTTGTTTCCATAATAAACCTGAGAATTGATTAGTCATCTTTCGAGTTTTCTAAGGTGCATGGAACTTAAAATAGAAAAATACTCCAAGGCAAAGACAAGTGCCTACTATAAACCAGGGTTTGGCAGACAACCTCTTATTGAATCCTTACAACTACCTATCAGGGAACTGTTCTTACTGTTGTTCATTTGAAGATGGAGACCCCAAATCCAGAGGGAGTTAATTAGCTAATAAATGGCAGAAATAGATTTTGAACCATTGACACTATAACCAGCTGCCAACACACATTGTCACGTGTAAATCAACCTACTTATGAAGGTAATGTGTACACACTGCATTCACCAAGAGTCCATCTAGGTCCATTCAAGCTAGCATTTCAAATCACTTTGACCTAAATACAATGGATTTGGTTTAACTGTGTCTTTGAAAGGCCACCCTGAGGTTCCTGCCTAGTCCTAAAAATGTCTACTGCAGCATTTAGAAAATAGTGTTAGTTAATAGTCCTAGTTTAAGGAAAACGGGTACAATTTCCAATGAAAGGCTCAGAATGAAATTCTGGTCAGAATAATTTTCATTTTTCTCTTCTGGAGCTGTTCTGTAGTCTGTGAAGAGCTGCTTCCGCTAGTGTCCCTCCTTTAGTCATCAGAATTCTTGATCTAATGCCTTTTTAAAAAAAGAGTTGAGTGTATTTTTCTGTGCCTCATGTAACGCGCTAAAACAATCATGAGCCCTAGGACAAGCAGCTAGCCCAAGTGATGACAAAGAAGCCAGCCTTTGAGTTGGACAGTTCCTCTTTTTAACTTCTTTTTCCATGTGCAGATCTGGAGAGGGTGGTGGGGTCACAGAAAGCAGCCTCCATCAGGTGAGGTTCACTGAGACAGCGATCTCCACAAGTCTTTCCAGTCCTAAGGACCAAGCCTTTGGAAGTCAAGGCCTGCTGTCCATCACCCCTTTTGATAGAGAAAGGATGCCTGCTTCTAAACAGCGGTAGGAGAGGCTGCTCACAGTCAGCTTTCCAGAAAACACACACACACACACACACACACACATAACAGGGACTCAAGTCTGTGAAGCTCTTTTTTTTTTTTTATTGTGTTGGTTTTGCCATACAATGACATGAAACCGCCATGGGTTTACATATGCTCCCCCTCCAGAACCCCTCTCCCTCCTCCCTCCCGATTCCCTCCCCCTGGGACATCTCGGTGCACCAGCCCCAAGCATCAACCCTGGGCTGTTGATTGATTTCACATATGATAATTAACATGTTTCAATGCCATTCTCCCATATCATCCCACCCTTGTGAAGCTCTTTTGCATGAGAAAAATTCTTCTTTCCACCCCTCGAGCATGGTAACAACCCCTGGTGAGTTCCTGCAGGGTGTGAGCTGGCCCTCAGACACAAAAGCTTCATCCGGGTGGGCTCTCACCAGGCGGGGAGTCAGGTGTGTTGATACCCACATCAGGAATCAGACGCGGAGGCACCCGGCCAGCCCTTCCTTTGCCAGGCCAGGCGGCTGCTGCCCTGTGAGAGCCGCACCAGGCAGTCGGGCCGGTCCGCCCCACTGGCCCGTGGCCCCTGCCCTTGGCTCCCGGGGGCCCCAGGCTGGAGGCCAGTAGATGGTGCGCCCTGTGAGGGCACGGCGTCCCGAGGGCTGACCCGGTGTCCCCAGCCAGCCCTGTTCCCGCTTCCTGAGGTCTCTGGCCCTGGAGAGCTGGGCCCTGCCTTCTGACCTGTCTGACCTCTACCTGTCGGGGGAGCCAGGGCTGCCGGGGCCTCTGCTGAGCTCCCCGCCGGGGCGGGGGCGGGGGTGACTGGTCGCCGGGTGGGAGGTGATTCGTTACCTCGTGGCGGGGTGAAGCTCCGGGAGGCCTGGAGCGCTGCAGGAACAGTGCTGAGCGCACGCGACGTCGGAGGCCGGATCCTAACAGACTCTGAGGTCAAACAGCCGCCCTCGGCTTCGGGGGCAGGGGGAGGTGAGCTAGTGTGTGCTGTGCGCGTGAAAGTCCGTGTGCGCACCTGTGTGTGCGCGGTGTGCGCGTGTGCGCCCGCGGCCTGCACCCTCCCAGGCCCGGGCGGGGCGGCGCCGCCCCAGGTGAGCTGTGGCCTTGGCCTTGAACTTTTGTTCCGGGAACCAACGCGGCTGCCCCCGCGCGGGGCCGGCTGCCAGCGCGGCGCCGCCCACGCCGATCGCTCGGCCCAAGTGAAAGGAATTGGCTCCCGACCGACAGGGAGTGTTTTTTCCCTTCTTTAAATACTGCCTCCCCATCCCCCCGCCGCCCCGCCCCGCGCGCGCACACAGCGCTGCTTCTCTGATTTCTGCAGACCTTGGTCAACACTCGCCTGCCTCTCGCTCCGAAAGGATCCATCAGACCCGCTGACCGCCTGCCTCCTCCGCCACTATCCAGGAGTTGGGGGTGGGGAGTGGGGAGGGACCGGGGGGAGGGGTGGGGGAGGGGGGAGGATGGGGGGCTCACTGCTGTCCCTCCTGCGGATGCTGCCGGGCCCTGGGCCGGACCTCTTCTCCAGGAAACCTCGGCCGGGGAGCTCTACCCGACCCAGAGCGCCCCCTCACTGCCCCCGCACCTTCTTTCTGCCTCACGGTCCACAAGGGCAAAGGATCCCTGTGGCTTCTTTTCAGAAAGTTAAGATACAGCCATCATTGTGGGTGCGTGCTCAGTCCTGTCTGAGTCTTGGCAAGCCCCCATGCTTGTCGCCCGCCAGGCTTCTCTGTCCCTGGGATTCTCCAGGCAAGAATACTGGAGTGCGTTGCCATGTCCTCCTCCAGGGGATCTTCCTGATCCGGGGATGGAACCCAGGTCTCTTGCGTGTCCTGCATGGGCAGGCAATTCTTCACCAGCGCACCACCACCTGGAACCCAAGCTGTAAGGCCCACGCTGTCAAATTCACCCTTTAGACCACTTGAAGGCACGCAGTTTGGTAGTTTTGAATATATTCACAAAGTTGTGCGTGAATTCGGAACATCGTCACGACCACCCCCACCCGCCACCGCCACGGAAGAAATCCCGTACCCTTGGCTGTCACTCCGGGTCTCCACCTCCACCCACAGGCCCTGGCAACTCCTTTCTCTCTCTGGGTTTGGCAAACCTGGACATTTCACATCAATGGAATCGCACAGCGTGTGGCCTTTTGTGACGGGCTTCTTTCTTCTGCCCTAATATTGTCAAGGCTCATCCATGTTCCAGCATGTGTTAGCTCCTCATTCCTGTCCAAGGCTGGATAGCATTCCATGAAATGGTCAGGGTCCGTGATGTCTGGGTATTCTTAGCTGATGAGCTGCTGTGGCTATGGGCAGGGCTTTTGTTGTCCACTGTCAGGAGCTTCCAGTGGGCTGTGTGCAAGCTGCCCAGAGTCTGCCTGCTGAGTGCATAAGTGAAGGATACCCGGGTTGGGATATCTGAGGCATGACAGTCGACTCTGCCCCACGTGGGGAGATGCGTGGTCCCCCAGCACCCCTCCACCACACCTGCCCACAGTTCATCCGTCAAACCAAGGACTGGAGCCACCCGGCCTCCAACATCTGGCTCTAGCCTTTTCAGACATTTTAGCAAAGCAGGAGACGTGTTACCTTTGGAAAATGTAGAGAAATGCAAGCCGCAGGCTGGAGTGAGTATGCATCCATAACTGAAACTGCTTTTTTTTTTTTTCCTGTAGCACTCCTCAAGGATATTTATTCTCATTGAAAAATTAACTGAAGACACCCCACCACATAGCATTTTTCATCCAAAGATATCAACAGCCCTTTCTGAATGCTATCCTCATAATACCTCTGTGAGGAAGCTAGCATAATTCTAATTTTTAGTAAAGCTAAGGCACAAACAAGAGCCTGAGTTGCAAAAGTGGTCTGGTGTTTTGTTCATGCAAACACACTTCCTTCATACTGACGTAGGCAACTCAAGACATACTGCTAGGAAATGTCCTCAGAGGAAGTAGACCTAAGAGCCAAATAAAATCATTCACAACTCTGGAAAAGCAGTGCTCTCTCTAAAGCTCGCTGATGGCATCTCAGGAAATTACTAATATGTGCTGTCCTGTTGAATATAGAGACCAAACCACCTCTGATGGTAGGAAAAAGGCTGAAGGAACAGTCTTCTTGTTTTTCCTCTACTGTTGAGACCAGAAACTGCTTTTTAAATGATTATCTGGGTCAAGCCGCAGAAGGCATTTGTAACAGGCGTCCAAATGACAGAAATTTGCCGTGAATGACAGAGAAGGAATGATGGGTCAAATTAAAAAGATGAAAGGTAACAGGAATAAATAGAAGTGTGGCATTTAGCTCCAAAACTCAACAGAACAGCTCCTGGCTGGAGGAAAGAAGGCCAAACGGTGCCCATGTACAAAAGGAGTTTAGTTGTTGTTCAGTTGCTAAGTCGTATCCGACTCTTTGCAACCCTACGGACTGTAGCTCACCAGGCTCTGCTGTCCATGGGATTTCCCGAACATGAATATTGAAATGGGTTGCCATTTCCTTGTCCAAGGACTCTTTCCGATCCAGGAATCAAACCCGATATTCCTGCTTGGCAGGTAGATTCTTTACCCCTGAGCCACCGGAGAAGCCCACAAAACGGTTTTAGTTGACACTAAATATTAATAAATCTCATTAAGAGTCATGCCAGGGCTAAGCTGCCAAAAAAGCCAACGTGATTTGTTGTATTAATAGGAGTATCGTGGCAGAAACAAGGGAGGTGCCCCTAGTGAGGCCACCGCTGGTGCACAGGCCACATCCTCAGAGGCAGGCCACCAAGAAGAGCAAGCCTGGAGGGGACGGGGAGGATGGCGGGGGCTTTCGGAACCCCGATGTATTAGGAAGTCCAGGGTTTTGGTCTGCAGAGGGAAGCCAGAAAGTACTTCACAAGCGTGATGGCATGGCCCATGGCAAAGCGAGTTGATTTGTGCCGTGTGGACCTGGACATGGCTGGAGCCATTGCTGCACAGGACAAGGAAGAACTGTGTGGTGGTGAACTGTGTGGCCCGAACGTGGAGAGACAGACCACCGGGGTGGAAGCACGGGGGTGGGAGCCCGCTTATCACGGCTGGGAGCCAAGTCGTGACCAGGAGAGTGCTGGTCATTTATGAGATATAGAAGGGGGGAAGGGAGGCAAGGGGAAGGGGAGAAAGGGGGAGGGGAGGAAAGGGGGGAGGGAAAGAAAGAGGGGGAGAAAAGAAAGGGAGAGGGGAGGACAGGGGCGATCCAGAACCCCAGGAGTCTGCCCTGTCCCTGGGTGCTGCTGGCCCAAGAACAGCCTCCTGCTGGGATTCTGAGTTTAGACTCTATGCAAATAGACTGTTCTTTTCGGTCCCTGAAACTCCCAGAGGTAAATTACCTGCTGAGGCAATGGTGGATTAATCTGAGGCAATTAGCTATCTCTAAGTCCACCCAAGCCCACATTTGAATCAGATAGGGTGATTCATAGCAATCTGAAGTCGACTGTGAAAACTGGGTTCTTCCCGAAACACCTGCCAGGTGCCCTTGGTGACGCATCAGACATCAGGGCTGTGCTCTGCCTGGGGTTGGCGCAGCTGATTGGCGAGGCTACCTTTGGCACCCTAAGGACTGTGGGAGGGGGAGTGGGAGAGCCGTGGCCACTTCCTAGTCCCGGGTCTGAAGACCATGCTATTTGGCACACTTGGCCAATCCCCCACCCGCGCCACACTGGGCTTTCTTCGCCAGGCAGAGTGCGGCTCATGACAGGGGGTTGCTTTGCTTATACAGAAGCTGGCCTGTGGCATTTGTGAGGCCAGTGATCATTTCTTACTGACCACGATGGATTTGGCATTCCCGAGGTCCAGCTCTGTAGGTGCAAGTGTCCTAAAGGGAGTGCCTTCTGACTCACAAGTCCTTAAGCACCGGTCACAGGCGGCCAAGGCCAGGTGGTGGCACTGTTAATGGTTTGGATACCACAGTCTTCTCTGCCATGCTAACATGTGCTATGTTGCTACAGTTGTGTCCAACTCTTTGCAGCCCCATGGACTCTAGCCTGCCAGGCTCCTCTGTCCATGGCATTCTCTAGGCAAGAATACGGGAGTGGGTTGCCATGCCCTCCTCCAGGATATCCTCCCCACCCAGGGATCTCTTATGTCTCCTGCACTGGTGGGCATGTTCTTTACCACTAGTGCCACCTGAGAAGCAAGGCCCAGGTGGGCTTGAGTGACAAGCCTGGCTGCTTTCCATAAGGAGGGAGGCTGGCTTTGGGGCAGCCACAGTCTCAGGACGCACCTAAAGGATTCCCTCTGGTCAGCTCTGCAGAGTTCAGGGCTGCCTGGGCCCTCAGGGGAGCTCAGTCACTGGGAGACTGGAATCACTCATCCCAACGTGCTCAGCAGACGAGGACACCCTGAACTGGGGAAACCAAAGACCAGAGAGAGAGGAGTCACGAGACGAGCACTGGGTGATGCCAAAAGTGACTGCAAGTGGCACACACATCAGGAAGCCCAGGTTCTCCTGGGACATTCCCGCCATCCTTAAGAGCAAGTGCAGGATGGAGACGTGTGCCCAAGACTGAGCTGGACACACTGCTGGTCCAGATGCCAGGCGCTGGGGGCCTGGCTGAGCCGGGGTGATTCAGCCCCATCACCTGTGAGGGACACCGCAGGCCTGGAGTGTTGTGCCCAGAATAGCAGTTCCCACTTCTCTGAGCACAAGGCGCCCATTCTTGGCACCAAATTCACTTTGGGATGTGTCCAGGAGAACCTGCTCCACAGAAAGCTTCTTCCGGGGGTTCCTGGAACCCCCACATCCCTGCAGGTGGATCTGGGAAGGGGAGAGATGCTCTCCACACTGTGAACAGTGGGAAGGGCAGAGATGCTCTCCAAAGTGTGAACGGTGGGAAGGGCAGAGATGCTCTTTGCAGTATGAATGATGGGAAGGGAAAAGATGCTCTCCACACTGAACAGTGGGAAGGGCAGAGATGTTCTCCAAAGTGTGAGCGGTGGGAAGGGCAGAGATGCTCTCTACAGTGTGAATGATGGGAAGGGGAGAGATGCTCTCTGCAGTGTGAACAGTGCTGATGCAAGTGCCACCACCCCGCATGACTCATGTTCTCACACTCTCATGTAACCGGACATCAGCTGTAGAATTTGGGTGCGGGGAGTGAGAGGGTCTTCTGACAGCCCTTCCCCTATCTCCTCCATATTCCTACTGCTGGTCCCTCACCCTCAACTTGCCTCAAGACATAACCCACTGAAGGGAGAGCTAGCTAGCAGGTCCCAAGATCCAGGAGATGGCACCCAGACATCTGCCCTCCAGTGTCCACATGCTGCTCATCCACCAAACCCGGGGTCTTTCCACCTCAACCTCTCCCAGGCTTTCCTCCTCCAGTTTCCAAGCTTTGTACCTTCCCCCCCCTCCCCACCAACACACACACACACATTCCTCATTCCCCGAGGCCTTTTCTTTCTAGCTGAGAAAGAGAAAAGCCAGGAATCTGGACTCAGGCCCACTCTTCCTCTCCTCACAGGGATCCATGTGGTCTGTTACCAATAAGCTGAGATGGTCAGGGCTAACATCGGCTTGCACTTCTTTCTCCCACTAGGTTATTTAAGCCTCCCATGACCTCTTGCTTTTGATAAACAAGCAGTTCTCATTTGTGAGGAATTGACAAAGAGATCCCAGCTGGGAACCTGGGGTCACTGAGGTACACAGTAAATGCTCTAGCCACCAATCCGTATATTTGCCCTTTATAGACTCCATGATCTGATTGCTATCTGTGTTCTGGTTCCTTTCCTGCTAAGTGAAGTGGGGTTGCCTGGGGAACAATTCCCAGGTCCCGGTTTTGAGCAGGGAGTCATTTTCCGCAGGAAATCTGGGCACTCCAGAAGCCAGCTGGGGAGGGGGCAGCTCTGCTAGGGCCTTCTAGGGGCTGCTCACCCCGCAGACTCAGACTGAGGGCGGGGTGGCAGCTGGAGAGGGCTCTGGCCTGAGGCCTCAGCCTGCCTTTGCTGACGTTGGAGCCTCGGAGCAGGGCTGCTGACGTGGACTGACTGGGCTGGCTGTTTACTGAACTGTTTTTTAATAGCTGCACTTCCAGTAAGACCTGAGAACACGCCACAGCACCCTCATTTACAGCACTGAGCGTGTCACTCAAGCAGCATGTGGGCCAAGAAAGGGAGAGTCCAGGAAAGGTGAGGTTCACAGGCAGTCAGGACAGTCACCTGATGTGGAAAAAAAAAAAAAAAAAAAGAGCCTGGGGTAGACCAGATGGCTGCACTGGCGCTGTCCAGGGCTAACCCATGGGCTGCATTTTGAAGAGGTCAGTTCAAGCAGAATTTCTTCTTGAGAAGGTTCCAATAACCAAGGCACCTTGTTCTGGGAATAGGAACTAGCCTCAGACTGGCTGGTTTCCAGAATGATGTGAGCAAGTCATTTCTCCTCCTTTGAGCCGTGGTGTCCCTACCTGTGTGATGAGGGTGTTCAGCCACTGATTCCTTTAGGGGGCAAAAGCCAGCCCAGGGTTGGCATGGGGGCTCTGTCTTTCCGGCCGTGGGGCTGTGGGAAAACCCTTGTCTTGTGAAGACATAATCTTGTCATGAGTTTACACAGACGTTAGTGTCCCTGCCGCCTCTGGGTGCTGCTGCTCTGAGCGTTTGTGTGAAAACACACACAGAACACTTGGCAGAAACGCAGGTGCCCAGCGAGCGCTCAACACCCAGGAGCTCTTATCAGCATCTGCACCAGTTGGTGGAGGGTCTGAGCACTGGGGGCACTGTGCATTGGGCAGGGTGGGGATGGTGTTCTCAGATCCCTTCCCGCTGGAACTTTCCACACCTGTGATCTAACTAAAAGCCACTGGCGCTTTTCTTCCCTCTTGATGAAAGTTACAGAAACACCTACTTCCATTCTACTCAGATTCCTAAAACACAGTCCTTTTTTTTATTTAAAACGATTTCCCTGAGGCAAAAGTCAAGCTGTCCATTTGGAATGAAAGATGATGATGATGAAAGCAATAAAAAAAATAATAATAACAAGAAATTCCTCTTTACTTGGTATTGTAGACTTGAACAGGCTTCCCTGGTGGCTCAGGGGTATGGAATTTGTCTGCCAATGCAGGAGGCACTGGTTCAATCCCTGGGTTGGGAAGATCACCCGGAGAAGGAAATGGCAACCCACTCCAGTATCCTTGCCTGGGAAATCCCATGGACAGAGGAGCCTGGTAGGCTCCATGGGGTTACAGAGTCAGACACAACTCAGCGACTAAACTACCCCCACAGAGATTTGAATCCTCCTGACAGGCCTGTAAATATGCGAAGGGAAAGTATGTCCTGTGAGTTGCAGGTGCAGAGACTGATGTGCAGGGAGGTTGTCTGAGGTAACATGGATAATGAGGGCATGGGGTTGGGGTGCGGGGACTAGAAATTGGGTCCTGTGGCTCCAAATCTAGTCTCTTTCTAAAGAAAATGCTATAGTAGTTGGCTTTTTCAAAACTGGGGGGAAAACTGCCAAGATGTGTACAATTTGTCTCCCTGTTGTTGCACACGGTTGGCTCTTTGGGAGGCTGTGGACACAGGCTCCAGATGTGCTGTCGGGGCATGTGTAAACACCACTCCCTGCAGGCTCACTGGGGTGCCCCTTAACAGGAAGACCCTCCCACAGCAGCCCCCTCCTGTGGAGGCGTCCTGGGTCATGTGTCAGCCTTTCCCTCCTTTCTGAGCCACCATGGGTGAGCCCTTGAGACAAGAAATCCGTGTGGAATCCGAGGAAGATTCTAGACCAGGTCTCCTAGGGGATGGGGAGATATGCAAGCTCAGCCAATGGAGGAGAGTGATTGGTTACTAAAAGCACTTGTGATAAATGGAGGAGACCTTTCAAACAACACCAACAACCAGTTTTAACTGGAAATGACCTGGCCAAAAAGAACAGGGACAGAGACCCTGTGGCCCAGATACTGGGGCCTGGAAGGCTTTGCCCAAGCACCCGGCCACCCCCTCCGGCAAGCCGACCCGACCTGGCAGGACAGGAGGGAAGAGGCCCTGGGACAAGTCTCATCAGGCCGCAGGGGGCCGCTTCCCGGACTCGCTGGCGTCCAAGACAGCCGCCACCGCCTCCTCCTCGCTGACACGTAGGCAGCTTATCTTGGGTCTTGTTTTGGCTTAGAAATCCTTTAATCTCCCAGGATCCTTTTAATGGATCAGCCTCTATTTTTATTCTTGGATGGCGGAGAGAATCAGAGACTCAGCCGACTCCTCTGGACGTGTAGAGGCCTGTCCCCCAGAGCACTGAATTCTTTGCCGCTTCCAGCCAGTGAAGCACGGAGCCAGGATTCTGAAATGAACACGTGGACAGGAGGGGGCTTGCTCTTAAGCACCGAGCGTGGGGCATAGTAGGCATTCAGCAAATATTTGCTGAAAGCAAACACTGAAGGCTTCTATTAATTAATTCCAAGCAGTTTTCCACCCTGTTGCACAGCCGTGGGGACACGTGGTCCAGCCGCCCACAGGTTGTTTTCTGAACTGATTAGCCCGGTGCCTGTCATTTTCCCAAAGCGAAATATCTGTGGATGTGGCTACGTGCCATGGAACCTTCTAGGCTTCTTGCTTTCCTTTCCATTACAAGATTACTTACTTTGCTTTACCTTCTTATATGTGGTCACTGTGTTTACCCTCATGACTCTCTCCATGGGGAGCCCCAGGGCATGTGGGTGCTGTCCTGAGCTGAGGCTTCCTTTTTGCCTTCTTCTTTTTAATATATTTTACATTTTGGTCTTAATTTTTAAAGTATGGTTGATTTACAGCATTGGGTTAGTTTCAGGTGTATAGCCACATGAAACAGTTCTAGATATATATATATATATATATATATATATATATATATATATATATATGGGCTTCCCTGGTGGCTCAGGGTAAAGAATCTGCCTGCCAAGGCGGGAGACACAGATTCAATTCCTGCGGCAGGAAGATCCCCTGGAGAAGGAAATGGCAAGTCACTCCAGTATTCTTGCCCGGGAAATCCCACGGATAGCAGAGCCTAGTGGACTACATCCACAGGGTCACAAAGAGTTAAACATGACTTAGCGACTGAGCATTAGCATATATATATTACCTATATAGGGCTTCCCTGGTGGCTCAGTGGTTAAGAAGCTGCTTGCCAATATAGGGGACGTAAGAGACCAGGGTTCTATCCCTGGGTGGGGAAGATCCCCTGGAGGAGGGCACGGCAACCCACTCCAGTATTCTTACCTGGAGAATCCCATGGACAGAGGAGCCTGGCAGGGCTAGTCCTTGGAGTCTCAAAGAGTCAGACGTGACTGAAGTGACTCAGCACGCACACAGGCACATGTGTAACATATATATTCTTTTTTAGATTCTTTTCCCTTCTAGGTTATTGTAAACTATTGAGTACAGTTCCCTGTGTTGTACAGTAGGTCTTTGTCTGTTTTATACCTAGCAGTGTGTATGCTAATCCCAACCTCCTAATTTATCCTTCCTCCCCACCCCTTTCCCCTTTGGGAACTGTAAGTTTGTTGTCTAAATCTGTGAGTCTGTTCCTGCCTTGTAAATAAGTTCATTTTATATCATTATTTTAGATTCCATCTATAGGCAATATTATACGGTACGTGTCTTTTCCTGTCTGTTTGCCTTCTTCTCCGTGCTTATCAAAATCCATTCTGGGCTCTACAGGAATGGCATTTGGGTTGTTCTAGCTGCCGTGGTCTGGGAACTGGAGAATTACTGGACACCAGCAGCATCGTGCTCTAGGGATGCTGTTCCATGTTAAGCTGTCAGCACCCTCCCCAGACTGTTGGAAGTGGGGAAAAGGACAACAGGTCCTGAGTGGGCCCTGGACGTCTAAGGCCATGCAGTGAGCCTCCTGAGTGAATGAGCAGACATGCCCTGGGAGCTTACTACAATCCCAGAGGTGCTGGGGAGAAGGTCAGACTCAGAAGCCCACCAGTTCCCCATCTGGCTCCTGCAGTCATGAGGACCACGTGGAGGCCGTGACCCACACATTCGCCAGAGCTGCCCCTTCTGAAGGCAAAGGCTCAGCTCATAGCGAAGCTGAGGGAAGCATCTCTAACCTGCTCCTTATGCTAGGGTGTGTGTCTCTGTTAGATTTTCCCAAAAACAACAGGATATGGTTGTTGTTGCTTCACTCATATCTGATTCTCTGACCCCCATGGACTCTAGCCTGCCAGCTCCTCTGTCCATGGGATGCTCTGGGCAAAGGATACTGGAGAGTGGGTTGCCATTTCCTTCTCCAGGGGATCTTCCTGACCCAGGGACTGAATCCACATCTCCTATTTGGCAGGCGGATTATTTCCCACTGAGCCACCTGGGAAGCCAATAGAATATGTATCTATCTGTATACATGAACAGACTTATTATAAGGAATTCACTCATGCAGTTATTTGGGCTGAGAAGTCCTCAGGTCCGGCAGTTGGCAAGCTGCAGATCCCGGAAGAGCTGATGTTTCAGTCCAGCATACAGGTTCAGTTCAGTTTAGTTCAGTCACTCAGTCCTGTCTGACTCTTTGTGACCCCATGAATTGCAGCACATCAGGCCTCCCTGTCCATCACCAACTCCCGGAGTCCACCCAAACCCATGTCCATCAAGTTGGTGATGCCATCCAGCCACCTCATCTTCTGTCGTCCCCTTTTCCTCCTGCCCTCAATCTTTCCCAGCATGAGGGTCTTTTCCAATAAGTCAAGTCTTCACATGAGGTGGCCAAAGTACTGGAGTTTCAGCTTCAACATCAGTCCTTCCAATGAACACCCAGGACTGATCTCCTTTAGGATGGACTGGTTGGATCTCCTTGCAGTCCAAGGGGCTCTCAAGAGTCTTCTCCAACGCCTCAGTTCAAAAGCATCAATTCTTTGGTGCTCAGCTTTCTTCACTGTCCAACTCTCACATCCATACATGACCACTGGAGAAACCACAGCCTTGACTAGATGGACCTTTGTTGACAAAGTAATGTCTCTGCTTTTTAATATGCTGTCTAGGTTGGTCATAACTTTCCTTCCAAGGAGTCTTTTGATTTCATGGCTGCAATCACCATCTGCAGTGATTTTGGAGCCCAGAAAAATAAAGTTAGCCACTGTTTCCACTGTTTCCCCATCTATCTGCCATGAACTGATGGGGCCACATACAGGCTAGAAAAGGCCAATGTCCTAGCTCACTCACTCAGGCAGGAGTTTTTCTTTCTCTCTCTTCTATTAATTTTTAAAAATTTATTTATTTATTTTTGGCTCTGCTGAGTCTTCATTGTTGTGCTGGAGCATCTCATTGCAGTGGCTTCTCTTGTTGTGGAGTGCTGGCTCTGGGGTGCACAGGCTTAGGAGTTGCAGTGGGCGGGCTTCGTTATCCCATGACACGTGGAATCTTCCTGGACCAGGGATCAAACCTGTGTCTCCTGCATTAGCAGGCAGACTCTCAACCACTGGACCACCAGAGAAGTTGTAGGCATTCCGTCTTATTTGGCTTTTTTTATTCTTTTCAATGTTTCAATTGATTGCATGAGGACCACCCACACTAGGAAGGGCAATCTGCCTTACTCGGTCAACTGACTGAAATCTCAATCTCATCCAGAAACACCCAGAATAATGTTTAACCAAATATCTGGGCAGCCCATGATCCAGTCAACACATAAAATTAGCCATCACAATGTTCCAAACCATACTTCCCAGCCTTGGAGAGACTGAGTTGATTGAAGGTCTTGCCCAAACCAAGGATGGCCACTTTGTGTGGCTGAGGGATAATCCGTGAGGGTCTGTAGGATAATAGCCTAGAGTGGGGACCTTGGCAATGAGCAAAGATGGTTATGGTATCTCTCCTAGAGATATAGATGAAATTGGTCAGTTGGTTCCTAAAGGAGAGGCGGGGAGGCATCCAGAGAGAAGTGGAGACCCATGGGCAGTAGGGGATTCAGGCTAATGGGGGTACCATAGTGAAGACGCAGAAATGCCTGATGCCAGCTGGGCAGCAGGACAACATGGAATCCAGAGTTGCCTTCCATGCTGAATGACCACCAGGATCACCCTCTGTGGGGCCTGTAGTACATTAGATTCTGTCCACTCTTATGTCCCTTATTACCAAATGGTTCCTGAACTTAATCACAGAACCCCAGTTCTTAAGGTAAACTAGATGAGTCTGTGTCTTTACCTTCAAATGAGATGAAACTTTACCACACATGAGACGCTAATGCTCATGACATGAATCCACTTGACTCTTCAAATGGACTGGAGTCCAAGAGGAAGAAGAAACTCATGAGGACGCTTTTCTGCTCCATCTCCTTCCTCTCTTGGCTGGATGAGAGCTATATTGGCGTAAGAGATGCAAAGGGGCAAGGCTGGAGACCTTGTCCTTGTGTAGATGCCACTGTTCACAGATTTTGTTGGAGAGAGAAGCATGGGATCAGCTGTTTCCCCCCGTTTGCCATTATAGGCTTTCAGACCACACAGGTCACTCATCTCATCTTTGATGTTCCACACAGTCCTTGTACATCTTCCCTGATGGAGGGTTGGGTAGATGGAAGGAAAAGATGAGATAAATTCTTACCATGGCAACATTAGAGTCATTATATATGTCAGCTAGAGGAGCATAAAAAAATGTGCCCTGATTCAATTGATAATATTGTTAAGTACTTGCTATGTGACAGGTAGGGTCCTAAGTGCTTAGAAGATGTTGGTGACTAAAATAAAGACCCCTGACATGGGCACTTACATTGTCACGGGGGAGCAGACATCAAACAATGAGGCATAATAAGATAAAATAGTTAAGTATAATACAGTAAGGTAATAAATATAATAAAATGAGCAAATACAATAAAATTTATGGGATGTTGAAGGTAATAAGTGCACTGGAAATAAGGAAGTATAGAACATGAGAGGGGTGTGTAAAACTTGGGAGGACAAAGGTCAGTCCCACTAAGAATGTGGTCTTTATGGAAAGACTTGCAAGAGGTGAAAGAGTCACTGGAGCATCCAGGGCAGAGTGTTCAGGCAGATAGAAGTTCTAAGGCGGGAGCGTCAGACATGTTCAAGGAGTAAGGAGAAGGTGGGGCTTCCCTGGTGGTCTCATGGTAAAGAATCCACCTGGCAATGCTGGAGATGCAGGCTCAATCCTGCAACTAAGCCCCAAGCGCTCCAACTACTGACACTGAGTTCTCTAGAGCTCACCTATGCTCCACCAGAGAAGCCCACACCTCAGCTAGGGAAGGCCTGCATGGTATAATGAAGAAACCACACAGCCAATTTTTTTTTTTTAAAAACGGGCAAAAAAGAATAATGAGAAGTCCACTGTGGCTAGAAGTTGGAGGGAAGGGAGGAGGCAGGATGCTGGAGCAGAGGGGAATGAGGCCAGATCACATGGGGTGTTGGGGATACAGGGAAGAATGAAGGATAGGTCTGAGCAAAAAAAAAAAGAGCAAATGATACAGGATTCATTTAATCCCTGATAGAATCAGTGACTCCTGGTGGGGGAGGGGAGCAGTAGAGCATAGGCCCCTGACCCTCAGAACCTCTTTTTGCACAGCTCCCTTCTTTCAAAGAACACACTGTCTTTTTTTTTTTTTCTTTACTTTATTGTGTTGATTTTGGCATACATTGACATGAATCTGCCATGGGTTTACATATGTTCCCCTTCCAGAACCCCCCTTCCTCCTCCCTCCCAATTCCCTCTCCCTGGGTCATCCCAGTACACCAGCTCCAAGCATCAAACCTGGGCTGGCAATTGATTTCACATATGATAATTAACATGTTTCAATGCCATTCTCCCATATCATCCCACCCTTGCCCTCTTCCACAGAGTCCATGAGACTGTTCTATACATCTGCGTTCCTTTTGCTGTCTCACATGCAGGGTTCTCGTTACCATCTTTCTAAATTCCATATATATGTGTTAGTATACTGTATTTTTGTTTTTCCTTCTGGCTTACTTCATTCTGTATAATAGGCTCCAGTTCTGTCCACCTGAGTAGAACTGACTCAAATGAATTCTTTTTAATGGCTGAGTAATATTCCATTGTGTATATGTACCACAGCTTTCTTATCCATTCATCAGTTGATGGGCATCTAGGTTGCATCCATGTCCTGGCTATTGTAAACAATGTGGCGATGAACATTGGGGTACACATGTCTCTTTCAATTCTGGTTTCCTTGGTGTGTATGCCCAGCAGTGGGATTGCTGGGTCATATGGCAGGTCTATTTGCAGTTTTTTAAGGAATCTCCACACTGTTCTCCATAGTGGCTGTACTAGTTTGCATTCCCACCAACAGTGTAAGAGGGTTCCCTTTTCTCCACATCCTCTCCAGCATTTATTGCTTGTAGACTTTTGGATGGCAGCCATTCTGACTGGTGTGAAATGGTACCTCATTGTGGTTTTGATTTGCATTTCTCTGATAATGAGTGATGTTGAGCATCTTTTCATGTGTTTGTTAGCTATTTTTATGTCTTCTTTGGAGAAATGTCTGTTTAGTTCTTTGGCCCACTTTTTGCTTGGGTCGTTTATTTTTCTGGAATGGAGCTGCTGGAGTTGCTTGTATATTGAAAGAAATCAAAGAGGACACAAATAGATGGAGAAATATACCATGTTCATGGATTGGAAGAATCAATATAGTGAAAATGAGTATACTACCCAGAGCAATCTGTAGATTCGATGCAATTCCTATCAAGCTACCAGAGGTCTTTTTCAGAGAATTAGAACAAATAATCTCACAATTTGTATGAAAATACAAAAAAACCTCGTATAGCCAAAGCAATCTTGAGAAAGAAGAATGGAAATGGAGGAATCAACCTACCTGACTTTAGGCTATACTACAAAGCCACAGTCATCAAGACAGTATGGTACTGGCACAAAGACAGAAATATAGATCAATGGAACAAAATAGAAAGCCCAGAGATAAATCTACACACCTATGGACACCTTATCTTTGACAAAGGAGGCAAGAATGTACAATGGAGAAAAAACAATCTCTTTAACAAGTGGTGCTGGGAAAACTGGACAGCCACTTGTAAAAGAATGAAACTAGAGCACTTTCTAACACCATACACAAAAATAAACTCAAAATGGATCAAAGACCATTTCCATAAGACCAGAAACTATAAAACTCCTAGAGGAAAACATAGGCAAAACACTCTCTGACATGAACCAAAGCAGGATCCTCTATGACCCACCTCCCAGAATATTGGAAATAAAAGCACGAATAAACAAATGGGACCTAATTAAAATGAAAAGCTTCTGCACAACAAAGGAAACTATAAGCAAGGTGAAAAGGCAGCCTTCAGAATGGGAGAAAATAATAGCAAACGAAGCAATGGACAAACAATTAATCTCAAAAATATATAAGAACACACTGTCTTAAGGAGGCCTCAGTGCTGAAGGGCAGTGATGTCTTGCCCCTTGCACACGTGAGGGCAGAGAAAGTGTTGAGGGCCAGCGATGTAAACACGTCGAAATTAACTCTCATTTCTTCTTGTCTGCTATGAGCAAACTCTATTCTAAGGCAGCTCTTCGTTTTTACCATCTGTGTCCCAACAAATGTGTCCTGACCACGAATACGCTAATGTGGTACAGTTTTTTAAAGGCTCTGAAGGGGTATATCTTGGTGAAGCAAGTAAGCATTCCAGTAGCTTTCCACGAGTTCATTTCAGATCACAGAACCAAGGTAAACTTCTTCACTTTCAGATGGAGCTAGATTCTGAGGGGGGCGGGTGCCTGTGTGATGGGTGAATATCTTAGTTAATGTGGGTTTGTTCCTCGGGGTGCGAGATTTCTCTGTCCTTTTAATCCTCATTGAAGACATTCTCTGTGGCTTCATCTGATGTTTCCAATAGTCTGTCTTGCACAGTGAATACGTTTTTGGATGTAAATTTCTCCTTTTGAGAATTTGCTAGCTCAAATGCATGGTAAGGTGAATTCTTCACCACTGGACTACCAGGAAGTCCCACCTTCTCCTTGTTCCTTGAATGTGTCTGCTGCTCCTGCCTTAGGACTCTTGCAATGGCTGTTCCATCTGCCTGAACCCTCTTCCCCAGATGCTCCAATGACTAGCTACTGTAGAGGTTCAGGAGGTATGGGGAGTTATATTTTTCTGAGACTCAGCCACTGCAGAGATGGTCCCCAGAGGTGCTTCCTGCTCCTCCTCAACTCCTGGCCTCACTGTGGCTTCATCGTCCAGTGCTGGCTCCTGACCGCTTCATGCGACGGAGGGAGATGTTATAGAATGCTGTAACATCTGACACAGTAGTAACAAGTTCTGTGCCCTGGATGCTTCTGTTCCCCCTAAATTCATATGCTGGTGCTCTAATACCCAACGTAATGGAACTAGGAGGTGGGACCTTTGGGAGGTGACTAGGGTCAGATAAGTTTCTGAGGGTGGGGACCCCATGATGGGATTAGTGTCCTTGTAAGGGGAGGACATGGCACCAGAACTTAATCTCTCTTCCTGTGAGTACATGGCACGAAAGCAGGAAGAGGACCTCACCAAGAGTGGAATCTATTGGCACTTTCCCCTCACATTCCTGCTTAGATCGATGTAGGATTTGGGCAGTGGTGTGCACCATGGTTCTGTTCTGTAAGCCTCTGCTGTTCTTCCTTGGCTTGCTCCACAGTGCTCCCAGCCTCCAGAACTGCGAGAAATACAGGCTGTTTAAGCTTCTCAGTCCATGGTGTTTTGTCACAGCACCCTGAGTTAAGGTAGCAAGGATGAGTAGTCCCTGCTATGCAAACTCGCAAATGTTTACTATTTCTGTTTTTGCATTTTCTGACCATTTTTAACATTTGAAGTATAATTGAAGCATAACAAAATGCACAGCTGTTACATGTTTAGTTCAACATGCTCAGTCCCTCAGTCGTGTCTGACTCTCTGCGACCCCATGGACTGTAGCCCGCCAGGTTCCTGTGTTCATGGGGATTCTCCAGGCAGGAATACTGGAGTGGGTAGCCTTTCTTTTCCCCAGGGATGGAACCCAGGGCTCCCGCACTGCAGGTGGATTCTTTACCAGCTGAGTTACCAGGGAAGCCCAAGAATACTGGAGTGGGTAGCCCACCCTTTCTCCAGGGGATCTTCCCAACCCAGGAATCAAACTGGGGTCTCCTGCACTGCAGGTGGATTCTTCACCAGCTGAGCCACCAGGGAAGCCCAAGAATACTGGAGTGGGTAGCCCATCCCTTCTCCAGGGGATCTTCCCAACCCAGGAGTTGAACTGGGGTCTCCTGCATTGCAGGTGGATTCTTCACCAGGTGAGCCACCAGGGAAGCCCAAGAATACTGGAGTGGGTAGCCCATCCCTTCTCCAGGGGATCTTCCCAACCCAGGAGTCGAACTGGGGTCTCCTACATTGCAGGTGGATTCTTCACCAGCTGAGCCACCAGGGAAGCCGCTTTCCTGTTTGATAAGTTTGGACTATTGTCCACTGTGCAGCCCAACTCATCACCTCTATCAAGACGTAGAGCTCATCCATCAACCCAGAATGTCCCCTCTTGGTCCTTTCCAGTTAGCTGCTGGCCCAGCCTGATGACCTTGGAGGCAACCACCGCGTGACTTCTGTCACCACAGAAGAGCTTTGCCCATTCTAGGGTGTCACTGAAATGGACGTTCCCAGGCTGTGTTACTTGTGTGCATGACTGTCCCTCCCTGTTTTTGAGAGGCTTTCACATAATTGCGCTTATCTGTGATTTTTATTGTTGAGTAGTATTCCACTGTATGAATATACCACCACTTGTTTATCCCTCTTCCTGTTGATGGGCATTTTTTAATTTATTTGGTTATTGTAAATAAATCTTGCATGTGTCTTTCTGTAGACATGCTTTCATTTCTGTTGGGCAAGTACCTGGAAATGGAATTGCTGGGTCATAGGACAGACGACGGATGAACTTTAAAGGAACTGCCAAGGGGATCAGGAACACAGTCGGACCATTTCCTTCTCTCCTAGCAGTGTAAGGGCATTCCAGTTGCTCTTCCCTGCAGCCAACAGTTGGCATTGTCTGTCTTTTTTTTTTTTTTTAATTTTAGCTATTCCAGTGGGTGTGTAATAGCTGTAGTTTTAATTTTCATTTCTCTGGTGACTAATACTGCTGAGTAACTTTTCATATGCTTACTGACCTTTCATGTGTCTTCCTTGGTGAAATGTTTGTTCAAGTCTTTTGATAGTTTTTAAAATGGGTTTTTGGTGTTTCACGTTAATTTGTAGTTCTGCTCTTTATCTTTGTCTCTGTCTTTCCCCCTGGTTACCCTCGAAATTCCTTGAGATGTTTTACTACTTCTCACTACAGTGCTCACCCCCATTCTTTGTCAATAGCAGATGCTTAAAATTTTATTGGTTGTGAGCAAGTGCTAGGCTCTGCCTGTTTAGTGCTATAACTTGTTGATTTTTAAAAAATAATTCAGTAAAGTTTATATTTTTAATTTTTTGATAGCATTTTTACTTTTCAGCTTTTGAATTTGATGTTAATCTTTTCCAGTACTTGACCTTTGGCAAACATTCAGTATATTTGTTTCCAAATGTTTTAAGCCAATCTGGCATATATTACTTGAGTTTGGAAACTATAATAAACTTTATAGTTAATCTTTATAAGACTTAGGAATATCTGAAGTATTCATGATAGGTGGTCTCTTCTAGAAGTTAAAGTATTTGTAGTCTTAAAAAATAGAGGATTATGACTATCACCTTTTTATTCGTCCTCTTCTGAAGTTTATGAGACATTTCTTAACCAAGAACCAGAGCCTAAGGGGCAGAAGAAAAAATAGAAATACTTTTATTTGAAGATAAAGATGGTGAGCATCAACAAAAAGAATATCTGAAGCTTTTAAACCCTTGTCTCCCTGCCAGGTTTGTCAACCAGAGCATTATAAATGAATGTACTACTTTGAAAGAACACCTGCAGTGATGTCATTTCAAATTCCTAAATTAGTTTCTAGGCAGACTGACCAGCTCGGGACAGCCAGAGAAATATTTCCACTCATCCATTTGAATTTCATCTCAGACTCTTTGCTCTTGAGTATTACCCCATGTTTTAGAAAAATCTCTTCAGAATGATTCAGAGGAACATAATCTTGACTCTTGAAACTTATAAGTAGTCAATAAATTTATTATATTTCACATGTTTGGTTTTAAATTCAAGTCAATTCAACAAGTCAAAAATTTTTGGACCACCTCAAAAGTTATATTGCTTGTTGCAGATAATACTGCATAAAAGTAAAGAAAAAAATGAAAATGATCTGAAAGTCCATCTCCATAAAATAATTATTAAAATTATAAATAATTTTAAAATAAAAATAATTATAAAATTATTAAAATCTCTTAGGTTTACTTGAAATCTTTTTAATTTTTCTTTTCCTGGGGTTTATATCAGCTCTAGCCTACCAAAAGGAATCATAGTGAATATACTCATGGATTCTGGGTTTTGTTTATTCAGTTTTATTTATTGTAGAATGTTTTTCACACATCACTGTAGATATTTAAGGGCTGTGTTTGTCCATTTTTAATATGCTTTTTGTCATCATGTTTGTGTTACATCTCCATTAAGCTTTATTCTTTTCTTCATGCTGTTAGTAAGAAATCTTTACTATCCATGAGAGTATATTTTCTGTTTGCTTGATGTTGTTGGGTATAGAACTTACTGACTGTTGTACATTTATTTTAAAATCTGGCTCTTTGGCTAAGCCTTCCTTTAAATTCCAAGTGTTACAGAATTGATTCTCTTAGATGTTTAGGTCGCCTAATCTTAAGGTTGTATTTAATAAATATTTTGTCTCTTCCTTTCCAACAGTTAAGTTCTTATTTCTCTTTCAGATCTTATTACATGAGTCAGATCTTAAGCAACATGAAACACTAATGCTTGAAGCAGCCACGCCTGCCCTGCTTCTGATTTTAATAGGAATACCTTCGGTGATTCACTATTTAGTAAGATGTTGGCCATATGTTTGTATAGTTATTATGGCATGAAAGAAGAATCTTTTAGCTCTGGTTTTCCCTAAGGATTTTTTAAAATTTGTGAATTTATTTTAGGTGTAATTTGATGCTCTTTAAGCCACTATTAAAAAGTGGGTGCTACTGACATCATTTTTTTTTTTAATCTGAGCTATTTATTAAAATTGTATTGGGGTATGGTTGATTTACAATATGTTCCATCCTCTGATTTCAGTAGTGATCAGCTCAGGGAAAACTTTATTCTCTTGGTACCTCATTCACAGGCTCACTCACTGTCCCCTCTCCTCCATTATTTTGAACAAATCCCATCATCATGGCTTTATCTATAGGTCTTTCAGCATTTATCTCTAAAATATAAAGACTCTAAAAGCTAATGCGACTATTACTGCTTACCTTAAACATTAACATTAACTTCTTACTATCCTCAAATATCCATTTATTGTTCACCTTTCCCCAATTATCTTCCACATGTTTATGATTTGAGTCCATACTTTACAATTGGTTAAGTTTCCTACATTTTTTTGAGTGTATGTTTTTCCCTCCAACACTCTTTGCCTTGAAATTTCTCACATATAATTTCTTGTCTGCCTTTTCTTGGTTATATTTGCTTGAAATTTATTATTTTTTTCTCATTTCTGTATTTGCTCCTTTCCCCATGTTTTCTTGATTATGTTTGTCTAGAGTTTATCTATTATATACATATATATTTAAGAATCAAGTACACGACATTGCTGTATTTTACATGGATAACCAGGAACCTACTGTACAACCTAGGGAACGCTGCTCAGTGTTATGTGGCAGCCTAGATGGGATAGGGGTTTGAGAGAGAGTAGATACACGTGTTTGTATGGGGGAAGCCCTATGCTGTCCTCCTGAAACTATCACAGTGTTGTTAATTGGCTATACTTCAATAAAAAATAAAAAGTTTAAATGGTGAAAAGAACGAATCAAGTACCTATTTCATTATATCAGCTCTGATGCTGTAGTCTTTGGCTCTTGTAACATGTATTTACGTTATTGCAATTTTAGTCTCCTTGAACTTCTTCCTTATCTCACCAAGCCTGTTTTCTCATCCTGTAGTCCTGGCTCATCTTACATCTTTTTTTTTTTTTCAAAGAAAGCGAGGTTTATTATTTTTTAATTTTTTTTTATTACAGTCAAACTGACAGTGTCTAGAAGTACTTGACAGCAACATTTGCCACGCTGCATGTGAGACCTTCATTCCCCAACCGGAGATCGAACTCATGCCCCCTGCAATGTAAGGGCAGCATCTCAACCAACCGCTGGATCGCCAGGGAGTCCCTGCAATGTTTATTTTTCATCGGCCTTATTTCCGTCATCTGTGGAAGAGTGGTGAAGCCCGTTACGTGCTGGCCCCTACCCACCTGATGCCTGGGCAGCAGGGCTGCAGCCCTGTCTTCAGGGGCAGGCTGGGCATGCCAGCCTTCAGCAGCTGGACAGGCAGAGGGTAACCGTGAGCCTTCAGGCCGTCCTGGGACCTTGGGTGAGGCCGGAGAGCCCACGCTCCGTCTCTCCGTGACCCTCTGTGCAAGGAGAGATTGGGTCTGAATTCTCTCCCACTCCTGCTCCAGGGAGACGGTGCCCTATGTGTGCAGAACAGCCCAGGCCAGGGTCCACCACGTCAGAACCACGGAACAGAGCAAACTCTGGGCCGTCAGTCACACACTGCAATCCCTCCTCGAAGTAGTCATACAATTACTATTCCCCCAGTTCACTGGGCCCAAGACTCTTGTGGAGCCGGTGAAAAACCTGTCCTTCACACAGTATACTGCCTACCGTCTTTCCATTTTTCATGCTCATTGTTCTTTCTCTTCCGCCACAGTCAGTTCCTGGATTGTTATTTTCTGATCTTGCTTTGTGGACGTATCTTGTATTCTACCAAGGATGGAAAACTATTGCCAAAATAACTTGTTTTTCCTTTAGTAAGTGATTTTCAGAATTTTTTTCATCCTCCTCTGAGTCTTCAGGAATTTTGCTTCTTTCAACTTTTTTGAATTTTTATTCAAATTGGTACCATATCTGTTTTTTTTCCTTTTAGAAACGAAGTACTCTTCCAAGAAGAGACATTTATCTAGACTTAAGGATGGCCTACAGAAAAACATACTCACTGTCCTTTTATTGTTAATGAGATTGCTGATTATATTGGTCAAGACTCATAGTGGCAAATAATGGAATCTATATATATATATATATATATATATATATGAAAGTGTATATGTACATATATGAAAGTATTAGTCATTCAGTTGTGTCCAGCTCTTTTTTATTCCATGGACTATAGCCCACTAGCCCCTTTGTACACAGAATTCTCCAGGCAAGAATACTGAGTGAGTCCCTTCTCCAGAGGCTCTTCCTGACTCAGGGATCGAACCTAGGCCTCCTGCATTGCAGGCATACTCTTTACTGTCTGAGCCAGCAGGGAGTTTTGTACATATATATATACACATATGTACATATATGTATGTATGTATATATACATGCATGTACATGTATGCATGTATGTATGTATATGTTGTTGTGTTGTGCTTAGTCACTTAGTTGTGTCCCACTCTTTGCAACTCCATGGACTGTAGCCACCATATATCTAATTATGATTGATTCATATTGTTGTACAGCAGAATTCAACACACCATTGTAAAGCCATTATCCTTCAATTAAAAAATTAAAGTTAGGATAAAATAGAAAGTGCTTTCTCAGATGGTATTATGAAACTGACAGAATCTCAGTGAGACCCAGGGCATGAGATTTGATTGCAACCCGAAACAATGGGAACCAAGGGAAATGCCCAACAGTGTATGGAAATTTTCTAGAGGAAACCTCACTCGATGCTCACTGCCTCAGTCTCCTCACTCACTGCTCAGTACCTAAGTTCTTAGGAACCAGACTTCAGAAACTCTGTCAGAGCGGCCCCAGGGGAACCAGTATGTCTGCTGCCTTGCTTGCAAAGACCTCCAATTTCTCAGTGCTTGGCCATTGCCTCATATTACTTGCATCCTTCCAGTGTCATGTAGGTATCTACTTGTAAGAAATTAAGTCACACACGCCATCCTGGTTCTTCCTAAGTAAAGGTTTTGGTTTCTCAGCATCTATTATTCTGGAAGACTCACTAAACTTTGAACTTCCCTGGTGGCTTAGTTGGTAGAGTCTGCCTGCAATGCAGGAGACCCAGGTTAGATCTTTGGCTTGGGAAGACTGCCTGGAGAAGGAAATGGCGATCTGCTCCAGTATTATTGCCTGGAAAATCCCATGGACAGAGGAGCAGGGGGCGGGGGGTGGGAAAAGGGTGGTTGCTACAGTCCATGGGATCGCAAGGGTCAGACATGACTTAGCAACTAAATTATCTACCTCACTAAAAGGCAGTAGCAATGGCATCTGAGTGAGCCTATGAAAAATTTACTGCCCTAAAAAGTTTAGTAATAGATGGAACATGTCCACAATCTCAGATCTAAGAGGTCTTCATCATTGGTAACTTTGCTGCTTAAGTACTGGTTTTTATAATACAGTGATTTTCTGGAACTCTCTACCAAAGAAGGGTGTTTAAAAAAAGCAAACAAGTAAACAAACCACAGTTCCTTCTCACACTAACTCTCAAGCTTCTGCTTGAATCGGCTTGTTCTGAACTTTATTTTCTCAAATGAAATGACTTACCAGCAATCTCTCCCCAAACCCTCTATGCCACAAACCTCTACACCCACTAGTCTTCTGAGACTTTGAGTTTCTGGGTGGAAATATAAATATGTGGGGGTAAAAAGGAGAAACCAGTCCTGACTGTAACATAGTAGTCGACCAGCTGCACTGTTGCTGGATTGGTACAGACCCTGGATGCTTCAGCTGGAAACAGAATGGGGACAAGGATGGCCTTGAGGAAATCAGCTGAGTTGTTTGAAGACATTTGGACCAAGTTACCTCTTAGCATGTTTCTAGAGACAATGTCCTATGACTTTATGAAACTTGAAGGTCATTCATTTACGTATTAGGAAAGTGCTTTTTCTTTCTTGACAAAAATGATTCAAGACTTGTCAAAAATGGTGCTAGAACAACTGGCAAAGAATAAAACTGAAACTCTATATCACATCACACACAGAAATTAACTCAAAATGGACCATAGACTTGGATGTAAGAGCTAACACTACAAAACTTTTAAAAAGAAAACACAGGAATAAATCTCTGTGACTTTGAATTGGCAGTAATTTTTAGCTACAATATCAAAAGCACAAATGACAAAAGAATACATATATAAATTGGGCTTCATCAAAATTTTAAAAAATTGTGCTTCAAAGCACAAAATACACAGATTGAGAGAAGATATTTGTCAATCACATATCTGATAATACATATATTCAGGATACATATAGGACACTAGCAACTTAACAACAGAAAGATAAATAATTCAATTTAAAAATGAACAAAGCATTTAAATAGACGTTTCTGCAAAGAAAACATACGAAAGACCAAAAGATGATCAATATCATCAGTTAAGAGATGTGAATCTATGTGAAAATTTGATACATGTCACACCCAGATAACCACAACAGGGTGATCACTCAGCTAGAGCCAGACATCCTGGAATGTGAAGTCAAATGGGCCTTAGGAAGCATCACTACAAATAAAGATAGTGGAGGTGATGGAATCTCAGTTGAGCTATTTCAAATCCTGAAAGATGATGTTGTTAAAGTGCTGCACTCAATATGCCAGCAAATTTGGAAAACTCAGCAGTGGCCACAGGACTGAAAAAGGTCAGTTTTCATTCCAGTCCCAAAGAAAGGCAATGCCAAGGAATGTTCAAACTACTGCACAATTGCACTCATCTCACATGCTGGGAAAGTAATGCTTAAAATTCTCCAAGCCAGGCTTCAACAGTACATGAACCGTGAACTTCCAGATGTTCAAGCTAGATTTAGAAAAGGCAGAGGAACCAGAGATCAAATTGCCAACATCCATTGGATCACTGAAAAAATGAGAGAATTCCAGAAAAATATCTACTTCTGCTTTATTGATTATGCCAAAGCCTTCAACTGTGTGGATCACAACAGACTGTGGAACATTCTTCAAGAGATGGGAATACCAGACCACCTGACCTGGCTCTTGAGAAACTTGTATGTGGGTCAGGAAGCATCAGTTAGAACTGGACATGGAACAACAGACTGGTTCCAAACAGGGAAGGGAGTACATCAAGGCTGTTTATTGTCACCCTGCTTATTTAACTTATATGCAGAGTACATCATGAGAAACGCTGGACTGGATGAAGCATAAGCTCAAATCAAGTTTGCTGCAAAAAATATCAATAACTTCAGATATGCAGATGACACCATCCTTATGGCAGAAAGTGAAGAAGAACTAAAGAGCCTCTTGACGAAAGTGAAAGAGGAGGGTGAAAAAGTTAACTTAGGACTCAACATTCAGAAAACTAAGATCATGTATCTGGTCCCATCACTTCATGGCAAATAGATGGGGAAACAGTGGAAATAGTGACACACTCTAATTTTAGGGGCTCCAAAATCACTGTAGATGGTGACTACAGCCATGAAATTAAAAGATTCTTGCTTCTTGAAAGAAAAGCTATGACCAACCTAGACAGCATATTAATAAGCAGAGACATTACTTTGCCAACAAAGGTCTGTCTAGTTAAAGCTGTGGTTTTTCCAGTAGTCATATATGGATGTGAGAGTTGGACTACAAAGAAAGCTGAGTGCCAAAGAACTGATGCTTTTGAACTGTGGTGTTGGAGAAGACTCTTGAGAATTCCTTGGACTGCCAGTCAATCCCAAAGGAAATAAGTCCTGAATAGTCATTGGAAGGACTGATGCTGAAGCTGAAAGTCCAATACTTCAGGGCCACCTGATGTGAAGAGCTGACTCATTGGAAAAGAACCTGATGCTGGGAAAGATTGAAGGCAGGAAGAGAAGGGGACAACAGAGGATAAGATAGTTGGATGGCATCACCGACTCAATGTACATGAATTTGAGCAAGCACCAAGAGTTGGTGACGGACAGGGAAGCCTGGTGTGCTGCAGTCCATGGGGTTGCAGAGTTGGACATGACTGAGTGACTGAACTGAACTGAACACTCAGCAGGAAGATTAAAATTTTTAAAAGACAAAATCTGGCAAGCATTTGGAGAAATTAGACCTCTCATTCATAGATGGTACCATTTTATTTTTTAAATAGTAAATTACGTTTATTGACTGTCTTCTGTTTTTGATTCAAGTATGATTTTGTTGATAGTATTTTAAAATAGTGCAGCCTTTGGAAAACAGTTGGGCAGTTTTCAAAAATTTAAACATAAAGTTAGTATATGACCCAGCAATTCAAGGACCTATTTCATATTTAAAACATGTATCTACACAAAAATCTATACATGAGTACTTATGTAATCATTATCTGTGCTAGTTAAGGAGTAGAAAAGCCCAGATAGCCACCAACTGATGAATAGATAAGCGATTACTGATTGGCATATTACTCAGCAATAATAAAGACATGACGTACTGACACTTGATGAGTATGGGTGGCTTGACTCGAAAGCATTATGCTGCGTGAAAGGAACTAGTCTCAAAATCCCAGACACTGTATGATACTACTGGTACTAACTGTTCGATTAGGCAGATTCATTAAGACAGAGGACAGATTAGTGGTCGCCAGAGGCTTGAAAGAGGGGAGAAAAGAGAGACTGGTAGTGGGCACAGTGCTAATTTGGGGGTGATGGAAATGTTTCAAAGTAACAGTGTTGGTCACGCACATTTGTAAGTACAGTTGACCCTAGAATAAAACAGGCTTGAATTGTGTGGGATTTTTTTTCCCAGTGGTATGGAACTACATGATGGATGGTTGGATGAATCCACAGATGCAGAATGGCAGTCACAAAAGGCTGACTATGAAGTTATACATGTATTTTCAGATGCGGTGGGTCAACCCCCCTAACCATTGCCTTGTTCAAGGGTCAGCTGTATATGAAAAGTCACTGAATTATATATTTTTAAAAGGCAAATTTGGGGGTATGTGAATTGTGAGCTGTGAAGTCACTCAGTTGTGTCCGACTCTTTGTGACCCCAGGGACTGTAGCCTACCAGGCTCCTCAGTCCATGGAATTTTCCAGGCAAGAGTACTGAAGTGGGTTGCCAATTCCTTCTCCAGGGGGTCTTGCCAACCCAGGGATCAAACCTGGGTCTCCTGCACTGCAGGCAGACTCTTTACTATCTGAGCCACCAGGGAAGCCTTATGTGAATTATATATTTATATATATATATATATATATATATATATATATGAATTATATCTCAACAAAATTTTGCTTGAAAAGTAATGCATGAGATTTGAATTTCAAGCTCATGGCATGAAGTACACAGTCTTAATTTCAACTAAAAGAATTACCTAAAAAAGAAAATAAGAAATTGAAGTTCCAAATTAAAAAGTGTTTAAAAGCAAGCCAAAAGAGAGTATGACAAAAACAATAAAAGGGAGGAAAAAAAATAAACAGAAAAAAGAAAATAATAAAGATAAAAGCAATAAGTAATGAGATAGAAAATTTTAAAACATTGCATACATAATAAATTCAAATGTAGTTCATGGGGAAAAAAACACAACAAAGAATGTAGACAACCCTACTTAGGAAAAGAGGGAGAAACACAACTATAATCACATAAATGACAAAGGAAATAATGAACAAAGCAGAGGAAGTTAAAATATAATGAGAACCATCTCTGGTCACAAGAGTAGACAAAGCTCTGACTTACCCTCTCACTGTAAACAATTTGAAAACTGGACAAAATTGATTAGACAACTGTTTTCAGACATTAGACAATAGATAACATAAGTCTACGGTCCCTAGTGGGCTTCCCCGGGGGCGCTAGTGGTAAAGAACTTGCCAGCCAATGCAGGAGGTGCAAGAGAGGCAGGTTCAATCCCTGGGTCAGGAAGAGCCACTGGAGAAGGGCATGGCCACCCACTCCAGTCTTTTTGCCCGAAGGATCCCAGGGACAGAGGAGCCTGGCGGGCTTCAGTCCGGAGGGTCGCACTCGATGGGAGAAGAGTCAGACTCCACTGAAGCGACCTGACGTCTGCATCGTCCCTACTCACAGAGAAACAAAAGTGATAAGCCTTTCAATCGCTCCAGCTTTCTAACTCCAGACAGAGGGGCAAGCAAGACAGAGCCCAGTCACCTCAAGAGACAGAGATCAAAACTCAGGGAGACTGGGGCTAGATGAAGCCATAGGGCAGGTTCCCAAACAGGAAAGAGCTACTCAGAAAAAAAGCTGCAGGAATCTGCATCGAGGCTCTCCAGGTGTTCCCTGAGTCCTGGACTGCTCCTGGATACAGCGGACACAGGCAAAGACTGGGCAGGTGCTATAAGCTGACTGAGTGCCGGAGTCACACAGGGAAGGAAGTGTAATGTTAAATTCTGACCAGTCAGAGTGGAGAGTCCTCAGTTACAGCCTGGGGCACTCGTTGAAGAACCCCAAGCTTCACACCACACTGGTAGGACTGATCTTTCTGTGGAGTCAAGTTATTCTAGCCCTTCCCTAGCAAACCAAGGCTCACAGGGATCAATCTGACCTTCAAGGAACTTTTCTCCTTCCAAAACAAAGTCCATCACTCTATACAGGAAAACAACAAAATCTAGACATTAAAACATAACATTTGCAGTAGCCTGAAAAAATTACCAAACAAAATTCCTATGACTAGGAGAAATTCCAATCTTTAGAAGCAAATCAGAAGTTACAGATGATGGAATTAGTAGATGAAGATATTAAATCAGGAATTGCAGACAGATTTTAATATTTAAAGGAAAACATAATGAGGAGAGACATGAGATGCATTTAAAAGAAATAAATGGAAATTTTATTCCAGTCCATCCAGTCCATCCTAAAGGAAATCAGTCCTGAACATTCATTGGAAGGACTGATGTTGAAGCTGAAACTCCAATACTTTGGCCACCTGATGTGAAGAGATGACTCATTTGAAAAGACCCTGATGCTGGGAAAGATTGAGGGCAGGAGGAGAAGGGGACGGCAGAGGATGAGGTGGTTGGATGGCATCACCAACACAATGGACATGAGTTTGAGTAAACTCTGGAAGTTGGTGATGGACAGGGAGGCCTGGCATGCTGCAGTCCATGGGGTTGCAAAGAGTTGGACACTACTGAGCGACTGAACTGAACTGAACTGAAATGGAAATTAAAGAGATGAAGCTTACAATAAAGGAAATTTTAAAAGCATTAGCAGAAGGAATAATAGTACATTCTAATACTTCAGAAGAAAAGACCAATGAACTTGTGGATGTAACAACAAAATTTACATAACATGAAGCATAGAGAGAGAGAAAAACTGAGAAAAACTGAACTGAGATGCAATTATTTGTAGAAAATTTTCATGCCCTCTAACATGATGGTAGTTGAAATAAATCTCTGAAAGAGAAGAAAGCAGAAAATTATTTGCAGAAATGATGCCTCCAAATTTGATGAAATTTGTATAGTCAGAGAAGCTCAATGAATCCAGAGTAGGCTAGAAACACAAAGGCACACAGGGGTGGATGGGGTTGGGAGAGGGCTTCAGGAGGAAGGGGACATATGTACACCTGTGGCTGACTCATGCTGATGTATGGCAGAAACCAATCATCCTCCAATTAAAAAAAGACCACGTACACACACTACACCATAAAGCATCACAATAAAATAGCTGAAAACCAGGGATGGAAGAACTCTAAAAGTAAAGGGACAAGATGGGCACAAAAGATGGGCATACGTACAAAGGAGCAAAGGGAAGAATGATTGCGGGTTTCTTGCCAGAAACTGTGCAGGTCAGAAGACAAAGGAACGATACTTAAAGGAAAAGAGATAAAGTGATGATAGATAAATAGATGACAAATCTTGTCAACCTGTAATTCTATATTCAGGGAAAATGATCTTTTGAAAACAGAAGTAAAATAAAATCTTTTTCAGACAAACATAAGCTGCAGTAATTCACTTCCAGGATATCTGTTCTACAATAAATTAAACCCAAGTTCTTTGTATCAAAGGAATATGAAACTTGGAATCACACAAGAGCTTGGATCTAGAAAAAGAAATGGAGAGTGCAAAAAATTGGCAAATATGTGGTTAATATAAACTTTTTTGCCTCATTTAAAAATTCTTTTATAAGATAATTGAATATTTAAGAAAAATATAAAAATGTATTGTGTATTTAATATATGAAACATAAAATGTGACAATAACAAATAGCAGGGAAAAACAGAAGGATATTGTTTTAATAATTGTGCATTATACATGAAGTGGCATAATATTATTTCTATGTGGATTATGATATGTTAAAGTTGAATATTATAAACCTTAAGAGTAATCACTTTAAAAACAATAAAACATGAAATGTGTAGCTTATTGGCAATAATGCATGTAAATAGGATAGCAAAAAAGAAATACACATAATCCAAAAGAAAGAAAGAAAAGAGAATAAAGAAATACAGAAGGGATGGGACAAACAGAAAATGCAGCAAGATAATAACTTTAAATTCAACAACGCAATAGTCTACACTGTAAAGATAGGGTTCTAAGATGAAAAAAGAAAAACAAAGCTATGACCTTCAAAAAACCTACTTTAAATGTGATGACAAAGATATGTACAAGTAAAAAGAATGGAAATAGATCATGAAGATAGTAAACAAAATAAATTGAGTAGCTTTGTTATAGCTCAGTTGGTAAAGAATTTGCCTGCAATGCAGGAGACTCTGGTTCCATTCCTGGGTCCTGAAGATCCCCTGGAGAAGGCCAGGCTACCCACTCTAGTATTCTTGGGCTTCCCTGGTGGCTCAGCTGGTAAAGTATCTGCCTGCAATATGGGAGACCTGGGTTTGATCCCTGGGTTGGGAAGATCACATAGAAAAGGGAAAGGCTACCCACTCCAGTATTCTGGCCTGGAGAATTCCATTGACTGTATAGTCCATGGGGTCGCAAAGAGTTGGACATGACTGAGCAACTTTCACTTCACTTCACTTCATTAACATAAAAGAAAATAGATTTTGGAAGGGGAATTGTGAACATGAATAAAGAAATATATTTCATACTGATAAAAAGAACAAATTACCACAAAAACATAACAATCCTAAATGTGTGTATATATATATATATATATATATATATATATACAGTAAATAAAGCAAAAATGAACAGGCCTGATACTCTAGGCAAATCAACCATTTTAGTTGGAAATTTTAGCATTCCTTTCTTAATAACTTATAGAACAAGTAAACAGAAACTCAGTAAGGATATTATTCATAACTTGACGTAATTGACATAAAAATGTCTCTCCATGCCAGCAGAATAAACCATTCTTTTTAAATGCTAGTGGAATATACGACAAGATAGACCTTGTGCTGAGTCACAGAATAAATCTCAACAAACGCTAAAAGGATTGAAATCATACAAAGTTTATGCTTTGCATAACAACAGAATTTAATAAGAAACCAGCAACAGAAGAGTATCTGGAAAATCTTCAGATATTTGGAAATTAAACAGCATACTTTTAAATGACCCATGGCCCAAAGAAGAAACCACAAGGGAGATTAATAAAATTTTGAGCTAAATAAGAATAAAAATGCAAGCAAAATTTGTGAGGTGCAGTTTTTATAAATGAGTTGAACATCCACCTTAAAATTCTAGTAAAGAAAAAGTGCAAATTCAGTTCAAAAATAGGAAAAAGCAAATTCAATTCAAAAATAGGAAAAAGGAAATAATAGACATAAAAGTAGAAATCAATAAAATGAAAAACAACAAAATAACAATATGAATGATACCCACAACTGCATTTTTGAAAAAAATTACACAATGAAATTGATATACTTTTAACTAGACTTACTCAGGAAAAAAGAAAGAAGGCACAAATGATCACTTCAGGAATGAAATAGAAGCATCACCAGATACTATAAGCTTTAAAAGGATAATAGAAAATATGAGCAATATTACACCAATTACTTCAATAATGTAAATGAAGTGATAATTTTTGTCACAGTATTACTTAGTGTATTAAAGAAAATCCTTATTCTTAGAATATACAGCCAGAAATATGTGAAGCACAACTCACTTTCAAACAGTTTAGGACAATTTTGACAATTGGTGGGCTGAAATTTTGAATCTAATTGGTGAGAGTATTTCTTTCTCTTTTCAGATTTTTTTGATGTGGACTATTTTTAAAGTTTTCATTGAATTTGTTACAATATTGCTTCTCTTTTTTTTTTTTTATGTTTTGGGTTTTTGGCTGCGAGGCATGTGGGCATTTAGCTCGGTGACCAGGGAATGAACTGCCACCCTCCGCCAGCTCCCTGCTTTGGAAGCCAAAGTCTTAACCACTGGACTGCCAGGGAAGTCCCACTGTGTTTCTTCCTTCATCTTTTCTGTATCTTTGAACATGTTCATAATTCAAAACTGGGAGAGACAGAACAGGCGTAAATGCTTGTCAGCCAAGAGACTCTCACTCCAAGTTCTTGTTCTGAAATAGGATGATGGTGGGAAAGGCGGGGTCATGACCTTTTTGCCCAGAAGGCAGTGTTGTGACCTTCCCTCTGTGTCAGGGTGAAGCTTCTTGGTGGAGATGCTTGTGGGTCGTGGAACCTCCTGTAAGACAAACACAGGGAGGAGGGACCTAGATCACCAGGTGACTAGTCTCCAGCCTTTCACCGGCAGAAAAGCCAACAAAAATACGGAGTAGCTTAATCCAGGGGTCCAGCCACAAAACAACTTGTAAAATGCCCAGGGAAGTCTGCTTTGGGCCTTGCTCTGTAAATAGAGCCCTGACACACTCGATTCTTCCCAGAGGTTGGAAAAAGAGGCCTTGACTCACACAGACATGAAACTCAGCCTAATTAAATACTAATTACTCATAAGAGCTTTGTTTACCCAAACTTCCCGTAAACCCAGTTTGGTATGAAATGAGAGCAGGCAGAAAGAAGCATAATCGCTGTTAGGAAAATGACACAGTTAGGTTTATTCAGTCCTGAAAGTCCTTTTTAATTTTTCTTTTTTACAGAAATGATGATGCTAGTTTCACAAGAGTAAGCAATACACTGAGTTGATAAACCCCGCATGCAGGGACTGAGAACAGCTTTCCTTCATTCCTAAGGAGCTGAGTGTTCTGAATGGGTAGAATCGCAAGCAAAACACAGTTGACCATCTAAAGCCACTTTGGATGAGACAAGCAGAATCTCCCATATTTCTATATATCTCTTTGTGATGAGAGGATCTGTCAAGGAAACAAATGATTTCGTGCTTATGATTTTAGTAAGATATAAGGAAAAGAGGCCTGGTAACATGAGTTTCCTTTTGGCCTTCAGTCCTGGCTGACCAGTGCAGGGGACTTGAGTTCGAACCCTGGTCCAGGGAGATCCCACATGCTTGGGGCGACGAAGCCCGTGTGCTGTGCTGTTCTCAGTCACTCAGCCGTGTCCAGTTGTCTGCAGCCTCAGGGACTGCAGCCCGCCAGGCTCCTCTGTCTATGGGGATTCTCCAGGCAAGGATACTGAAGTGGGTAGCCTCTCCCTTCTCCAAAGGGATCTTCCCAACCCAGGGATCAAACCCAGATGTCCTGACTTGCAGGTGGATTCTTTACTGTCTGAGCCACCAGGGAAGCCGCAGAGTACTAGAGTGGGTTGCCATCCCTCCTCCAAGGAATCTTCCCCACCCAGCAATCGAATCCAGGTCTCCTGCATTGCAAGTAGATTCTTTCCCAGCTGAGCTACCAGGGAAGCCCAACCAAGCCCATGCACCCTACCTACTGAAGCCCACTCACTCTTCCCTAGAGCCTGTGTTCTGCAATGAGAGAAGCCACCACATCGAGAAACCCCAGAACTACAACTGGAGTAGCCCCTGTTCTCCAAAACTAGAGAAAGCCCGTGTGCAGCAACAAACACCCAGAACAGCTCCCCCCAAAACTGGAAAAACACTTTCTTGCAGGATGAAATCAATCTACTTACACAAGGGGTTAGTTGCTCAGTCGTGTCCGACTCTTGGCAACCCCACGAGCTGTAGCCTGCCAGGCTCCTCTGTCCATGGGATTCTCTAGGCAAGAAGACTGGAGTGAATTGCCATTCCCTTCTCCCAAGGAACTTCGCAACCTAGGGATGGAACCTGAGTCTCCTGCACTGCAGGCAGATTCTTTACCAGTTGAGCTACAGGGAAGTCCAAACCCACTTGCAGCATACTACTTATATTCTTATGATCCATTTGTTCAAGAGATGGAGCGGCTCCATCATGGGTGCCCTATAGACACCACTAGATACAAGACAAAGACAGAATAAATTGCTGTTGTCAAGCAGCTCACACCGTGGTTGATATCATACAATCAAAGTTTTTAAATAAGAAAAAAAAGCTGTGAGGAAAGCTTTGGACCCAGAAAATCTGGGTTCTCATCCCAGCTTTGCAGCTAGCTTTTGGGGGGCCCTGAGTAATGAGTCCTTTGACAACCGCACCCCCCACTCCCCATTGCCCCACAACCCAGACCTAGAGTTCTCCTACACTGGCTGTGAAACCTTCACCAGATTTCCAGTTACAGTCCTTCTGGCCCAGTCTTTGCAAGGGGATATCTGAGCACAGTCCAGTGGGGAAGGGCCCAGGTTTTGAGGTGAAGCACTTGGGTTGCTCAGTACTGAATCTCTGATCTTGGCCAAGTCATTTAACTTCTCTCTGAACCTCTGTTTTCTTGCTGCAAAATGAGATGATCACAGTTGCGCAAATGAGACCCCACAAGCAAAGCCACCATCCGCTACTGACCTGGCTGTGGCTGCCCCGGGGGAGCTTAACTGTGACAAAGTTTTTGCAGTGCAAAGACGATGATCGTTTTGCTTGTGAAGCAACCAGGAAAGTGGCCAATTTCCTCCAAACGTCCTATCAGCCAAGGCCCACCCCCTGCCTCATTCTGACCATCCTTGGAGGGAGGAGCTGCAAAATTCTCTTCAGCAGAGAAAAAAAATTCCTGGTGGCACGAACATGCATTATCCACACCGAGCTGACGTTCCTTTTGGGAAACGTGTCCATCTGAACAAGTCGGGACCTTCTATCACGCGGCCCATCCCGGCTCCAGGACACGCAGCAGGGGGAGCAGAGGGACTCGGGCTCTGGCTGTCGTGCGCAGGCTTGCCCCTTGCAGTGAATGTGGCAGGGCACGCCCCCCCCCCCCCCCCCCCCCCCCGCCCCGGGTCCACGTGTCAGGAGGGCAGCTCCCTGCGACCACCAGCATCTATCCCTCAGGGCTTTGGAGTAGAAACTTCCAAAGCAAGGCTGGAGCAGTGGTCCATTGTAATACCATCATTGCTTCCGGTTTCCAGACCATGGTAGATAACTAACAACATCCAGAACCTGCAGAGAATCTGCAGAAACCACCTTCAGAAAGACAAACAAACCAACTAAAAACGAGTCAACGTCCTGAGAAGTGCTTCATCATGGAGCAGAGGCCCGCGAAGGAAGGCCCCACAGGCCCAATCCCACCCTCCCCAGCCTGGTTTATTAATAACTTTATTGGAAGAAAGCACCATCCCACCCCCACCCACCCTCCCCCAACTTCACTTCCACATAGTAGGTAAGGGGTGCTTTTCTCTCCAGCAGTGGGCCTGATGTGTTGGGGAAGAGACTTATGTGGCCTATAAACCAGAGATTTTACTCTCAGCGCCCCCTCCCTTTTTTTTTTTTAACTTTCTCTACTGTATTTTACTATATTTTTTTATGTATTTTTTAATCGGAAGGAAATTGCTTTAAAATGTTGTGTTGGTTTCTGCCATAAAACAAGGCAAGTCAGCCATGATCATACATATATCCCCTCCCCTCCTGAGCTTCCCTCCCGTCCTCTCATCCTACCCCTTTGGATCATCACAGAGCGCCAGACTCAGCTCCTCCTGTTACATAGCAATTTCCTACGGCTATCTATCTTACATACGACACTGTTTATCTGTCAAAGCCACTTTCTCCATCCATCCCACTTTCTCCTTCCCCCACTGTGCCCACAATCCTCTACATCTTCATCTGTGTTCCTTCCCTGAAAATAAGTTCATCAATACCATTTTTCTAGATTCCATGTATCTACATTTTGTGTGTGTATGTTAATATATGATCTTTATTTTTCTCTTCCTGGCCAACTTCACTCTGTATCACAGGCTCTGGGTTCATCTACCTAACTAAAACTGAAAGTGAAGTTGCTCAGTTGTGTCTGACTCTTTGTGATCCCATGGACTGTAGCCCACCAGCCTCCTCTGTCCAGGGGATTTTCCAGGCAAGAGTACTAGAGTGGGTTGCCATTTCCTTCTCCAGGAGATCTTCCCAACCCAGGGATTGAACCCAGGTCTCTCCCATTGCAGACAGATGCTTTACCATCTGAGCCACCCTACCTAACTAGAACTGAATCCAATTCATTCTTTTTTATGACTGAGTAATATTCCATTGTATGTCCGCACCACATCTTCTTTATCTGTTCCTCTGCCGTTGGTCATCTAGGTTGTTTCCATGCCCTGGCTATTGTGGATAGTGCTGTTATCAACATATCAGTCCCTTTCAGAAAAATCTGCAGATCCTGTAATATAGGGGTCGCCAGTCTCCAGGATCGAATGCCTGATGATCTGAGGTGGAGCTGATGTTATGATAATAAAGTGCACAATAAATGCAATGCATTTGAATCATTGACAAAGCACCACCCCTCACCCTAGTTCGGGGAAAAATTGTCTTCCACAATACCAGTCCCTGGTGCCAAAAAGGTTGGGGAGTGTAACAAGAAGTCCGAGTCCAATAAGCTTATGAAAAGGTGCCCGACATTATTAGTCAAGACGAACATGTAAACCAAACCCACAGAAAGACACCCTTATGCACCCATTAGAACGACGAAAACCTCAGAACCTGGCCACTGTGTCAATGATGGGGTAATGGGGGCTCCTGGCTTAGCACTCATGACTGAAGTGCAGACTGGCACTGTCTTGGAAACAGTTCTGCTGTACCCACTACAGACAAACACATGCCCGGTGATTCCTGGGTGTGTGTACACCCAAGAGAGATGAAGATGCCGGGCACCAAGAGACACCTGTAAGCATGCTCATAACATCTTTAGGTACCATAGCCCCAAACACGAACTGACCCAAATGGTCATCAGTTGTGAGCCCAAGGTGAATCAATTTGGTATATTCACATAACGGGATGGACAGAACACGGCAATAAAAAAACTATTATAGAGGCAAGGACACATTCCAGACACAGTGCCGATTCAAAAAGGCAGATCCCAGGGTATGCACTGTGTGAATCCACCTGCAGGAAGTTTATTAACATGTGGGTGGCAGGTCTATACAGCAGTGATCTCCAGATTGGGGATCATTAATGGGGGTTGGTTGTTGGCTACGAGGGCCCACTGGGACCTAGAATGTTCTGCATGTTGCTCAGGAAGGTATCACATGCTGGAAGGTCTCTGAATGCGACCCCAAAGGTTCGAGCACCTGCAGCAGAAGTGTTGTATCTCAATAAAAAAGAAAAACAGAAAGAAAAAAAGACCAGGAATCCTCTGGACTTGAACCTTAACACCAGCAGCGGACCTCTGCAGAGTGAAGTGAAACCATAACACCTTCTAAGCTGGGCCTGAAGAGGATTAATATTCCAGAATGTACTAAAGTCCTTCTTAGAAACTCACTTTTCTCCCCATCCCCTCTCACCAAAGCCCAGGACACCAACTGTGGGCTCACCTGGCCCCGGCCTGATCCCTGATGTAGGCGTGTTTTGAGGTGACACCCACTGGGGGTATGTGTGTGTGACTCCTACTGCGAAGACCAGGGAGGCCGGCTGGCTAGTGGTGATGGAGACCCATCCTGTTCACCGGAAGGCAGAGGTGCCTCCCCAGGGTCAGCTGGTCCCGTCAGGGTCCCGGCGGTCTTTCCAGGTGAACCCAAGCCCCACCTTAAGGAGCAAACACTGGGGATCCCCGTCATACTTTGGCCAAGTAAAGCGTTCCCACCTGCATGGTGCCCAAGAAGCTGGTAGATGCTGGACGTGTGAAGGAGGGAAAGCTAAGGCAGCTCCTTTGGGTCTCCAAGCAGGTGAATGTTTCCCGTTAGGGGCTGGGACTTGTGCTGCTCTCAGACAGTCCCCAGGAAAGGCTCGGAAATTTCCCCAGGTTTCACGGGTTGCAGAGTGCAGAGGGGTGGACTCACATGGGGCCCGCCCGCCCGGGTACCTCCCCCATCACCGCACAGGTGGAGCACCAGGCAGCCACTCAGGTAACAGGCTGTGGGGCTCGGCAGGTCCCTGAACGCCTACTCCTGGGGGTTGACTTCGCACCACCTCCGTGCTCACCCCCGAGGGAGGCAAAGGGCCACACAGGAGACTCAGGGGGACAGACTGTGGGCCCCAGTCGACAAGGCACCCTTGTGAAAACATGACCACGTGATGGGGGTCGCAGGGGCGGCGGGCCTGCCTCTCCGCACCTTTCCTTCCTGCCCTTCTTGTGACAGAGACACCCTCCCACCCCAGGAGCTGGCAGAGAAAACAGAATGGAGTCTGTTTTCATGGAGGGGTTGCAGGATTTCACCCAGGAGTGAGCTGTGAACTCAAGGTCCCTGGTGGAATTCATGATGAATTGGTGTCAATCCCAGCACATTGCCTGGAAGGTTATTTTTAAAATATTTAAGGATGTATGTGTATGCTATTTTTTCTGTTGAAAGCATGAGGTGTGGATATCAGACATACATACGTTTTTAATACTACCACAGGTTCTGGCTAACTGAATCCCAGCTTTGAGTTTTTGCAAGGTGTGTATTTTGAAGTATCTGGCCACACTGTATTGGTTTACAGCAGCTGCCGTAACAAACTGAAAAGCTGAAAAGGACAGAAATGTATTCTCCCCCAAGTTCAGGAGACCGGAAGCCTGAATCAAGGTGTCGGGCAAGGCTGGTTCCTTCTGAAGTCCTGAGCAAAGGTCCTTCCAGGCCTCTCCCGGCACCCTCCCAAGCTCTGCCTCTGTCTCCTCGTGCCTTCTTCCCTGCGAGTCTGCTTGCCCTTCTGTAAGAATCTCAGTTACCCAGGGTGAGGGGCCAGCCCTAACCCAGTGCCACCTCTTCTTGACTAATGACATCTGCAAAGATCCTGTTTCCAGTAAGGTCTCCTTCTGAGGTTCCAGGTGGACACGAATATGGGGAGATGCTTTTCAACTTAGCAGGAGTGCCAAGTGTCTCTCTCAGTTTTATCACTCTGCAGACAGGCAGGAAAACCAGCCCATGACCACGTCCTGAGGGAAGGGCATCTCAGGACATGGGTTCTGGAAGGAGAAGTGTCTGGTGAGCGCAGGAGGGGAGCACACGGGCTGGTGAGAAGGTCACCATGGTGACCATCTCACACCTACCATGGCCCCCCCAGTTCCCGGGGGTCCCTTTCCTCCATAAATCATCCAGAGTCCACCCACCCTGCACACACAGCTCTGTGGGTGGCCAGCAACCTCTGCCCCTCCCTTGACAGTCTGCAGTTCTGGGATGGAGCCGCAGAGAACCCAGAGGCTTGAGTTTTCAGGGTTTATTAATGAACTTGAATGAAGTTGAAGGTGGATGAACTTTTGAATTCAATTAATGAAGGAAATGCTGCATTTTTTGGAAGCCAATGAACATTAAAAAAAAAAAACACAAAACTTTTCATGTTCACTGGCTTCCAAGTAAAATGCAGCATTTCCTTCATTAATTGAATGGAGGCAACACATTACAGCAGCGTTAGCCGCACCTCTGATGGAGTCATCAATCTAAATGACACATATTTCATCCCACACAGATGCGGTTGTGAAATCTTGAAATACTGCTTCGAAATTGTAATAGTCATGAGACCCGACACTGATCTTATTCTACAAAATGCTAAGAAGTGTAGACCACTTTTCCACGACTATAATTCAGGGTACCACAGTTGGTTTCATTTGTCATCCTCTGAATTTTGTATGTCTGAAAATAGGAGTCTCAGAAGGCGCCCCTGGTCTCCACCAGCCTGCCACTGGGAGTCCCAGCATGTCCTAAGGGCCAGCGCCGCACCGTGAGTTCTACGAGAGTTAAGAGGCTCCCCACAACTACACTGTGAGGTAGGTATGAAGAAGCTCCCCACTTACAGATGAAAAGGGTGAGGTTCGCCAAGTGGATAAGTTTCCCCGGGACCCAAAGCCAGTGACTGGCAGAGTCGGAGCTCCAGTCCAGAAGGTCTGGTGGGCAGCCTGCCTCGGCACCTTGATTCAGAGATGACAACCAAACTCCGGTCCAGAAGGCGGCAGGAGTCAGACCCCTAACTGATGCTTCCTTGAGGTAGGTTCACAAGAAACTGTGATTTTAACTTTTCCTTTTTTAACTAAAATTTTTCCTTTTCCTGTACATTTTCCCCTAGGTACTAGAATAACAAAACTGTCTTATACCTGCATTGTAGTCTTTGTGTGTATCTCTGTGTGTGTGTGTGATTGCCACCAGTAAGAAACTTCGCACTTCGTAAAACAGAAAAATGTCTAAACAGCAAGAAGTCCGTGTGTGCGTGCTCAGTGGCTTCAGCTGTGTCTCTTTTGTGACCCCATGGGCTGTGTACCCCGCCAGTCTTCTCTGGGATGGGATTCTTCAGGCCAGAATACTGGAGCGGGTTGCCATTTCCTTCTTCAGGGGATCTTCCCAACCCAGATATCAAACCCATGTCTCCTGTGTCTCCCGCATTGCAGGTAGATGCTTTACTGCTGAACCACTGGGGGAAGCCTGAAATACAATAAAACATACCGAAAATGAGTGCAAAATGCCAACTCCTCTAAATTATTTAATGAATTTAGACCATTTGATAAAAATTATGAAGTTTCAAGGATAGTGTATTTGTTTTGTTTTGTTTTGTTTTGCTTTGTGTTTTAAAGCCAATCCAGTTTATTGGGGGCAAATTTTAGATTACCTATATCAATTTCTAATAACTGTTCATAGCATACAGACATGGTCTTTATTATTTCAAACATCTCTCTCTATGTTAAACTCCAATGACAGCTTAAGCAATAGAGACTTTTGATTTAAATTAAAATACATTATTTATACTAACTTATTCTAGAGGATGCAAGACATACAAGTAAGTTATTCCTCAGAAATGTATTAAATAAAACTTTACTTGGAAAAATCTTACAAATTATAATGTACCATCTATATGAATAAAAATCAATTATGTAATAGAAGCTAAACCAAAAATATAAAAAATCAAAATTACTTTACAAAGAGAGAACACGCTGATGTCCTGTCCTGGTCCTGAGTGTCCGGGCCCCGCTGTGCTGAGCTGGGTCACACCTGCAGTGACCTCAGGTAGCTGAGTCCTCACGGCAGGAGCCTCCCCATACCCGGGGGGCTCCCCTGACCCCTCCGGGCCCCTGTGCCCTGCGGGTGGAGCAGCAGGAGCGTGAGGGCCCCATGGGGAGAGCTGGGAGTTGGCCTCGGCCTGGGCCAGCACCCACCTGAGGCGGGCGCTCTCTCAGGTCAGCTCCCTGAGCTCTCTCTCCGTCCCCATGGCCAGCCCCCAGCTTCCCTGAGCTCTTTCCTCATAGACGCGCACCTCCTGGTGATGGTAGGCAGCGGTTCTCTCCAGTTCTTTGCTCATGTCTCCAGCTGTCTTCTTGGAGAGGTTGCGGATCTGACACACGGAGTTCAGGTCTCTGCACACGCTGAAGAGTTTCTTCTTGGATTCCAGGCAGCACGCTTCCTCCTTGAACAGTTTTCTGTGAAGCTGCATCACGTAGCTGTCCTGTAAGTCAGGCAGGCTTTGGAGCTTCCCCTTCAGCAGCTGAATCTCACTGTCGAGCTGGGAATTTTCACACCGCAGGGACGCTTCCTCAAGGCGGAGACCTGTGATTCCTCCTGGAAGCCCTTCCCCTGTTTGCTGACCTCCCCTCCGGGGCCTGGCTGTTGCTCACTGTCCCCCTTGGGGGCCCGGCAGGGACACACCGCAGTCAGCATCGTCAGTGATGCCCTTCAAGTCAAACTCCGACCCCTGGACAGGGGGATGGCCGTTTCTGCTTCCTTCTTTGGCTGGGCATCTGGGTTCCCTTCATCCTTGCAGTCTCCAAGGGGCTCAGGGAAGGGGAAGATGGTCAGCAGGTGTTCTGCTGTGGATCATGGTTGGTTGACCCTGTCTTCCAGGACCGGCTCCTATTGGGCCTTGGATGGCTCCAGGCCTCCTCCCAGCCCGTCCTTTTCTGGGACTCGCTGCTTTTCCCTCTCCATTTCTGGGTCAGATGGTTCTGGACTTCCTGGAAAATCAATGTTGTTGTTCACATCACTCATTTCCTTCTTCTGAGGTTGTTCTCCACAGCCCTCTGATGCTGTTAAGGTGTGTTTTCCATCAGTAACTTGGGAAAGGGAAGAAGCCTGGCCGTTCCATGCGTCCTCCAGGAAGCCTGCAGGGTCCTGCCACGGTGACCCGCTCAGGTTGGCGTTCATGGCCGACAAGCACAAGGTTGTAGCGTGGGAGGACCGGCCTCCACCCGAGGCGGCTTGAGGGCTTCCTCAGCCTGAGCCTGTGGTCCAACCTCTCGCTGCATTTCCTGCAGACTTCCTCATGGGCAGAAGGCCTTTTCCCGAGCAGCTTCACACTTCTTAAGTTGAGCCATCTCTTTACTGTGAGAACCAGCACCATAGCACATACCAGGATCGCCCAGGGAAACTCAGGGGGGCCTGAGATGTCTGTCCAGCTCTCAGAAACCACCAGCAGAGTGCCCCATAGATGCTCCAGCATCAGCTGGAAGGCGGATCCCGGGGCAGACAGCAGGCCCTCCATGTCTGCGAGGGCTCCACTGCTCTGCATCTGAGATCCAGTGTCCAGTGGGCCTCAGCAGACCACTCAGAACCCTGCGAAGTGCTCCGTCTCCAAGGGAAACTGGTACCTGACAACCGGGGCTGATCCGTTAGGCTGGGGGAGGGGAGGCCAGCCAGGTTCTAGGAAGCAGTTCTCCCTAAGTGCTCTGAAATAGAAAGTGACCTCAGGACTGACACAGGCCCTGGGGGAGGTGCAAACAGCTGGTCTCAGCTTGGAGCTGGGCCCTCTAGGCGCGCCTGGCCCCACGCAAACCTTGGGGGTCGGAGCAGGGCCAGGCCACGCCCCCTTCTGTGCACAGGAGCACACAGGGGCAGAGTGGTGGGACCCAGTCCTATTTGCATTGTGATGATGAATGACCTCTTCCAGACCTTATTTGGTGGAGTTTACCAGCAAATGATAAAAGTGTTTCTGAAGGGCTTTACATGGAGATGAATCATGGCTGATACACAAGAGTTTTGTTCATTTTCTCTTTATCCTTTTCCCTCCACTACTGTCTCTGTCCTTGCAGCCTGCCCAGGCTATGGGTCCACCTTGAATCAGCCTAGCTGGCTCCCTGCCATGCAAACACACAGGTGTGTGCTAAGCCCTGGTTATATGTACAGAGCATAGGAGGCCACAGGCGCAGGAACGAGTGACGGGGATCTAATGTGGCAATCTCAGGCCGTTTTGCCATCTGAACACGAATTTGGCAAGCAGGAGGGGTCAGTTACTCACAGCACGTGGACAAAGGCCATGCCATTTCCAGTTGCAAAGGTGTCAACATACCAGCTGTGACCAAAAATGGTCTCTCCCCTAAAGTTAGATTTCAAGCATCATCATATGTTCTAACCTTGCCCAGGAATTGCAAAAGAGTTTACACAATAAGGGGTTTCCTCCTTCTCTGCTTGAGTCTCACCCTTCTGTCGTGTTCTTACAGAAAGGATAGATTAACATCTGGCCCAGGTTATGGGACTCTCTCATCTGCTCAGAGGACTGAGATGCTGCCAGCTGCTGTGTGTCTGAGGACTCTGTATTTATTCTCTGGTTGGAGGCTTCTGGGTCACTTAAAATTCAAAGCCAAGGGCAGTCACAGAAGCCTGGGGGAGTCCTGGGTAGCAGTTTCAACGACATCAACAAAACTCCGTCTGGTTATCTTGGCAAGGGAGCAGCATTAGGAAACAGAAGACCTGGGTTCGAGTGCTGGTTCTGTTCAGTGTCAGCTTTATCACTGAACTCTGAACCTACGCTGCTTCTGGAAACAGAACACGGCTGTCAGAAGCCGTCTGGTTTTTGCAGAGCTCCTGCTGGAAGACTTTGGCCATGCGTCCAGTAGAAGCTCCAGGCTGCCGACTTCCCTCAGTCCTAACCCAACAGCAGATCGTCCACCCACTCCCCGCTTTATGGAGGGGAAACTGAGGCATGGAGTAAGTCACACAGCCAGGGTTACACTCCAGTGCCCCCAAACTAGAGGAGAGGGGTAACTCAAGGTTTAGCTCCTAAGCACAAAAAGCCTACGGCCAGCTTGCTTGATGTTTCCAAAGAGGTGATGAAACAGCCCACCCTGCTCCACCCTTGGGCCCTGCCCACGTCCCCTGGCGCCACATCCTGTGCCTCCCATGGCCACCAAGCTCCCATCCCCACCCCCTGAGCGCTCATCACGGGGGGCTCTCTGGATCCTCACACGAGGAGTAGCCAGCACCCCGGGGGGGGGGGGGGGGGGGGGCCCTAAGGGCAGCTCCTAGTTTTGCTGCTTGTCCACCTTGTGGAAAACCTGGAATATGGACTACAGACACCTCATCTATCTTTATGACCTCAGATCTGACTATGTCAGAAAAAATTTTGTTTACAACAGTCATGATAAAATACACATTTTTTGAAAGGTTTGGGATTTGAGTGGAACAAGGGGAAGAAGCGTGGTGCTGAGAGAAAGACTTTGAAAAGATCCAGTTCGGCCTGCGTGAATGAAGTTTTTCCTTGTCGTGGAGACATTAGACTGTCCTTTTTGCTTTAAATAAAATATGCTTCATCTAAACTGGCTGTGAAAGCGTAAGATTGTAAGTGTGGACACAGAGAGACAAAAGAAAAATGTCTCCTCCCTGTACACCCTCACTGCCCCAGTTCCAGCTCTTTTGTTCTGTGTGAACTTCTCCGCTTTCTAGAGTAGTTCTCAAAGTAAGGTTCACAGGTAACACCCTCTCAGGGGGATCCTCAGGGTCAAAATGATATTTATAATAACATTAAAACATTCATTTCTCTTTTTCTTTTTTATTGTGTTGACACTTGCACGGATGGTACTTAAAACCCCTGAAGCCTTAGCACTAAACCTTCCTGGTGTTTTTCATCATGTACTTATAGGGGAAAAGCACCAGTTTCCTTTAAAAATGTTCTTGAGTAAGCAGGAAAAATTAATTTTCTTAATAAGTAAAGATACATCTTTTTAGTTTCTGGTTAACAACATGGGAAATATACAGAGGGTCTGGTGCTGCTGAGGTAGTTTCGTTATCCTGGGAAACGCAGTTGAATGTACTTGAGTTGCAAGCTCAACTAACCACTTCATCCACAAGCACCATCAGTTCTTTGAAAGAACAAGTGACAAATGATGCGTATTCAGATTTGTGTGTTTGGCAAGCGTTTCCGCAAAGGAAAATTAAATGAGCCTGTCAGTCACTGCCAAAAGAACAACAGAATATTAGTTGCTGACGATAAAATTTGAGCTCTCAGAGAAAATCTGAAATTTTGAAAACTGGTGTCTGCCACTGGGAGTTTGATAGCTTCTTAGGCCTTTTCTGGTGAAATCGGTGGGGAGAGCAACTAATGTGATCACTTTATAGCGTGTGTTGAAATGAGTCAACATTTTGGGGCAGTATTTTCCAGTGACTAACGCATGTTACAAAATCACACTGGGGAAAAAAGGTGCATTCACAGTGCAAGATGGACAAGTGGAATTTCACTATTGACAAGTTTATTGACATAGCTTCATATTCTAGTTGTAATTAATGTTCAAGAAACTACCATGTGTCAGCTTAGGTGTAGACTATAACACAATATCCAGCTATCTGAAACAACTATAAAACATGCTCCAATTACAGATTTGTGTGAGGCCCCAGTTTCTTTAAAGTGTATCATAACAGAGTGATGCAGAAGCCAGTATGTGAATTCAGCTCTTTTTCATTAAACCAGACATCAAAGACGTTTGAAAACACATGAAACAATGCCATTGTTACTTTTTTTTTTGGAAAAAGTCATTTTTCATAAAAATGTTAATATAGGTGCTATTTCAAAAATGTATTTTAAAATTCCCTTTAATTTCTAATATAGTTAACACTGATGACCAGTGATGTACTGTTCAACGTATTTAAGCTCACTTAAAGGGCTGGTGGGGAGCCCTCATTTGTAGCAGGTGCTGATTTTGTTTTTGTCTAAGTAAATGCACATTTATTTTTAGCTTCACGGGGTGGGTCTTGGTGGCTGCACACAGGCTTTCTCTAGTTGCAGCAGTCGGGGTCACTCTCAAATCGGAGTGTGTGGGCTTTGATAATTGCAGGGTGCAGGCTCAGTAGTTGCGATGCACTGGCTTAATTACCCTGAGGCATGTGGAATCTTCCCGGAACCAGGGATCAAACCCGTGTCTGCTGCCTTGGCAGGTGGATTCCTACCCATGGCACCACCAAGGAAGTCCCAGATGCTAATTTTGGTGGTGTCTAACTGCCTTCATCCCAACCAAGTCCCAGCTACCAATACCTCACTGATGCAGTTGGGGAGCGGCCCACACCACCAGCTTGGGTTAGCCCATGGCGAGCCAGCTCCAGCACAGCTTGGATATAATCCATCTAAGTTTCTGAAATCCCAATTCTGAAGAGTGGAAAGGAGGTCCAAGAATGAGCTTGTGCTCACGCGTCCTAGGACCACCACCCTCATCTTGGGTACGTCAGCACTCCAGGGGAGTCGAGGCCTCAACTACAAAAGTCCTTGAGCTTCCAACCCTAAGGTTCTTCTTTAATTGGATTTTTAAAAACCTGTTTATTTGGGGTTTTGGTCATTCCACAGAGCATGCAGGATGTTAGTTCCCTGACTAGGGATCAATCCTGCACCCACTGCACTGGTAATCACTGGACCACCAGGGACGTCGCTACCCTTGTGCTCTTTTTTTTCTTTTGAGTAAATTATTCTTTTTTTTCCCTCCCTTTTATTGTTTTTGCCATACAATGCCATGATATCACCATGGGTTTACATATGCTCCCCTTCCAGAAACCCCTCCCTCCCCCCTCCCTCCTCCCTCCCCCCGGGAAATCTCGATGCACCAGCCCCGAGAATCAGTCCTGGGCTGGGGATTGATTAGACATATGATAATTAACGTGTTTCAATGCCATTCTCCCATATCATCCCACCCTTTCCCTCATCCACAGAGTCCACGAGTCTATTCTATACATCTGCGTTCCTTTTGCTGTCTCGCATGTTGGGTTCTCGTCACTCTTTCTAAATTCCATATATATGTGTTAATATACTGTATTGTTGTTTTTGCTTCTGGCTTACTTCACTCTGGATTACCCTTGTGCTCTCAACAGAAACATCCTGAAGTCTCTTCTGTGATCTCTGCCAAAGCCCAGGTGAAGACAAAATACTCGAATCTTTGTAACCTCTCCTTGAAAAACTTTCCCTTTAAGGAAGACTTTTTGGGAATTGCTTCAGGAAGGTTCACAGTTGGTTCCAGCTTGGTCCTGATTTGCTGGGGGAGGGGTGTGTAAAGTCAGCTCAAAGGGGCTGTGACCTGGAGTGACTGAGCAGCCGAGGGGCTGGCCCAGCACTCTGAATCCGCCGCCTCCACGCTCCGGGAGGGAAGCAGAGGGGTGAAGCGTGAAGACTCTTACAAGGAGGAATTGATGTAAACAAAATACCTTATTATTTGAGAAAGAAAAGACCAGATTACAAAACTTTAATATCTAAGTCCTTTTTATTATCATGCCAAAGGTTTACCATGGATTTGATTTTCCGTAACTCTTGGGTCGAGCCGTGTAAAATTGCCAACTCTGTAGATAAGAACAGACAAATACTGGCAAATTCATGCGGTCAAAGCCCATGTAAAACGAGTGAGCGGATGGCGGATTTCTTTCAGCTGCAAGATGTTCCCAGCCGCGTGTCTGCTGATGTTATAAACAGCTGTCCGGCAGATAAACAGGTCTTGCTCGAGAAGAACATCCTGTGCTTAGCGGTCCTCCAAACGGTCTTGTGTTGGTACGAGACACAGTGGTCCCCCTTCCGGCTCTCCCCTGCTCACCCTATCATCCAATTCACCCCGTCTCATCACATAGAGGATTTGTCTTCAGAGACGTCACCACTTGTCCCCCTACAACGCTAGTGAAGACTGTCTGACTTGGAAACCAACTCGATCGTTTACAAAAGCCTGGAACACAGGCTGAACCAGGAGTTCCTTCGAAAGGACTACAAAAGTCTCCATCACGATGAAGACATTTTCTTCACATGAACGACCCCAGTGCCTTCTCTTTCCCATCTCGCTGGTCCCCTCTTTGCCTCTGGGTATTCTGTGTGCAAGAAAATAAAACTGTGGACCCTCAACAGAAAGGGGCTGCTTGGTGTCCGGAAAGCCTGAGACTCCACAGGGAAACAAGATGGGACAAAATCAGGCTTCACTCGTGTCCGAGAGGTTTATTAATTAAGCCTCCCCTCCCCCTGCACCTTCAGCTCTGTACGTTCACTTTCCATGGCGCTGCAGTAAAAATAAAACTTTCTTACAAATTACATTTTTTTTCCAGTGAATTACTTTTGCAGTAAAAATAGCTGCTACATAAATCCCTCCTGATCTCTGAAAAGGAGTCGCATATTTCCAAAAATAGTATTCCTATTTTAATCATACAACACAATTTGGGGTGTGGGGGTGGGGCTCGGGAAGGAAATGCCTGGTCAGGGGAGGTGAGTCGCTGGGGAAAACACAGCTGAACTAAAAAATAAAGTAAGTTTCGTATATAAACTTATTTCAAGGCATGCATAGAAATGGAAAACATATGCCATCTGTCAAGAAAAATACTGCTTTATAGCTTTTACATTACAATTAAAGGAGAAGCAGAGAGGCCAGGAGAGGCCCCCAGATAATAACATTAAGTTTCTTATAAAAATTCCCAAATGTACAAAGTCCTTGCCATAGATAATAACCCAGGCAAAACAGAACAAAACAGAACAGGAATGAACCTTCTTAGACCTTATTCCTGTAGGCATATTAAATGTAAATAATACACACTTTACAACTTCTCTTAATCTGCTCCAGCAGATTAAATGTTTGCACAAGGCCGCCAATGCTCTTGAAAACCAGCAAACGTTGCAAAATGCCACCTGCATTCCTATTTTCACATACAGTTATATAATTATTTTAAATTACAATATACAATTTCTGTTAAATAGGCCTGTTAGGGGACTCTGATAACAATTACAAGGTTACAGTCGTATATACAAACCAACTTCTGAAACGGCGGGTGTCTTTGCCCCCTCCCCCTTGTGCGATTCCTGGCTGCAAAAAGGCAAAAGAAAAATCCAAGAAATGTGCGTCTGTGACACGCTCGCTCCTCTGAGAAGACCCAACAGCCTGAACGATCCTGTCACCACACAGCCCGCCCAGGGCTAGGACGGCGGCCCCTAGCTTCTTCCTGGGCCCTCGGGATGGAATAGCATCGTTAAGTGGTGGGTTCCCGGCAGCAGGCTTTCAGAAGCGAGAAACCGCGCTGCTCTCGGCGAAGAACCGCGGGGTCCGATGGAGTAAGGCCACTGCTTCCAAGGGATGTGCCGGCTGCGCCGAGCTGGCCTTCCAGGGTCCTGGGACGGGTCGCGACAGCCCCACTCCCGGCCCGAGTGGGCTCAGTCCTCCGTGTCCGGCTGGACGCCCAGGATGGCGTGCAGTTCCTCGGGCGTGAAGCCCAGCAAGTTCTGCAGGTCGCACACGAAGCGGTACACGTAGCGCTTCCCTGACGTCTTGTGGATGATATTCTTGTCGTAGTAATAGCGCAGACCCCGGCTCAGCTTCTCGTAGTTCATCTTGGGCTTGTTTTTCCTCTTTCCCCACCGGCGGGCCACCTGTGGTGGGGACGGGAAAGAGTTCCGTTTAATTCGGCGATTAAGAAAAAGCGCATGTGTCTCCCGTGTCCTGGCAAAAACCATCACAATACTGTAAAGAGAACTATCCTCCCATCAAAACAAATTAATTAAAAAAAAAAAAGAAAGAAAGAAAAAGCACCGCTTTCCCCGACAATGATTTGGATGCACGCTTATTGGACCACCACAAAGCAACTGCAGAGATGCCCTCTGCTTTCCTGCTCTGCATCCCTGGATATTTGTCTGGGGATGGGGGGACAGGCAGATGAGGGAGATGGATCCTTCCCCCGATCCACAGCTTCGTCTGCTAAGGCTTCTCCCTCAGTAAAACCTTCAGGATTCAAGGGTTCAGAATCGAGGGGTCGGTCCTGAGACAAAGGAAATACCATGTGCCCCGACCTCCTGGGTTTGCACTCCAGGACCACCAGGTCCACAGCTGCTGAAGTGGTACTGAGGCCACGTGACAGCCCGCGTTCCTCAGTGCCTCTGCCGCCCCGGGTTATTGGGCTCCCCCCAAGGGAAAAAGGCACATTTCCTACATGTTCCGATGGTCAGGCAAGAGCCTCAGTTTACAGCCTGTGCCCTTCAGCTCGATGACAGAGCAGGACGGGGAAGCCCAACCGTGCCACACACAACCCACTCCAGCGTTCTTGCCTCAAGAACCCCATGGACAGAGGAGCCTGGTGGGCTGCAGTCCAGGGGGTTGCAGAGGGTCAGACACGACTGGGCCGCTGAGTGCAGCATAGTAAACTGTTTATCATCAATGTCAGACTCCTAAACGGCCAGAAATGCCTCCCACAGGAGTGCTCTCACTTGTGTATACTTGGGACCCGCTTCTTGCACCTGGGGAACTGGGTTTGCAAAGCCCAAGTGATGTGATCGGGTTTGAGAAGCCCAGGCTTGAGTCCCCAGGTCTGGACGTACCTCGTCGGGGTCAGCGAGCTTAAACTCCCACCCGTCCCCCGTCCAGCTGATGAACGACTGGCAGGACTTGTCGGAGAGCAATTCTAGAAGAAACTGCCACAGCTGGATAGGCCCGCTTCCTGCAAGGGAGAAGGGGGTGAGTTAGACCCTTTTAAACACAGCAAGGCTTTATAGTCACCCTCCTGAAGCAAGAGCTGTGAGATCCCGCTCTGGACTGGGTATCAAGGTGAAGGTGTGACGCTGGGTGCTGGTGACAGTCTTGGATGCTTTAATGGAAGGAGGCCAGACCCCAAGGTGAGGGCTTCTTCCCCCATGCCTCCTGCTCTTGGGAAAAAGATCACTGGGCCCTTGATCGCTGGGCTTGGCCTTTTTGGAGAAAAAAAACATTCTGGGTCACCATCTCCTTGGCATCAAAAAAATCCCTCCCTCTGTTTAACTGTTCCTTATGTAATAACTTGCAAGGTTTATTTCTAGAAACACCTCGTGGGACAGGGTGGGGGCGGTAGAAGGGGCCTTCCAACACAGAATGAGGCATGTCATTCTCGGAACCCCACGCGCAGCTTTCCGACTGGATGACAGGCTACACTGCTTGATCCAAGACTTGGTTTCCTGAGAGGTCAGTGGGGCACCTAGGGGAGAAGCCAGGGCCTCAACACCTGTTCGGTGAGGTACGTGCTTTGTAAAGCGCTCTCCATATACCTTTTGTCAATTAATATTTAGAACCGCCGCCACCTTGTAAAGTACGATTCGATCGATATTTCAAAGATGAAGAGGGGTAAGACGGGCCCAGAGGCTGGGGGGCTCACCCCGGATCACAAGCTCATCCAAGAGCCGTTCCCCAAGGCCCAGGGACCATATCGTGGACACAGCTGTGACCTGGCGACCACACAGCTGGCGTCCTCCAGCCCACGTGCCTGTCTGTGAGATGGGTCAACACCACCCACAGTCGGCTGGGGTCCCAGTACGGTCCGCATCAACCACAGGGCTGGCAAGGCAATGGACGGTCGCCAACGTTAAAGTGAAAACCCACCCACGCTGCGGCTCTTTCCCTTGTGATCAGGCCCTGATGCCCATGTATGAAAGTGAGAGCCATTTTCACTCTCGAGTAATTTCCATGGCTGTTTGTTTTACAGGACAGAAAAGAAACAGGATGCCTGCGTATTCTTATTTTAGCCTATTGGATTTTTAAAAGCAGGTATTTTTAAAATCCCCAGTGGTTCCATATGGTCAAACTATTAAAAAAAAAAAAAAAAAACACATTTAAGGACACAGAAAGCAATCCAAAAAAAAAAAAAAAAACCTCACATATTTGCTTAAGTACTGGAAATATCTGGTTCTAAAAACAGCTTTAATATTTGTCCCCGCCTAGAATAGCTGTCACCCAAGCCTTCAAAATAAGATGGATTTGAGAAGCAGAAAAAGGTAAACAGTCCCTGTGTTATTGGAGGCCGGCTCTGGGCCCTTCCCCGGGCCAGGTTACAGTCTCTGAAATGCCGGGCGTGGCTGAGTCAGAGCCTCAGCCTCCAGGGCCCATGTCACCTCTGTTCTTCTCTCCTTTTGGGAGCCGGCCAGGACTGACCAGGTGAGGGAGCAGCCTGGGCATTCTCACCCACTACGCTGAGCTCACGAATATCCCTCCTTTCGGATGGAGGGAGACAGCTCGCTCGGCTTAAGGATGACATCGCACGCATCAAGCCCGAGCGCCAACGCGAGGTCGTCCAGCGAGAAACGCCCTTGGTAAACAGGGCGGGCGCACGCACCTGTGAAGCCGGCCAGCACGGCCGCGGGTATGACTGGTTTGCCCTGCTCCACCGGGTCGCTCCGGTCCTGGATGTAGTCCTTGAAGGACATGGTCGGCTTGCTGAGGCCCAGGGACTGGCTGCAGTCGTCCTCAAAGCTCTCGAAGGAGGGCACCCGCTGCACGTCCAGCAGAGACGATTGGCTGTTCCAGGACTGCAGCAGCGACTCCGAGCTCTCGAAGCTGTCGCCGCCCGGCTCCGCCGAGTCATGGTCCCCGGGCTTCCCTGGGAGAGACGAGCACGGCTTCTGACCCCTCCAGGGCGACACAAGGTCAGGCCCGACCACCGGCCCCTCCACGTGCGCCCTGCTGGGGCACAGCCGCTCAGGTTTCTCACTGAGCCGCCCGCTTCTTAGGAAGAAACACACTATGCAAGCGCCCCTTCCATCAAAGGCAGGACGGAGACGGCGTGTAGCTATACCGCACGGGAAAGGGCAGCAATGGAGATGGACCTCAGACACAATGCGGGTGGATCTCAGACACAATGTGAGCAAAAGCCCAACAGGAGAACACTTTGTATCCAGTTCAGGAACTGGGAAGACGGTGATGCGAAAAGTCAGGACAATAGCCTCTTCTGGGGGGTTGGGGGGGGAGTGCTACTGCCTGGGAGGGGGCATGGGGGGGCCTTGTGGGGTGCTGGCACCCCTCCATCTCAACCTGGGTGGTGGTCACCCAGGGGCATATACGGAAAAATATCCAACCTGAGTCTTGTCCACTGCACACTTGTGAGTGTGCTTAATTGCTCAGTTGTGTCCGACTTTTTGCACCCCATGGACTGTAGCCCACCAGGCTCCTCTGTCCCTGGGATTCTCCAGGCGAGAGTACTGGAGTGGACTGCCATGCCCTCCTCCAGGGGATCTTCCCGCCTCAGGGATCCAACCTATGTCTCTTGCACTGCAGGCGGGTTCTTTATCACTGGGAATATGCATTTTCGTCTCCACAAAGCCATCCCATCACCTGCCTACACTGCCTCCCCCAAGAGCCCACTGGGTGGGTGGAAGACTCTGGCCACTGGAGCAGGAATTCTGCTGGTTCCCCGACCCCCACCCCCCCCCCCCAGGCCCGGGACCAGAGCCGGAGGCAAGTGAGGAGCAAGCTCTCTGAGCATCGCTGCTGTGGCCGTGTCCTGGCAGTCCAGTCCTTGACCTCCTCCAGGGGCAGAGCACAGGCCGACTGATTAAGAAACTCAGGTCACGGTCTGACCGTGGCCCCGGGAAATCACAGCCCCAGCCCCACCGAGAAGCACGCTCGGGAGCCTGGGTCTCACCAGAAGCGCTGGAGAGCAGGTTCAGGCTGCCGGCCGGGAAGTCCTGGCCGATGGGGCAGTAGTTGACGCTGATGGTGCCGACTCGGGCCTTGGGGAACATCTGGAAGTCCTGTTCCGGCCCAAGCGTGCTGGGCGCTGAGGACGCTGGACACAGGCCGTCCAGGAGGCCGCCTTTTGGGTAGCTCTGCGTCTGCATGCTATACGGCACCTGCTCCACGCCAAAACCTAAAACAGAGGATCGCGGACCACACAGCTGTCAGGAGACATCGATGTGATAGCCAGAGACCCTACACGCCTCCAACCAGAGGGACCATGAGCAGACCCGCCCACTCCAGCCCTCCTTCTGCAGAACCTCAGTGGACACACTGAGGCTTTGACGGGCAGCTTTTCCACCGAGTCTTCCTCTGATCTAACTGTCCCTCTTCTCAGTCCAGGGCCCTTTCCCCAAAGTCCTGCAGCCTCTGGACCCTGGGGGCGATGCTGCAGGTGAATATTCCTAGTGCTTCCACGGGAGCCTCAGGGCGACAGGGTCACTGGCTCTTTCGGCTCCCGAGGAAACTAAGGTCCAGACCAAGTAAGTGATCTGACATCCAGCCTGCGACCCATAAATGAGCATCTTCAGTCGCCCTGCCCACGCCCAAGGGGACCACCGTTAAGCTACACTCACCCGTGTCAAAGCACCAGAAACACCAACCCAAATTCCGTAACAGCCCAAGTTCAGAGCAAATGGGGTACCGCTGTTCACACACCTCCTGCACCTGCCACCTTTATCTATTACACTGATCTGACCCCAGCAACTGGCTCACTCCATTCTGCCCCCTTGAGTTATAAATTGCCTTGACCAGCACTGGCTGATGCAAAGGTTAACACAAGCTACCTAAAAGCCCCACTGGAAAACTAAAAGGATGCTGGTGAAACGAGTTTGAGCATTTTATTTGACCCAAGAGACGGTAAAGAACCCGCCTGCCAACGCAGGAGATGCAAGAGACGTGGGTTCAATCCCTGGGTTGGGAAGATCCCCTGGAGGAGGAAATGGCAACCCACTCCAGTATTCTTGCCTGGAGAATCCCACGGACAGGGGAATCTGGTGAGCTACAGCCTATAGCGTCACAGAGAGTTGGATATGGCTGATTAGAACGTATGCAAGAAATTCATTATCATTTCAACATGTAATCATAATTTTAAAAATTATTAAGGAGACATCTATATGAAGACTTTCAGATCGGTGGGCATGAGTTTTATCTCGCTTCACATCTCAGTGTGGACCAGCCACGCTTCAAGTGACCAGTGGCCTGGATTTGTGAGTGTGACCACCGTGAGGGACACTGCAGGTCTGGACCCTGGCTCCGAACCCTTTGTGAATCTAACAGGAAGTCTTAGAACCAAGCTCTTAAGGGCAGAATTCATTGCACTGACCTAACGAATTGCTATTAATCCAAGGAGGAACTGAGTTGAGGTGTGAGTTTTCTTCATACTGATCTTCGGTCTTTTCTTGGTTTTCTGAAAAATTGAGAGGAGACAGAAACTTACAAATTGAGAGGTCTTAAACGACGCAAGAAAAAAAAAGTTCCTTTCTGAATTACTGTTCTATGGTTATTCCAGAATAAAGAAGTGCATTTTAGCTGCATACTTAATCTGATGGTATTCCATGTCATTAGGTCTTTTAAGAGTACTAGAGACAGCAACGTATTTTCCTAATAACTAGAAAAAGACTTCTAAAATTAGTGCTGCCGTGGGCAAAGTTAAATTTTCTATAGCATAATTTGAGCGATCTAGATGACGTAGTGAATCCATCCATGTAGTCCACAAAGGGTTAAATGCTGATGAAGTACCCCTTTCACCAGGGGCTGGGAACACAGCAAATTAGGGACCTGGATAGATTCTCTGCCCCCATGCTTCTGACCCATCACCGCAAACTAAGCTGTGTCCACGGGTGGCGAGAGCTACCGGGAGCTCAACACAGCGCCATGGCCGTCCGAATGGGGACGTATGTATCCAAGAACTTTAAAAGGAAAAGGTTAGCATTCTCTGTGTGAACTTACTTCTACAAACACACAACCACACTCACACACACACCTGCCTATCCAGACACACATGCTGAGAAATGGCAAAATGGGTCCAACATGCCAACAAACAGATTCAAACAGAAACTTGTCAGATCAGACTTGTCCAGGTTCAGGGAACATTTACGGGTCTTTAGGTTTTCCCTCCCCTCAGAAGCCATAACTACATAGAGCTGGTCGGGGGTCTCTGAGATCTTTTTAAGATGCTGAGTCTATAATAGATGTTGAAACTCAATTGAAAGAGAAATATTTTGCTGCACTCTACCAGCAGGCTTACTTTCTTATATTTTTAACTTGAAGGATTCCTATGTTTCGCTTTTTTAACTCAATTTTTTTTTTCTTTTATCCAAAATGTGTATTGAGATGGTTTCCCATTCATCTTGATACAGGGTACATTGAGTGCTGCTTCTGTCTGAAGGAGCAACCTTCTGTAAGCCTTGCTCTTCCTTCTGAAGGCTGGCAGAGGACAGCAGAGCAATGAACACACATAACTATTGTTTGTGCACGGCTAAAGACAAGGTGATTCTATAGCATCCTGGGCATATCACATCCACAAAACGGGAACTGGGGCTCTGCACAGGGCACTTGTTCCTGGTTCCTCTTCTCTTCTGGAGTGGGATGAAGAAGACACTTTGGGAGAGGCACATTCTCACGGGGAGGGCTTCGCCGCTGGTAAAGCTCGATGTATTTTTAACACTAGTCTCAATGCTCTTTTTGGGTCTAAATCAACACTTTCTACATGAGAGTTCTTTTGCTTGAAAGCCAATTTCTGTACAGTATTTCAGTGTGTAAAATATACATCAATTACTTCTACATCTGTTTATAAACATAAAACAAAAAGTCTTTGTGGGATCCCATCTAGTCTTAGGGAAAATAACTACAAAATTCCCAGTTTATCAAAGGCTAGCTTTGGCTGGGGCCAACTTATTTCTTAAGGCTCTGTAATGTGAGCCCCCAAACACGGGCATCCCAGCTGCCTTGACATCAGAGCCACACGTATGCCTCCGACTCATGAGGTCTGGCAACACTGAACACCTTGGTGACTAAGGCTCCCGCCTGGTGGCTGATGCTCCCCACACACATATTAAGTGGCACTGAAATCTATAATCACCACCACGGAGCTGACTCATGCCAATGGCATCACCAGTCAGTCTGCCCTCCACCACTGAATCGCCGCCCCTGCGGTGAGCACACACAGCGCCCCCATCACTCTCCACCACCACAAGCGCCCCGTTGCTCGCAGGTACCTTTGACCATCTGCTCCAGATGCTCCCAGAGAATATCGCCCACGAAGTCAGGCGCCAGCTCCAGAAAGCGCTCCTTGCCAAGGCCGCACAGCACCTGCCCTGTCATGCCGAACCTCTGCAGGTCCACGTCCACCAGGCTGAACTCGTTGGTGGCCCAGAGAAGCCACTGGCGCACCTGCTGCTCAGTCCACAGCCAGGGGTCTAGCAGGGAGGGGAGAAAAGCAAGGCGGTGAGGCCAGACGCACTCCTGATTTACCTGCAGAGTCCAGACGGGCACCAGGGCTCAAGGTGATGAGCCAGCAGATACCCAGGAAGATGCTGAGGTGCTAACAGCAGTGCTGGAAGAAGTCTTCAGGGGGGTGAGCTTCGAAACAAAACCTGGCTCAGCTTCACGAGCTCTCTGCCCCTGTTTGCAAGACACCCTAGGTGCATGCTTGAAATGACGCCATCTCAAGCCACGGCGGCCCGATGCCCCGGTCCAGCAGAGCGCAGGACAGAACGCAGTCCTGAGAGGCAACACTTACTCTTCGGGATCCCCAGCCGGCGTTGCTCCTTTTTGAAGCCACTGAAGGTGGCTTTTAAGGCTTGACTCATCACAGCCTTGCTGCATGGGGTCAGCAGAGGCAACTCGCAGTTGGTTGAGTCTGGAAAACAAACCCCACGGGGACATTAGTGTTCCAGCTGGCCACAACCCAGGGAGAAGGGCTGGGGCGGGGAGGGAGGTCTTAGCTCCTACGGAAGAACAATGAGGATCCTGTCTTCAGCACCACTCCCCAGAGGAGCATAAATATTAATATGAATCAAAACGGTTTCTGAACTAAACTGAGAACATTTAGAATTTAATAATACATGTACTACTTTAATCATTATGTAAGTATACTTCTTACAATAACTACCCTTATTTGAAAAAAAATCTAAAGTAAAACTTGAGTTGAATTTTTGCCAGACTTCATAAAGCAGCGATCGACGCCTAGGTAAGGCTTCTCTTGCAGGCCAGTCTTACATTTTTGACAACAGATTAAGTTGCATGGTTTTTCACCAGAAGCCTTAAGGGGTTGTACACGGCTAATGTGGAAGCGACTTCCATCCATTAAACTAAGCTGCAGGCAAAGGGACAGCAGATGTCACAGGAACACATAGTACTTAGCACCTGTGACGTCAATTTTTTTGAAAGACAACCTTCTCTGCATTCCCTCAGCAATTTCAAGGATGATGAATGAGGGTCACGTGGCAGCATACTTGCGCAAGCATATGTGTTTTAATTCATTTTCTGGGCTGTATGTTTTAGCACTTACTTCATATGGCAAAGTCATCTCTGGAATGTCTCCCGCTAATAACTCTTTCATAGTAATCACAGAGGCATCACCTGATGAGCTACTCTCTTCAAAAGAATGAACACTGATGGGAAGAACTACAAAGGCAGACGGGTAAAGGTGAGCAGGAATACTCTGCTGCCCCAAAACTGGGGGTACGGGGGAGATCTAAGCTAAGGAAGTGAACCTAGGATGAAAGGTGGGCTGCACTGTGAGGTCCGCTGATCTGCATCACAGAGGCGCCTGGGCTGGCTGCAGTCTTGAGGGGCCTAAGAAGACACTCAGGGCGCCCTGCGGTTTGCCCTCAGCAGGGCACCTCCTCCCCCTGGGGTGCGTCTGTCGGGTAAGGACTTCAGAGTCACCAGCTGCATGAAAAAGAACTGTTTTCTCCCAGATCCCAGCCTCTGCCTGACTTTTCATACAAAGATTCAAGACAGCAAGGTGCATCCCTTACGAAGGGTCATCTATGAACTGAGATCCTTAGGGACATCACGCTCAAGTCATCACGTCTGAGTAACCAGTTACCATGAGAAATCGAATCCAAGCCGGTTGGCACTTCCTGGAGTGTTTGCTCTTCGTTTAGGGAGGGGAAAACTGCCAGCAGGGACCCATCAAAGGTGTCAAAGGCGGCCTGGCGCTGCAAAGGCGAGAGGGAAAGAAAACGGAAACGTTGGCATTTACACTTAGCTGATGACCTGTTTTAAAGGTTGGTCCATGGGCAGCCTCACCAAGACACCCTGATTCAATCTGCCAACTATAAAGCCACGCGTGGAGTCGACCAGTTGGTACTCTGAGCAGACTTCTAAGAAGACCCAAGTGACCCAAAGGATCTATTTGCTCTGGACCACTTACAGGCACACACCTTGGAGACGCTGCAGGCCTGGTTCCAGACCACCAAAATAAAGTGACTATCACAGTGAAGCCAGTCACACAAATTTCTTGGCTTCCCAATACATATAAAAGTCACTCCGACACTATTAAGTGTGCAGTAGCATGATGTCTAAAAACTGTGCACATACCGTAATTAAAAAATACTTTATTGCTAAAAAATGCTAACCATCATCTGAGCCTTTGTAATCTTTTTGCTAGGAGAGGGTTTAAACTATGTCGAGGGTTACCAAATGCAACAGACAGCATGAAGTGAGCAAATGCTGTGGGGAAAATGGTGCCCATCAACGCTAGACTGCAGGGTTAGCACAAGCCTTCAATTTGCAAAAAATTCAGTATAGCAAAGTGTATTCTATCAAGGCCTGCCTGTCATCAACCGCACAGTCAGAATGGCTGCGAACTTACTTTTAATAGCATAATCAATTTAAATGTGTAAGTTAAGCAAACAAACCTAAAACCAAGAGAGTCTGACCACAGTGCCTTGGGGAATAAGGAAAGTGACTCTTATGCTGTTGAACAACAATGTACAATTATCCCCTAATTCAAAAGAAAAAATCCTATGATAAATCATCATGGAAAAGAATATTAAGAAAAGGGCTTGTACATATGTGTAAATATATATACACATATGTATAACCAAATCACTTTGCTGTGTAACAGGAATAACAACAATGTAAATCAACTGTGTGTGTGTATAGGTGTCTGACTTTTTGCAATCCCATGGACTGTAGCCCTCCAGGCTCTTCTGTCCATGGAATTTTCCAAGCAAGAATACTGGAGTGGGTTGCCATTTCCCCCTCCAAAGGATATTCCAGACCCAGGGATCATACCTGTGTCTCCTGCCTCTCCTGCGGTGGCAGGCGGATTCTTTACTACTGCCCCCCACTAGGAAGGAAGCCCTCCTATATTTATACTTCAATATAGAAGGAAAATAAATAAGAGGGAAAAAAAAGAAACAAACAAAAAAATGATCCTTGGCAAGACAGCTTCAGCTCACTGCAGTTGAGATGAAAGGCAGGGAAAGAAAAAAATCAAACAAAATACGTATGAGAACATTCCTTAAGATTTAATTCCGTAAAAATGTAGTGTATTGAAAAGGTCACCCCCTCACTGCTTCCCATCATCTATGAAGGGGAAAGATTTCCAAAGAAAACAGATTTAAAGTTAAACTACCTACAATTTAGGGGAAGAGATACACACAGAAAGATAAGCCTGGAGCTGTGAGATTTCAAACACAAATGGAAGAGCCTTTACTTAAGATTCATTTGTAAGGAACAGACAAAGGCCCGATCCATCATTGCCTAACTTGTGGAAGAAAAACGTGAAGAATGGCTATATTTTTCCAACATAAGCTGGAAATCCCATGTCATGTGTAATACAGTGACCCATTTGTTGAGTCATCAATTAAAAAGTGTGTGACACATTTACAGACCCAATGGTTGGAGTGCTTTCTGTTTAGAAAGGCAGAAGAACAGTGAATGACGCATGACATAAGAGGGTAGGCAGAAGTTGGAGCTTGGCCCAGTGATGCTGGCGCCCAGCCCCCCAAAAAACCCAAAGCAGGGATGTCCAGCTACTCAAGATCCGTGGGGGGTGGGGGCGGGGAGAGGACAATCTTGCACGTGTGAAATACTCATCTCGGATTTATAAAATAGTTTACAGCAATGCTAATTTTGGTGACACACCCAATAGGTTTTTTAAATTCCCGCATGGAAGCCTGGCGTGCAAACAGTCCTACAGGACTAAGCAACTGCACACCAGAGCATGGCCCAGGTGACTAAGAAATGCCTTTCCTCTCCTGACTGCGCTTCTGTTTCGTTTCTGAAACCAAGAAACCAAAAGACAAGATAAATTCCCGCTGCATATTTCAACACATCAGTTTCAGCGAGAACAGTTTCATCTCTGAGCCCAGAAATCACACAGGCATAAGCTCTTCAAGTTTACAGGAGAAACTTTCTCTCTTGAGGTGTCATTTCAAACTTAACATTACTATAATTTCGTACATGGTTTCTGCCAGGCCACAATGAAAACGTCTAACCAGACTGAACAACAACAAAAACCTCACTGGCTTGAAACCTGATGTTTCACGATACTCTGGAAAGACCCATGTCAGTTTTTGCCACCTGGGGTTTGATCAGACAAACAACCTCATAACGATAGAGAAAAGCAGAACGTGCCAGAGACACAGTATTAGACAAAACAGTACCAATCTAAAACCACTGCTTCTGAGCCATCTTTACCACAAAACTCCAAAAAAAAAAAAAATTAATTAAATTTCACCGTCACATTTGGAGACAGCAAATGGGAAATTACCGGTTTGTGTTGCTAAAGAATGTCCCCAAAAGGGAGCGAGACAGAAGCTACATGAAATGTTTATTTCAAGGGAGGAGGCTGCTTAATCTGTTTTTCTCTTTGTTTTTAAACAGCCGAGGCTGTCCTAGGAAGGACAGACTGCCTGCCTGAACCCCAGGGACACTGACTCTTCTGATGAGAGCAGGAGCAACAGTCAATAACTGGGCCTGCCTGCTTCCTCTAAGCTCTTTCAGCTCTTTTCCATCACTTGAGGAAACTTCCTGGGTGGATAGAACAGATTACCTCCTCTAGATCTCCTCTCTTGAGAATTTATAGAACTTTCCACCTGGTAGGAGGCTCAGAAATCAACTACAAAGGCCTCACCATCTACAAATTGAATGGTTTCCTTCATATCTTAGAGGATAAGTCAAGCAAACACCAGGAAACCCATTTAACAGATGCAAACATTGAGGCCTAGAGAGATTAAGCAAACAGCCCAGAGTCACACAACCAGTCTCACAGCTAGAACCAGTCTCCTGGGACCCAATTGTTTTTTTACTCCTAGAAACTGAGTTTTTCAATGTTTGTAAGTTTTTTTTTTATTAAGACTCATTCACTCACCTTGAGCGTCCCTCTGTAACTGCTGGCCACAGGGGCCACCTGATCCATGTTCTTGATTCCAAAATCATTCATCTTTTAAAAAAAAAAAAAAGAGAAAAATTGAGAGTTGAAAGAGGCAACAAATCAATTTTTAAGCCTGCATCCACACCTCAGTTAAAGTGCTCCAGCCCTAAAAGGTCATTCAGAACCAAATGCCAGGAATTCATCTCACAAAGGTGATGCTACTCAAGTCATTAAATAATAATGCCTTCTGCAGAATTCCCTTAGGATCTGAGGTGCACAGATAAAGCTGCCTTCCAGCTGGCTGGGATAGCAAGGCCTGGGTCCTTCCAGGACAGGCGTGGGGAGGATGTTTTTCAACGGCAATTCCAAGGTCGACTAGAGGTGTTGGAGCTGTTGGGGAATGTGGCCAGGTGGGCTGCCGGGCTGTGGACCACCTCCTGCGTGCAAGAAGCAGTCAGCTCTACCTGGGAGCTCCAGGGCCAGCTGCCACCGCCGCTCCTGGGCAGATCCAAATCATGGAAAGCCTGCTGGATGACCCAGCTCGGAGGCCCCCTCCCCTCTCCAAGCTCAGGAAGCACAGAAAAAGCAAGAACCGCGGCTTGACATCACACCCTCCTGCATTATCTCAGCTTCTCCAGCACGGAGCACACAAGCTCGAAATGCTGCCTTTGCAGGCTGCTCAGCTGTGCATTTCTTCAAGAGGAAGTAATTCCGACTGCAGACCTGCCTTACTTGCTTGGATGGCCTGGGCTTTTACCTTGGACCTGCGCTGACCAGCGTGGTAACCACGTGTGACTCCTGAGCTAGGGCGGACTTAGATGTGCTTGCCCTCGATTTCAAAGATTTCGTAGCGAAAAGTCAACTATCCCAGTACTGACTTTGTGTTTACGGCGTGTCTATGTAATATTCTGAATGTGTTAGGTTAACTGAAATTAATTTCATCTACTTCACTGTATTTAACTGCGGCTATTAGAAAACTTAAGAGCTACGTGTGTGACCTGCAATTGTACAGTTCCCTAAGTGACCTGTGATTTGCTGTAATCAACTGAAAACTTATCTGGGGCCCTAAAACGTTACTGTTTGGCAGGGTAAGTTAAATATTAGTAAGTGAAAAAAGTACTTAGATAATCCTGCCAGAGCATTAGAAGAAAAAAACAGAGCAAACTGAAGCTGATTTCAAATACCCTGGGAAAGCCCCTATGACAGTACCCACCCTCCTGGCTTCAGCACCAGGAACTGGAGGTCTAGAATAGGAAAACTTCACGGGTACCTCTCACTGTTCTGAGGTCTCCACTGGGTGCTGCTACCTGTTTCAACCAAAACTTTGAGTAATTAAAATATTGTGCAATGGATAAGGCTGACTAGCAGAGGCAAACAGCATATTTTCCTGTAACTACTTAATTCGAGTTTGTCCTTTCTTGTTTTCTCTTTATGGTCAACATTATATGGCTAAACCAGACCTCCTATCGACTCAGCATACAGACACACACACCCCTTGGCTAGAAACGCAGTGTGGGAGGAGAGTCCCCGCCCCTGGGGCGGCCAGAGGCACTGGGTGTGTGTGGGGGGTGTGCGTGTGTGCACGCTCAGTGGTGTCAGACTCCATGACCCCATGCACTGGCGCCTGCCAGGTTCCTCTGTCCATGGAATTTTCCGGGCAAGAATCCTGGAGTGGGTTGCCATTTCCTACTCCACGGGATCTTCCCGGCCCAGGGATGGAACCCGTGTCTCAGGCACTGGCAGGCAGAGGAGGCTTTACCACCGAGCCACCTAGGAAGGCCCCCTGAGGCACCGGGGGTGGGGGGAGTTGTTAAAACCTCTGAGGGCAGGTCATTACCAGGGTGGCCAGTGTAGGCTGGAAAGGTTTGACAATAAATAATGGGGGTTGGGGAGGGGGTGTTGTCCGGGATCAAAACGGACTGTGTCAGCTCAGAATCCCCACTTGGTGAATCCTGTCATCCACAAACAATCAAAAATCAATATACACTACGGAGGAGCACTACCCTGGTAGGTTCCTACTTTCGAAGGGCTAAGCCTGAGCTGGGGGGAACCACACCTTGCCACTTTACTCAACAGTCTGACATCCCTGAGAGATAGATGTTATGCCATCTGAGAGAGGCTACAGAGACTCCCCCCCCAACCCAGGTCTTTGCCTAGGATCACACACCTACTGCGGGAGGCCTCTCAGGGGCACAGAGCAGACCAAATCCCCATGGGGTATGGCCTGACCTCCTGAGCTCCGCCTTGAGCCAGGATCCCCGAAAGGTGAGGCCTGGACCCTCCTCCCAGCAGTAAAGAGCAGAGATCACACACAGATACAATTAGACTAGACTCCTGCTCCACTTTTCACAGACGCAAAATACTCCTTAATGGAGAGCTTTATGCCACTGATCTGCATGATCTAAGCCCTGTCACCTGTTGATGACATTGACAAGCCTCCAAACAGGAGCCCAAAATGAAAGACATCTTGGGTGTCGTCAGTTACCCATCTCCTTCTCCGGACTTGCAGACTTTATTCCACGTTCTTGAGCTTCACGGAGATGGACCGAGAATAGATGTGGAAGGTCATGGAGCAGCCTCGCTTAGTTTTTGTATACAAATTCTGAGAGGAAAGGCAGTCTACCACTCCCATATATAGAGCTGTAATTAACAGCTATGGAATAGAATTCTTTTGTTGTCCAGCTTTTAATTTGTTTTGTAAAAACCATATAGAATCAAAGTGCTCTACCAAGGGTTTCTGGCAAACATGTAACTAATCAAATTTAAGTTCCCTTGTTTTACTCAACAGGTTCCCAGGTGGCTCAGTGGTTGCCAATGCAGGAGACGCAGGTTCAATCCCTGGGTTGGGAAGATCCCCTGGAGAAGCAAATGGCAACCCACTCCAGTATTTCTGCCTGGAGAATCCCATGGACAGAGGAGCCTGGCGGGCCACAGTTCATGGGGTTGCAGAGAGTCAGACGTTGACTTAGCCTCTAAACAACAGTTCTACTCCACACTACTTGTGAAGACAGCAAACAGGCCAAATCAGTCCACATAAGTCAATTTCACATTCAGGTCTTTTTGCGGCTGCCCTATTGATCACTGCTCTTGAGCAACAACAGAAAAAAATGGGTAAATGTCAGACATGTTCAATTTTAAAACAAGTAGAACTTGCCCAACAACAGTACCCTCATGGAAACCAGGGATTGCTTCTTCGAGATGAGAGCACAGGTCTGCATTTAGGCAAATTGAAAAAGAAAATAAATCAAACCCTAAGCGCACTTTTGAAGATTGGTTTTCTTTTCCCTTTGAAAGCTATCAATTTAGGGAGAGGAATGACTAATCCCAGAAATGAGTGTTTGACTATTTCCCTGCGGGACACACAGTGCCCTAGCTTACTGTACTGTGATATTATTCAGAATTTTAATAAACCTTAACTCAGAGATGTATCTCTCTAATTGGTGGCGGTGTGGGATGGCAGATAGCGCACAGGCGCTTCCACTGCACAGAACAAGATGAATCTCTTACCGGTAAATTAAAATAAATTACCCCTATCTCCAAAGGAGGCTGCTCATTTCTTTACTTTCTAAATAAACTGCAGGTCAAATACTATTTTAGGATACCCTACAATTGAATACAGGCCAATATAAAAGTCTCGAGTTCTTAAAAAAAAAAAAAAAAAGCCATATACTCACAAACACTTACCCCTTGGTCCCAAATGCTGTAAGATCGCGAAAACAGACGCAGCCTGGCGCACCCATACCCCTATTTCCGACATTCTCCCCACGTTCACCTCCCAGACCGAGGGGCCCGAGTGCGGGCGTCCTGGGGAGCCCCCGGGGGTCTCGGTAGAGCCGCCGGACCCTCCCCGCGCCCCGGTCGCCGTCGCCCTGGCCGGGCCCCGGACGCGACCGCGCAGGTGCCCCGGAGCGGGGGTGGAAGCCGCAGTCCCCCAGGTGTTTCAGGCGCCCCGGATCTTGCCGGGCCCGGCGCCCTGCGGTAAGTCACCGGCAAACCAGGGCGCGCCCGGGCCCCCCAGACACCTCCTCCCGCGTCCCCCAAGCCCGCGGTTCGCCGGGCGCCCACCGGCAGGAGCCACCCCCGCCTTCACGCCGGCGTTTCCTTTTAACACAAAAGCAAGTGAAACGAGCCGGCGCGCCCCGCCCGCCCCGGCCGGCTCGGCGACCCCAGGCCCCGCGGCCCAAGTTCGGAGCCGGCTCCGCGCGTCACGGCCGGGCCCACCCCGAACCCTGCTCGCGCCCACCCACCTACCCCCAAAGCCACTCGGCCACCGGGGAGACAAGAGCCCCAAGCGGACCGATCCTAGACGCGCGACCCCAGAATCCCAAGAATCGTCGCCACCCTGCCTGGACCCCGGCTGCGTCCCGGGGATCTGGGGCGCCCCCCGCGTCCCCAACTCGGTTCCTGGGTTCCCCGGAAGAGAAGCGGGCGCCGGAGGGCGCTCCCCGCCAGCCGACCCCCGCCGGACCCCGGCCACCCCGCCCGGCCCGACCCCGCTCTTACCGCGCCGCGTCGGGCAGGGCCGCCGGGGGGCTCGGGGCCCGGGCTTCCTAGGTGCGCGCCGGCGCGGGCGCGGGCGAGGTGGGGCGCTCGGGGCGGCCGGGGACGGCGGGCGGGCTCGGGGCGCTCGGGGAGCCGGGGCGGGCCGGGGACGGCGGGCGGGCTCGGGGCTCCCGGGGCGCTCCGGGCTGTGGCTGCACCGCGCTCCGCGCCGCCGCCAGAGGAAGTAAGCGGCCGGTCCGCTCCGCCGCGCGCTCTTCTGGAGCTGGGGTTTCGGGGTGGAGGCGGGAGGAGGGGGCGGGAGGAGGGAGGGGCCTTCGGGGCCGGGAGGAGGGGCGGAGGGGGAGGGGAGCGGGGAGGAGCGGGGAGGAGCGGGCCGGCGGGGAGCCTGCGCGCCGCGGGGAGCGCGGAGCGGGGGCGGAGCGCGGGCCCGGGGCGGAGCCGGACCTCCCCGCCGGACCTCGCCCGGCGCCCGCTGTCGCTCGGCGGCCGCGCGCCCAGGGCCGTTGCGGGCCTGGGCCTCCGACGTCCGGCGCCCCGGGCCGAGCGTGTCCCGGGGGCTCAGGACGAGAGTCTTCCTTTGATGTCTTTCTTTCCCGGGTCCGCCGCTTTAACCCACGAAGGTGCCCTGGCAGGACCGGAGTAGCCAGCTAGCGCCGGTGCCACCGAGTGGCCGCGGGCTTGGTCCACCGGGGCACGCATCCGGGCCCCGTTCTTGGACATGCTTATGGACTTATGATTTCCGGTCGTTTTCATTCTGAGCATTCTGTCGTGAAAACACGCTGAGATGACAAAGGTACGAAGTGGACCCTCGATGGGTCCCGGAGTCCCCCTGCTCCGGGAAGCCACCCCCGCCCCCCATTCCGCAGCCTCGGTGTGAGTGGCGCCCCTAGAGTTGAGCGGTGCCTTGGTGATAACCAGCCTTGGCTGGGCTTCCGTGGGTTGTGCTAAGTGGCTTCCGTCGTGCAGACTCTTTGCGACCCCCTGGACTGCAGCCTGCCTGGCTTCTCTGTCCATGGAATACTCCAGGCAAGAATGCTGGAGTGCGCAGCCATTTCCTCCTCCAGGGGAACTTTGAACCGGCATCTCTTACATCTCTTGCATTGGCAAACTGGTTCTTTACCTCTAGCGCCTGGGCTAATCCTCCGTGATAATTCTCCAAGGTCTCATTGTCCTCGCTTTAAATATGAGAGAATTGACCCTTAGGGCAAATAACTTGCCCAATCAGAAGACATATAAATGAGAAATTTAGGGTTGAAACTCCAGTTTATCTGACTTCCAGCTATGGTCAAAACCATCACCCGTACCTCCCGTTTCCATTTTTAGCAGGAAATACTTGACTCTCTGTCTAGAAGTGTACCCATTTCCTATTCAGATTCAGATCAGATTCTCAATATTTTGGTGGAATATTTAGACTCCCAAAGGTGGGTGTAGAATAAAATAGCTCAGCTTAGGCAAGGCCAGGGACTGGAAGTTGGTGCATCTCAGAGACCGCAGTGCTATGAAGGGAGAGGGAGAGGGGCCTCACTTCTCTGTTGCCAAGGTTCCCGGTTTCCATGGCAACCCTGAACCCAGGAGTTGTTCAGATAATTGAGATAGTATTGCACCTTAATGTTTTCAGGTACCTGAGGGTCTCTAGGAATCACCATTGCATAGGTCAGAGGCGGGGTCTATACAGCTCAAACCACCAGGAGCAGAAACGATTGATATTTCCAGCAGATTGAATCATTCTATTGGCTTCTCCATGTACACTCAGGCCTGGATCAGAAATCATGGATAGTTAGATCAGGAAGGAATTTCATAAGTGGTATACAGATCCATAGTAAGTTACCATGGAGACATGGAGAGTATGCTACCTTTTTTTTTTTTTTTTAACTATACCAGAAAATACTGACTCATTCGTGGCTGCAGTTTCAGCTAATAGACTTTCCCCCTAGGCTACTGAGAGCATCTGAGAAACTTGGAAAAGACAGCCATTAGGTCAGGTTCAGTTGCCCAGAGTGGGGCTGCCTTGACCATAGCGCCTGCTCCCGTGTCCATGGGTATCAGTGCTAGATCAGGGGCTCCCTGGGCCCCTGAGACCCAGTGATCTTTGGGAAGACATCTTTCTTCCTTGAAGGGCTCAGAGAGGAGGAGTGTTTCCAGCGCATCTGAGCAGAAGGACCTCAAAAGAAGGGTCACAGGATTTTGAAGACAGTCCACTCATGACAGCCAGCTTTCCTTGTGCTTTAACTGGCCAAACCTTGGGGTTGTTCTCAGCTGTATAGCAGCAAGGGTGATTATGCTCTACGTCATAAGGCTGTGATGGGAGCTCAACAGAGTCAACTTTGCAAATTTGTCCAGCACCTGGTAGAAAGAGGTTCAAAACGATGTAAGTGTTATGTGTCCTTTTCCAAGCTCCCCTCTGGGAGCATTTTATGAAAAATCCTTTAAAATATATATATCAATGTTTGAAAAAAAATCATTCCTACCCTCTCAGATATAAATACATGAAAGCTTATAGAAAATAATCTGGACATGAGCATAAGTACAGAGCTGGAAAAAGTACAGTGGCTGAGAGAGAAAGAGAGGAAGCTCAGGTTACATATAACTTGGACTCTTGACTCTCACCCAGACCTCTACCACTCCCTGCTCCTCTTCCCAGGAGGCTTGGGCTCAGCCAAGCAGCCCCCTTACCCTGGGTCCTACTCAGTAACTAACCCCCTCTATGCTTGGCTGGGTCACCAGCCCATAATTAAATGGCTTATTCCTAGTTCTGGCGCTATACCGGGGTTCCTAACATTTTTTACCTTCCTGTTATTAGTCGGTTTCCTAGTTACTCAGCAGAACTAAAACCCGGCATGGCTGCAGCCTGTGATTATTCATTGACTATTATGGCTTGATTCACAAGGAACATCGGGTTTTCCAGTGAATTAAACCCAATAAAAGTATGACCCTTGTGCTTCAAGATCAAAAGTCGAAGGTGTTAGAAGGAAATTAAAAGTTGGGACGTGCTTGGGCTGAAACGACCAGAAACACCATGACAAACTGGGTGTAGGAGCAGCCTCAACTCTTCCTTTAAGAAAGAAGGAAGCTCATCGAAGAGATGAAGAAAGAGGAATTATAGCAGAATGAATGCATTATAAATACTTAATTTCTAGAGAGTAAAATGCACATAGAGTTCTTTAGAATCCAGACATAATTATTAAAAATGATTAGCTTACCAAGTCATCTTGTAAAAACCACCACAAAAAAAAAACTTTCTTAGAAACATGTCTGTATTTACCTTGAAATCTTAATCAATAGGCAATATACAGTTTGAAGCGGTTTCCAGCTGCAAGCTAAACAGACGTCATATGGTCTGAGGTGTATCATTTATTCTTTCAGCAAACACAGTGTCAGCTGCTGAGAAGACAGATGAGTAAATTACTCCCTGCAAAATGAAGTCCACAGTTCTGCAAATACCATACACAAATGCGAGACTTTGGAAATCCTAGAAGGGGGTAGGCAGTGGAGGAGAAAATGCACTTAGAAATAGATATAATTTCATTCATTCATTCACTTTGTGGACAAAGGTCTGTCGCATCAAAGCTGTGTTTTCTTCAGTAGTCATGTTCAGACGGATGTGAGAGTTGGACCATAAAGAAGGCTGAGCACCAAAGAATTGATGTTTTCGAACTGTGGCTTTGGAGAAGACGCTTGAGAGTCCCTTGGACAGCAAGGAGATTAAGCCAGTCCATCCTAAAGGAAATCAGTCCTGAATATTCATTGGAAGAACTGATGCTGAAGCTGAAACTCCAATACTTTGGCCACCTGATGTGAAGAGCCAACTCACTGGAAAAGATCCTGATGCTGGGAAGGATTGAGAAGAAGGGGACAACAGAGGATGAGATGGCTGGATGGCATCACTGACTCAGTGGGCATCAGTTTGAGCAAATTCTGGGGGGTTATGAAGGACAGGGAGGCCTGGTGTGCTGTAGTCCATGGGGTCGCAGAGTCGGACGTGACTGAGTGACTGAACAACAACAAATTCATCCATATTCTACCACCTATGTTTCCTTTGCTGACCATTCACCTTGCAGTCACTGGGTCGTGTCTGCCAGGAGTTACTCTACTGATACACGTTAGGGTCAAGGAACAGATGAGGACTTCCTGGTGTTCAGTGGTTAAGAGTCGACCTGCCAATGCAGTGGACCTGGGTTCCATCCCGGGTCTCGGAAGATTCCATGTCCTGCGGAGCAACTAAGCCCGTGCCCCTCAACTACTGAGCATGTGCCCCCAACAGAAGCTACTAACCAGAGAAGTCCCTGCAGGGAACCTAGAGTAGTCCCTGCTCGCTGCAACTAGAGAAAGCCTGCTCAAAGCACCGAAGACCCGGCAGAGCCAAAAATAAATGAAAAATAATTTTAAAAAGGAACACATGAAATTAAATTTCAAAGCGTCCCCATGTCCCCTCACCTCACGCAGCAGATAGGCACACGCTGTGTATACCATGCAGCTGCCCTCTATTCCTGCCTGTCTGCTGGCACGGGTTCCCAGGATCCAGGCCCACTGGGGTGATCCAGCACCCTGGCAGCACCACTCGACCCCCCAGGGTGGGCCCACACTACTGGAGAGCAGGTTCTTGGCTTCTGTACTTCTCTTTAAGATTCCTCAAAACAGCCAACATGCGACTACGGAAGGTCAAAACCTGCCTCTAATGTCCTATATTAATTTCTTCTGCTTTGGCAGCCTCTTCAGATCAGTTCAGTCTCTCAGTCGTGTCTGACTCTTTGCGACCCCGTGGACCACAGCACGCCAGGCCTGCCTGCCTGTCCATCACCAACTCCCAGAGTTCACCCAGACTCATGTCCATTAAGTCAGTGATGCCATCCAACCATCTCATCCTCTGTCATCCCCTTCTCCTCCTGCCTTCAATCTTTCCCAACATCAGGGTCTTTTCCAATGAGCTCTTTGCATCAGGTGGTCAAAGTATTGGAGTTTCAGCTTCAACATCAGTTCTTCCAATGAACACCCAGGACTGGTCTCCTTTAGGATAGACTGGTTGGATCTCCTTGCAGTCCAAGGGACTCTCAAAGGTCTTCTCCAACACCACACTCCAAAAGCATCAATTCTTCCATGCTCAGCTTTCTTTATAGTCCAACTCTCACATCCATACATGACTACTGGAAAAACCATAGCCTTGACTAGATGGACCTTTGCTGGCAAAGTAATGTCTCTGCTTTTTAATATGCTGTCTAGGTTGGTCATCTTTTAATTTCATGGCTGAAGTGATTTTGGAGCCCTAAAATTGGTCCCTTGTGATTGATCCCTGTGGGCATGAAGGCAGGACAACTTAGATAGAGCAAGCCCGTGATCTTATCCTTTGATGGGCCAGTCTCCCTGGGGTCCAACCCCAGCCCAGCCTTCATTAGCTGTCCAGCTGTGACCCTGGGAAGCTACATGAACTGCCTGGGCCTCGGTTTCCTTCTCTATCATTTGCATAACAGCCATGCTTTTCTCCTAGGGCCACTGGACGATTAAGTGAGTTAAAGTTTCTTAAACTCTTAGAACAATGCCTGGCACCTACAAGGTTGAGACGAACAAGCCAGAGCTCCCCTGACCCTGCAAGGGTTGACCCCACCGTCCCCTTGGCCACGTCTAATGACCACCCAGTTCTACACTGTAAGCAGGGCCTTGACTCACAACAGGAATAAGATCAAGACCAGTGCCGTCTTTGGTAGGCACACATGGTTTCACTATAATTCTCTGGCCTTTGGTGGCAGGATATCAAAGAATAAACACTGAATTTTAAAATTGGGGGGAAAAATGAGTTAATAAATGAGAGCAACTTCTGTTTTTATTAGGAAACTAAAGCCCATGGAGGATCAATTTCTTGCTGTTGGTCATAGGACTGTTGCCTGGTGGACCCGGGGCCCCAGTCCAGGCCAGCTGCCCCCGCTGCCTCCCTGACGCAGTCATATTTCCTTATAAGGCAGTGCTCTCAGAGTATATGAGCCGCCTTCAAAATCCACTGTGATATTAAGCTGCGTGATGACAGGCTCTAGGCAAGTCTGAACAACAAAAATAGTAAGAGGGACCCGTTGTATTCTGAAGAATTGATAATCCCTAAATAAATGTGTCTGCAGTGTGAGTCAGATCTGAGGAGATATAGGATTTCAGAGTTGTGTGTGCGTTCTGAATCACAAATGATTCCCACAGTTCACACTGGATTGAATGATGCTTTGAGCACCAGCCTGACTATTTATCTTGCAAACTGGACACCGAGCTGCTGGTCTTCACACAAACGAGAATTAGTCACTGCTGTGCCCGCCAGTCCAGCCAGTGATTAAGGAAGGCTAATTTACGTTGCCGCTTTTGGTGACAACCTAAAACCTGGATTAGCATTTTAAAGCCCAGGAATGTGACAGAAGCAATACGTGAATAATCATTAAAACCGGGTATTTATGTTATGTCCATTTGAAACCGCTCGCCTCAGGCTGGGATTCGAACCCAGTCAAAACCCAGATTAGGATTTGAACCCCTTTAGTTGAGATCGCACACCTGGTCCCAGGACTTAATGAGGCTCAGGTTCCTTTATGTTTAGCACAGAAGGAATTCCGAGAAAGCCGAAATGACAGGTAAGAAGTGAATTTATTGAGGGAGATACACATTCTATAGACAGAATTCGGTCCACCTAAAAGGCAAAAACAGCCCCAGGAGAAACACATCCCACAGAGAGAATGTGGGCCACCTCAGAAGACCAGAGGCCCTGAGATATGGGGTGGTTAGTTTTATGGGCTGGGGAATTTCATAGGCTGATGAGTGGGAGGATTGTTCCAGCTACTTAGCAGAAGGAGTGGAGATTTCCAGGAGTTGGGCCGCCGCCCACTTTTTGGCCTTTTATGATCAGCCTTGGAACTGTCACGGCACCTGTCATTTGGCTTAACCTAGTGTACTATCTACCTTGGTGGCTCAGAGGGTAAAGAATCTCCTACAACGCAGGAGAGTTGGGTTTGATCCCTGGCTTGGGAAGATCCCCTGGAGAAGGAAATGGCAGCCCGCTCCGGTATTCTTGCCTGGGAAATCCCATGGACAGTGGAGCCAGGTGGTCTACAGTCCATGGGCTTGGCGGCTAAACAGCAGCAGTGTTTCCAAGAGGGTTCACTGAAGCTCAGGGTCCACTGGAAGCTGAATCTCCCGCCATCTTGGACCTAGATGATTCCAACCAGTTTATGTCATATCCTCAACCGGTATGGCATTCTTGTAAAGGTTGTGCCCTGCCTCCTTCCCTCTTGTTTCACGTTCTTTTGAGGAATGGCTTTCCAATTGCTGCAAGGTATTTTCCCTCGTTTCTTTACTTTTATGAATTCCTATGTCTATGTCTGTTTCAGACCCAAGGAGTTGTTAGTGTCTCTGGTTTATAGTCATTATGTAAATCACCTCTTCTCATCCCAGCTAATGCTAGTTTTACCTCTGAATGCCAGACTTGTCATCTTGAACTTGCCTCTTTGGTTCTGGTTGAGGGCGAAGAGGAGAGACCACCCACCACTCTCAGCTGTCAAGGGGAAGAATCCCAGGGCTTACCTTCTGGGAGGTTCTCACAGAACTCTGCAGGAGGTGCCCCAGCTCTCTGAGCAAAGAAACAGTCTTGTATGTGCCCCCTTATTAAAACAAAGCAGAGATGACTGGCAGGAACACACCCCTTCCCCACTTCCATACCCAGAAAAAGGGACAATGATTTTTACATTTTTTAAAGAATTACATTTTCATTTATTTATTTTTTATTTTTTTGGTCATGACCCGAGAACTGTGGAATCTTAGTCCCCCCACCAGGGATTGAACTCGTGGCCTTAGCTATAAAAGTGCCAAGTCCTAACCGCTGGACTTTATCCTAACCAGGGAATTCCCTTATTTTATATATATATATATATATATATATATATATATATTTTTTTTTTTTTTTTAATAAGAGGCTCTTTTCCATTTTGCAGAAGGCCCGGGTGAGGCATTGCTCCCATGACTTGCCCCACGTGCAGCGAGCCAGAGGGCACCTCTGTCACACAGAACACACAGCAGACGGGTGGCCATCAGACCCCTGCTCCCAAGGCAGCAGGTCAGGGCCTCTGTGTCAGTCTGACTTGGTCTTGTCAAGCTGCATGCTACACAAACTCACATAAACACCTGTGTTGTGACATAATCCACATACTGCAAAATTGACCCATGTAAAGTGTATGGCTCAGGGATTTTAGGAATATTCTCAAATATATGCAGTCATCACTCCAGTCACGTTTATGATATTTTTATTGCCTCAGAAAGAAGCTCAGTTTCCTTTAGCTGTCACCCCTGTTAGCCCTGTGTAACTACTCATCTGCTTTCTGTCTGCCTATTCGAGGCTTTCCCCATGAACAGAAGTGTACCATTTTTTTGTTTTGTTGTTCAGTCACTCAGTCACTCTTTGTGACCCCCATGGACTGCAGTACGCAAGGTTTCTTTGTCCTTCACTATCTCCCAGAATTTGCTCAGAACTCACATCCATTGAGTCAGTGAGGCCATCCAACCATCTCATCCTCTGTTGCCCCCTTCTCCGCTTGCCCTCAGCCCTGACCTTTGACCCAGCACCAGGGTCTTTACTAATGAGTTGGCTCTTCCCATCAGGTGGCCAAAGTATTGAAGCTTCCGCTTCAGCATCAGTCCTTCCAATGAATATTCAGGATTGATTTCCTTTAGGATTGGCTAGTTTGATCTCCTTGCTGTCCAAGGGACGCTCAAGAGTCTTCTCCAACACCACAGTTTGAAAGCATCAGTTCTTCACCACTCAGCTTTCTTTATGGTCCAACTCTCACATCTGTCCATGACTACTGGAAAAAACCATAGCTTTGACTATATGGACCTGCGTCAGCAGAGTGATGATCTCTACTTTTTAATACACTGTCTAGGTTTGTCATAATAGCTTTTCTTCCAAGCAGCAAGCGGCTTCTGTGATTGGCTTCTTTCACTCAGCCTACTCTTCTCCAAGATCATCCAGGTTGTAACCTGTGTCAGTTTTTCGTTTTTCTTTATGGCCAATACATATTTTATTATATCCAATTGTTTGGTTTCTGTTGGCAGCTATCTTTGAAACGTCTGGCCTGTGATTGAAGCTTATAGCACCTTTAACGCCTAGAGAGGGCTGACCGGCGATGCTCTTTTCCTGGACCAGCCTGGGAGGCAGAGGAAGACGCAAGCCAGTTGGGCAAGAGGTGCCCTGGGCTGTGCCAGACAGTCCATCACAGTGCTGAGTTCAGGTCTCCTCTGTCCTTCTCTCACGGTGGCTGTCCTGGCGGTGGGCTGTCCCAGGAACAGCTGGGTCTTCCTCCTTGGGGAGAGGGGAGGAGATCAAGGAGGCCCTTCCCTCTCTGAGCTTGAACACACTCAGTAATGAGGGACAAGAATACTTGAGGAAACTAGCTGGTTGTGTCTTGTTCCTTTATTTTCACCCTAAACTTTGGTGTTTGTATAGAAAAACGAGTGAACTAGTTCCCTGCCAGAATCACCTGATCTGGCTTAAAAAAAAAAAGAAAAAAAGTACCATTTGACATTCTGCTCAGTCAGTCACTCATTCCTTTCTTCATTCGTTTCAGTTTTATTGAAGTACAATTGGCATAATTTGACATTTTATTTTGACAGGGAAGTGGGATTTAGTGGTGAGCGTGAGTGAGCAGGGGAAAATACCAAGGCTCTCGTGAGTGCAGGCCCACCATTGGTCTGGGGCCATAATTAGGAGGTATTTGACCCCTCTGATCTTCCCTGGTGGCTCACATGGTAAAGTGTCTGCCTACAATGCGGGAGACCGGGGTTCAATCCCCGGGTCGGGAAGATCCCCTGGAGAAGGAAATGGCAACCCACTCCAGTCTTCTTGCCTGGAAAACCCCGTGGATGGAGGAGCCTGGCAGGCTTCAGTCCATGGGGTCGCAAAGAGTCAGACACGACTGAGAGACTTCACTTTTCACTTTGACCTCTCAGCCACCTGGGATGAGCTGCTTTTCTGCCACCATGTTTCCATATTCATTCGTGTGAAACTTAGCAAATCCCTGCTTCTTGGAGATGTGGACCTTCTGGCAGCCAGGGAACTTGAACTTGGCCTTGCAGAGGGCCTCAGTCACATGGTCCTTGTTCTGCAGCTTGGTGTGGATGGATTTTATGACTTGGCCAGTGTGGGCCCTGGCCACTGTGCCCTGGGCCTTTCCATGGGTACCACACATGCCTGTCTGCAGCCTAGATTGAGGGCAGCAGGCCAGTCATGAATGTCCCCTGGGAAGGGCTGTTTCCAGGGTCCCTGAGGGCAGCCCACACAGGCAACAGGCTGCATATACTACCCGACATTTGCAGTCATTGCACACCAAGCCCCCATGGGGAATGGAGCATAGTTGGCTTAACTGGCTGCAAATATAATTTGACATTTTAAAAATGATTTGTCAGTGTGACTTGCAAATTTGAATACTTATTTCTAAAGGCTTTTAAGCACTGTATTTGTTCTCGAAACAGCAGCCAGAGGGATCCTGTTAAGACATTTGTCAGACCCTCTCTCCTCAGCTGAAGCCCTCCAGTGGCCCAGGGTGGCTCAGAGGAAGAGCTTGAGGCCCCCCGGTTTCCCCTCCCCACTCTGAGGCCTCCATCCCTCAGATCTCTCTTCTTGCCTCAGTCCTGCTGGTTCTCAGGGCACCAGCTGGCACACCCAAACACCAGACAGGATCCTCCCTCTCCTGGGAAAACTCTTCCCACATCTAAAATTTAATCCATTTTTCATCTGACACAGTCTGACCTTTTTTTTTTTCCCTAAAGCCCTTGTCATTATGTAATTTTCCTTTGACATTTTACTTTTTTTACCCTGTTCACTCTCCCTGAATCTTCACTGGAAGGACTGATGCTGAAGCTGAAGCTCCAATACTTTGGCCACCTGATGCGAAGAGCCAATTCATTGGAAAAGACCCTGATCCTGGGAAAGATTGAGGGCGGGAGGAGAAGGGGACGACAGAGGATGAGATGGTTGGATGGCATCACCGTCTTGAGGGACATGAGTCTGAGCAAGCTCCGGGAGTTGGTGATGGACAGGGAGGCCTGGCGTGCTGCAGTCTGTGGGGTCGCAAAGAGTCGGACACAACTGAGCGACAACTCTTCTTCTCCCCTGCATGAATTCTCTTTCAGCAGAGTGGGGTTGTATCCATTTCAGGAACTACTTTTCTGCAGAACAATTCCTAACATGGCACTCAATAATAAATATTTGTTGGGTAAATGACACTCATGAATTCCAAGGAATTTTTGTCACCTTTCTGAGGAACAAGTATAATGTTTTTACGTATGGATGCAATTGTTAAAAGTTTTATCAATGAAAAGAGATAAATACATTATGTGAAGTCTTATTTTTTTAAATTTTATTTTATATTAGAGTTTAGTTGATTTACAGTGTTGAGTTTGTTTCGGGTGTAACAGCAAAGTGATTCATTTATGCTGGTATTAATACATATACATGTATCTGTTCTTTTTCAGATTCTGTCACCATTTACATTATTACAGATTATTGAGTAGAGTTCCCTCTGCTACACAGTAGGTTGTTGTTGGCTATCTACTGTAAATATAGTAGTGTGTGCGTGTCCATTCCAAACTTCTAATTTATCCTTCCCATGCCCATCTTTCCTCTGTTGGTAACCATAAGTATGTTTTTAAAGTCTGCAATTCTGTTTCTGTTATGTAAATAAGTTCATTTATATCATTTTTAGGATTTCACAGAGAAAGCAAATAGTTTTCTTTCTCTGTCTGACTTCATTTAGTATGGTAATCTCTAGGTCCTTCCACGTTGCTGCAAATGGCATTGTCTTATTCTTTTTTATGACCGAGTAGTATTCCACTGTATGTGTATACCACTCTTCTTTAACGACTCCTGTAGGTCGCTTCCTTGTCTTGGTTATTGTAAATAGTGCGACAAGGAACATTAGGGTGCATGTTTTTTTTGAATTAAAATTTTGTCCAGTATATGCCCGGGGGCAGGACTGTTGGGCCATACGTTAGCTCAAGCTTTAGTTGTTCAATGGTCATTTATAGTACATTGCTGAAGCAATGAAAACCAGAATAGTGGCAGACATTGTGTTCGGATAGTACTTTATGATTTTCCTTTAGGTACTTTATGATGGAGAAGGAAATGGCAACCCACTCCAGTATCCTTGCCTGGAGAATCCTGTGGACAGAGGAGCCTGGTGGGGTGCTGTCCATGGGGTCCCACAGAGTCAGACACGACTGAAGCAGCTTAGCATAGCATGCATGCATAACTTCTATGAAATTACTTATTTTGGATAGCAGTACTATTTCCAGTTGAAATGACTTGCTCCAAGTCACAGAAGTTGCTGACACCTTGATCTTGGACTTCTGGCCTCCGGACCTGTCAGAGAATTAATGTCTACTTTTTCAAGCCATTGAGTTTGTGGTACAGAAGCCACAGGAAACTCATACAATCTTTTATCTGAGGCAAGATGCTGAAAGGAGAGAGAGAAGCCAGGGATGGAGTTAAGGGATGTGAAGCTTTCTAAGAAAATGAAGGGTCTGAGTAAGAGTAAGAAAGTTTTGAGTACATTGAAAACATAGGATAAAGAGTAAAAAGTTGAATTAGGCAGTGACTTGGCTCTTTGGCATTCTCTGCAGAAAAACAAGAAAAGGAGGTTTATGAAACTGCATTCTTGAACACTCCAGCTGGCCGAGCCAATATACATTTATATTGACAGCCACATGTTGAAATCTTAAGTGCAATCTTAGAGGTGAGTCACCATCTCCTATTCATGTGAAAAAAATCATTAAGATAAAAAGAATAAGAGCTTAGAATTCAAATCAACTACAAGTTGATAATGGTGTGAAGGGGTCAGTGGCCCAAAGATCAGACGAAAACCAGAAGGTTGTCTTTGGTTCTCCTGTCCCAAATTTCTCCTTGTGGGGGTCTCTGAGCCCCTCAGCTTTGGAATCCAAACCAGTCCCTGTTCCTGAGTCAGGAAGAGAACTGATCTGGCCCCATAGACTTCTGGACAGGAGCTAAAGATACACCAACAGGGAGCCCCGTGGTCTGGTGGAGACTGGCCAGGGTCATGGCTGAGTCCTGAAAAATCCCTGGTCCCTCTCCTTCTGTGCACCAGACTCTCCTCCTTCTTTCACCTCTGGTCTCCAGGACAGAGCTTCTGCTGTAAACTAAAACACAAGCTCAGGGAGAGCAGAACCCTTTTCCATTTTGTTCATTGCTATGTCCCAGCACCTGTAACAACATCTGATGTGTTCTAAGAGTTGATGAATATGCCTTCAGTGAATGAATGAATAAATCAGTGCATGAATCAATGACTGAATCTGGCTGAATTCAGGGCACCATTCCTGTCTCTCCGATCTTTATGACTCTCTAGCTTTCCTATCCAAAGTATCTTCCATTACTAACCACTTTGAGTCACCTATTACCTTGATAAGGAAGTCCTTGAGCAAATAGTGACTAAGAGTCAGTTAGTATGTCACTGGGACTCTCCCTCTGGGTGACAATAACCTGGGGATGATTAACTCTTTTTGTATAACTGCCCTGGAAAATCTAAGACATTGGGGGAAATATCCTATGAAGAACAAATAACATCTGTCACACTTGCCTTTTCTGCTTTTCCAGTAAGCTGGAATCAAGATTACCAGGAGAAATATCAATAACCTCAGATATGCAGATGACACCACCTTTATGGCAGAAAGTGAAGAGGAACTAAAAAGCCTCTTGATGAAAGTGAAAGAGGAAAGTGAAAAAGTTGGCTTAAAGCTCAACATTCAGAAAACTAAGATCATGGCATCCGGTCCCATCACTTCATGGCAAATAGATGGGAAAACAGTGGAAACAGTGGCTGACTTTATTTTTGGAGGGCTCCAAAATCACTGCAGATAGTGACTGCAGCCATGAAATTAAAAGATGTGTACTTCTGGGCAGGAAAAGTTTGACCAACCTAGATAGCATATTAAAAAGCAGAGACATTACTTTGCCAACCAAGGTCCGTTTAGTCAAGGCTATGGTTTTTCCAGTGGTCATGTATGGATGCGAGAGTGGACTATAAAGAAAGCTGAGTGCCAAAGAATGGATGCTTTTGAATTGTGGTGTTGGAGAAGACTCTTAGGAGTCCCTTGGACTGCAAGGAGATCCAACCAGTCCATCCTAAAGGAGATCAGTCCTGGGTGTTCATTGGGAGGACTGATGCTGAAGCTGAAACTCCAGTACTTTAGCCACCTGATGCGAAGAGCTGACTCACTTGAAAAGACCTTGATGCTGGGAAAGACTGAAGGTGGGAAGAGAAGGAGACAACAGAGGATGAGATGGTTGGATGGCATCACCAACTCAATGGACATGAGTTTAAGTAAACTCCGGGAGTTGGTTATGGACAGGGAGGCCTGGCGTGCTACAGTCCATGGGGCCACAATGAGTCGGACACAACTGAGTGACAGAATTAAACTGAATAAGCCCATCAGTTCCCATCAGTGTAACCTGCTTTTATGAAATTCTAGCGGCTCAGTAGTAAAGAATCCACCAGAGTTCGCTTAAAACTCACGTCCATTGAGTCAATAAGGCCATCCAACCATCTCATCCTCTAGTGTCCCCTTCTCCTCCTGCCTTCAATCGTGTACAATTCTTGTGACTCCATGGACTGTAGCCTCCAAGGCTGCTCTGCCCATTGGATTTCCTAGGCAAGAATACTGGAGTGGGTTACCCTTTCCTTCTCCAGGGGATCTTCCAGACCCAGGGATCAAACCCACATCTTGAGCCCTCATCTCCTGCATTCCAGGCAGATTCTTTACCACTGAGTCACCAGGGAAGCCCCTACCCCTTGAGAGCCAAAAATTTGTTTTCGTTGTCTGTGTCTCTATTTTTGTGTTGCAAATAGATTAATCTATGCCTTTTTCCTAGATTCCGTATATGTGTGCTAATATATGACAGGCACTGCTCTTGTTGCTGTTCAGTCGCTAAGTCGTGTCTGACCCTTTTCGACCCCATGGACTGCCGCACACCAGCCTTGCCTGTCTTTCGCCATCTCCTGGACTTTGCTCAGACTCATGTCTGTTGAATTGGTGATGCCATCCAGCCATCTCATCCTCTGCCGGCCTCTTCTTCTGCCCTCAATCTTTCCCAGTCTTTTCCAATGAGTCAACTCCTCACGTTAGGTGGCCAAAGTATTGGAGCACTGTTCTTGAAATGAAATCTAAACAGCTGGGCATGACTTTCGTTTGCACTGCCAGCCTCCTCTCCCACTAACCCTCCCGCCTACCCCGTGAGCCTTGAGGTCCAGCCAAGAGTAGGGAAAGACAGAGAGGAGGAAACTGAAATGTACTGGGGGCTTTATGAATCATCACTGCTATGGTCTGAGTGTTTGTGTGGCCCCAGATTCATACACTGAAACCCAGGCCCCCATGAGATAGTATTTGGAGGTGGGGAACTCAGGAGGTAACTGGGTCATGAGAGCTCTGCTGTTTTGCAGGCAGTCCTTCCAGTAGCCTCCCTGGATCTCTGAGCTGACTCCCGGATCTTAATTCCTGGGCTATAATGATCAGTTTTGCCTGTTTCTCCCTGGAGACACTGAACTTCTTTACGGTCTCGAAGAGTCCCCTTCCACCGAGCCTCCTTGGGTGAAGGGAGCACCAGGATCTTTTAGAGGCATTGCAGGCAGGTACTTGCAGGCTGGAGAGGCTGAGGTTGAAATGGGCTCCACCAGTTCAGTGGGTATCAGGATCCTGGCTGGCTGGTTGCAAGACGACCCCTTCCTTCCCAGAGGTTTCCAGAAGAGGCAGCCAGGCCCAGTCTGCTGCTGTGGTTACTGAGTCACGGACTTACTAGCCATGGGTGGTCTCCAGAGCACATATTCAGCATAACTGGAAACACGCCAGGGCTGGTGAATGGGGCCTGGCCGGTGTCGCTACCCTGAACTTAGAAGGCTTTCACTAGATTTCAGGGCCTGGATCTGTTCACACTGCGTGGATCCGAGCCTTCCTGCTGAGCTCTTCCAAAGGGCTCTCAGTTCTCTCCTGGGGACCCGAGCATCTTTCAGGGTCAATGGGACCCAGGGTCTCTGTGAATACCAACTCCAGGGGGCTCAGGTACCCCTGGGCTCTACTGGGGAAGGAGCTGCTTTCCTGGGTCAGATTAGAGAGTCCTGGGACAGAAGAAGTTACGAAAAGAAGTTCGGGCTTTGCCAACCACCACGGCGTCTTAAATAGGGCCCTTCTCTTCCAATGCCCGAGTTTCTCCCATGAAACAAAAGCATTGCCACCTGCCTAGTCAACCACACAGATGCTGGAAGAGCTGTTCCCCCTGTCTCCTTTCCTCCCTCCTTCCTCCCACTCGAGATATTTGTCAGGTGTCTGCCGTGCTCTAGCCCCAGTTTTAGGCTACTTGGGATATGTTAGTGAACGAAATTGACAAGTACCTCAGCCCTCATTTATGTGGATCCTACACATTTTCACCACGTTAAAAATCAAAGCAGAAAAGTGTTGAAAATATTTATTTATTTAAAAGTAACAATAAACCTATTATATGATCGTTTGAATAACATTTCTTAATGAAAGGTGATTATGTTCTAAAACAACAAAAGTTAGTGCGAAACATGCAATTGTTCTACATTTTTGAGAATCTTCTCAATGTCTGGCTTAACGGAAGACAGTTGGACTTTCTCGTCTGCTTCTGAATTCAGTCCCTTACAGTTTCACATGTCATGAAGCCTCTGAAAAGCTCTACTAGACATATGTGAAAGATTGAGAGCGAAATAAACAATTACTTATGTAAATTTTGACTTCACAGATGCTGGGAAAAAGGCTCAGGGACCCAAAGCCACCCTGGAGCACACTTTGAGGACCCTCTACTCAAGTGTATTCCAGTCTCATTTCAAATAAGAAAACACGGTCCCAATGTGAGTTTCTGAGGTCTACAGCTGATCAGTAGCTCTTCCTGAGGACCGAATGCACAGCTTCTTACCTGAGCCCAAGATTCTCTCCCAGCAGAAAGTTTATTTGTTGCTTGATCATTTTAACGCAATGCAAACGTCTAGGTACTTAATCACGCTCAAAATGAAGGCACAACGCTTAAGATAAATACGGTACCTACGCAATGGCCACCCACAGCCCAAGGTAAGCCATACAGGCCCTCGGAGCACAGCTGTCAAGGGCATGTTTACTAGTCCATCCATCTCACTGGGCTCCGTTTTGCACAGTGTCCCTTTGTGCTTTCTGAAAGCCCTGTGTCTTTTAGGTGTAGCCTTGTGTACAATAAGAGGAGTCATTACACTGACCGTAATTATTCCCTTTGATGAATGGAACAGAGGTGGTTTAAGCGGAATCTTGATGGGATAAGGAGAGGTAATGAGCTGCTCTGTGTCAGCTGGTCACAGTTAGAAGCGCATCTTATGTCCTGAGTAGGTGTATTTGACACACCTTGACTTCAGTCCCAGGAGGCCCCAAGTCGGCTTAATCACAGCCAGCTGGTGTGAATGGATCGGCTCCTCTCCTTCAGGGACTGTGGGGACATAGCTGCTAATTGTCACCATTTGATTTTGATTCCTGGAAGGACAGGCCCTTGGAGGGAGTGTGGTCTGAACAAACAGTGCCTTCTCTGAGCTCCCCAGGTGGTGTAGGCATTAGTCATCTAGGTTATGAAGATGTAGAAAGTCCTGACTGCGTTGGGAGTGAGTCACTGGACTCCATCGAAGACCGATGATACAAACAGAAACCAAACAGAAAAGTCCATGTGGTGTCCTCTGTGCAAGCAAAGACTTCACCCCCTGGAGGGAAGGTGGTGTCCCTGCAGCCCCCTGACCCTGCAGCAGCTGACGGGGTCCAGGGAACTGCTGGGGGCCTCCAAGCTGGTGCACGAGGCCTGCTGTGTTCATCCGCGACCTCTCTGATCCCTCAGGGTGATCTGTCCCCCTTTTAGACAGTAAAAACGTAAAATCAGCCATGTGGGGACAAGGTACAGGGGCTTCTGGGGACAAGGGAAGGGGGCTCTGCAAGAGAAAGAAATGAGTTGTTATTAGAATTAGGAAGAGCAGCTCCAGGGATTTGAGGTTTATTCTTTCAACAAACAGCTTTGACTAAGGACCTATATTTTAAGATTTGAGTTCCTTGTTTTTCTTTGGACATTTTTGATATCATAAAATAATTTGGTTGATAAGGCTTTTACGGCCATCATAAATTTGAATTGTTAAATATTTACCATGTTTACTGAGACTTTGAAGCAAGTTTAAGGTGACATTTAATGCACTGTACTCTACAAAAATAATTCATTTTCATGTCTCCCTTTTCAGAGTTTCAACATTTTGCTTGTAAAAGATTAAACTGAAAAAACTAAATTCATTCAGACTCTCAATCATGTCTGACTCTTTGTGACCCCATGGACTGTAGCCCATCAGGCTCCTCTGTCCATGGGATTCTCCAGGCAAGAATACTAGAGTGGGTTGTCATTTCTTCCTCCAGGGACTCTTCCCAACCCAGGGATCGAACCTGAATCTCCTGTGTCTCCTGTGATTGCCGGCAGATTCCTTACCCACTGAGCCATCAGGGAAGCTTGCTTTTAAAGGTGTACTATAATTAAGCATAGATGGAAAAAGATCTGAGCCTGTAATTACTATCTCCTGAGAGGGCTCGATATGAACAACAACTTAAAAAAAAAGTCATTGCTATAAAATCTAGAGAAATGACCTAGCCAAAAGTTAGAATATATAACTAATTTTACACTATGTTTAATGCTAACGTTAAATACTGGTAGTTTAAAGAACTTTTGACTCATTTCTATTGAAATGACCTTTAAATACGCTTATGTCTCTGGACTTCTTTTTGGCTGCGTTGGGTCTTCACTGTGGCTCTGGGCTTTCTCTAGTTGCGGCTCAAAGGTTTTTCTTGCTGTGGCTCATGGGTTCCAGAGCCCACGGGTTCAGTAGTTGTGATGCCTACGCTTAGTTGCCCCGATGCACGTGGATCTCAGCTCTATGAACAGGAATTGCATCGGCATCCACTGCACTGGATGGCAGACTCTTACCACTGGACAACCAGGGAAGTCCCCAAGGAGTGGACATTCTCAGAAGTGACAGTCATTCATCTGTATCACTCATGACTGGGGACAGGTGCTCATCTAATACCCCGACGTCAGGCTTTCTGCAGCGGGTCATTGTTGCGGGGTTATGTAAGACGAGAAGCTTTGCTTTTGTTTTCGTCCGACAAAGTTAATGCCCATCTTTCATGCACCCTAAGGGCTCAGGCCTCTTACTGAATTTAGCATTTTCATAAGAACATTCTAGATCTACCACGTCAGATACCCTACGGTTTCCCCGGTGGTGTAACATGGTGAATGAGAACGTGTAGGCTTCTTAATGATGCTTGTTCCTGTTTCTCCCTACGTCAGTTCATTCAGCAGGTGTGTGCGTGCTGAATCACTTTAGCTGTTTCCGACTCTTTTCAACCCCACGGACTGTAGCCTGTCAGGCTCTTCTGTCCGTGGGATTCTCCGGGCAGGAGTATCGGAGTGAGTTGTCACTTCCTTCTCCACAGCAGGTAGTAGAGAGTTGGTAAGTAAGTATTTACTCCGGGTCTTCTCAGGTGGCACTCACAGTAAAAAATGTGCCTGCCAATGCAAGAAAAGGAAGAGACGTGGGTCCAATTTCTGGCTCAGGAAGATCTGGGTCGGCAGTAAGTGGCAACCTACTCCAGTATTCTTGCCTGGAAAACCCCATGGACAGAGAAGCCTGGCGGGCTGTAGTCCACTAGGCCGCAAAGAGTCGGAGACTGAGCGACTGAGCACGTACGTACGTACACACAAATGTTTACTGGATGAATGTCAGGGCCAGATCGCAGTACAAAAACCAAGTGTATTGCAAAGTCATCAAACCGTAAGTTTATAAGAAAATTTCCATCTTAATAAAAAAAAATTGTTTTTTAAATGGTTGCTTAGTGGTGGACATGCAGGATGAGCAGGAATTTCAGGAAAAACTTTGGGAAAGTTAGGCAGAGACCATAACCCGGCTATGCTCCCAGGCATCTGGCTTGGCCCTCACAGGGGAAGATAACGTGAGTCCCCTGGGAACCTCCAAACCCCTCGCCTGGAGGGCCAAGCTGACCACCGAACTCCGCAGCTTTCGGAACTGCGGCAACGACCAGGCCCCAAATGGAGACGCTCTGGCCCTGGGGGGACCCAGTCAGCACACGGAAACAGATAAACCTGGTGGCCTTGCAAATGCGCTGCTTGGCCAGAAACGCAGTGTCTCAAGCCAGCCACTGCCCAGCGCCGAGCCCGCACTGGGTTCTACACTCAGGTCCTCGGTGTTCACTCGTTGTTGTGTACAAGCCTCCTGCCTTTTGCCCCGTTTTGTCACTTTCCTAATGGAGACTGTCCGCTTCACAAAGGGTTAAGCACATTTGCTGGTATCACTAAGCTGTCTTCTTTTCCTTTTTTTCTTTTTTAATTTCATAGGAGTACAGCTGCTTTATGATGCTGTTAGTTTCTGCTGTACAACACAGTGAGTCCGCTCTAGGTGTGTGCATAGAGCCCCTCTTTGTCTGGACTTCCCTCCCTCTTAGGTCACTGCAGAGCACTGACTGGAGTTCCCTGAGCTCTACAGTAGGTGCTCATTAGTTGTCTGTTTTATACATAATATCGATAGTGTGTGAGAGTCCCTGTTGCCTCGGCTGTAAAGACTCTGCCTACCAATGCAGGAGACACCAGTTCGGTTCCTGGGTGGGGAAGACTCCCTGGAGTAGGAAATGGCAACCCACTCCCGCATTCTTGCCTGGGAAATCCCATGGACCGAGGAGCCTGGTGGGCTATACAGTCCATGGGGTCACAAGAGGTGGACACGGCTGAAGCCACTGAGGACGAGCATCAATAGTGTATATTTGTCAAGCCCAATCTCCCAATTCCTCTCCCATCTTCCTCCAAAATTGTCTCTTTAAAAGATGAAATAAGGCACATTAAATTTTTTTTGAGTTTCTTTAAGCAAATATCTATTCAAATTGGGCAGGACCAAACTGGAGACGGTTAGCTGCCCTTCACCCACAGGCCCCAGAGAAGAAAGATTCATATGTAGAGGGTACCTGTGGAGGCAGAGATGGGGAACCACTGGTTGGTTGTACTTAGAGACAAAGCTGACTGTTTCTGATTGGTTGTCCTTAGCTTTAGATTTCAGAACCTTGATGCATCTATAGGCTGAGATTCTAGTTTACTTATGAAGCTGCCATTTCCATGAAGCTTTATCAGGCTGATGGCCTCCTTGTTTAATTCATTAATTGAACAGGCTTAAACTGCCACATGTGGGATGAGAAACCTATAAAAACTGAATTTTAGGATCCAGCTTTAAAAGAAACGGTTGTGGCCCCAGAACAGCCACCTTTAGATTAATACACCAAAGGCTTGCTTATTTTTTTAATATTGATTTACTTTTTGAGAGTGGATACTTTAGTTTGCAGTGCACTAGGGTAGTTCAATTCAGTAGCAACCCAGTACCTGTTCACATGATACAAAGCATGAGTTCTGTTTTGGGTATATCCTCAGAGGCGGCCGGACAACGTAGATTAGATCCTGTCGTGGACCAGATCCTAGCTCTCTCTGTCTTTTCCTAACTGTGTGAACTTAGGCAAGGTGCTGACCCTCTCTGGGCTTAGCTATAACACAGAGATCACAGCACCTACCTCAGTGGTGTGTGTGGGTTGGTAGCCACCCTGATTATCGATATCTATCATCTGTCCACCTCCCTACCAATCACCAAGTCTATAGACCAGGCTACAGTGTTTTGGCACACTCTGTGCAGGAAACACGAATGCTTTCATTGACTATACTGCATCTGAAAATGATTTAATTTTATGCTTTTCTCTCTTTTGAGTTGAAGTTTATTTGGGAGTTCCTTGGTGGTAAGGAGTCTGCCTGCAATGTGGGAGACCCGGGTTTGTTTGATCCCTGGGTCAGGAAGATTCTCTGGACGAGGGCATGGCAACCCACACCAGGATTCTTGCCTGGAGGATTCAATGGACAGACGAGCCTGGCGGGCTACAGTCCATGGGGGTCGAAAACAGTCGAACGTGACTGAGTGACTCACACACACACACACACACACACACACACACACACACAGTTGATTTACGATCTCTTAGAGTCAGGTATACAGCTCAGTGATTCACTGATAAATATATGGATACAAACATCTTTTCTTCAGATTCTTTTCACTTACAGATTATTATATTAAGTGTAGTTCCTTGTGCTATACACTACATTCTTGTTGGTTATCTATTTTACATCTAGAAGTGTGCATCCATTAATCCCAAACTCCTAATTTACCCCCACCCACTTCAGCCTTCTCCTTTGGTAATTGTGTTTGTATTCTATGTCTATGAACCTTTTTCTGTTCTGTATATAATTTCACTTCTCTATTTTTTCAAAAAATATTCCACGTACAAGCAATATCATATGAGGTTTATGTTTCTCTTTGGTGCCAAAAACTCAGCCTCTGTGCCTTGGTGCCAAACTGAACCTCAGAGACAGAGTGTCCAGTGAAGTGGAGAAGAATAGCGTTGTTGCTTTGCCCGGCAGAGGGGGACGCACCAGGCTTGTGCCCCTCTAAATGGTGTGTCCTACCTGGGGGGATTTGGTGACCAGTTTTGAGTTTTGTAGCAATGGTCCAAGGTTGTTGATAAGCTTAGGGTGTGTGCGGGGCCTGCACTCCTTAATCTGGCCTCGAGTAATCCCTTGATGAGTTTCTCTATTTCTTTTAGTCTGATTTCAGGTGCTCTTCTCTGGAATGAAGAATGCTACATCTTCCACTTGTTGGGGGTCTTCGATATGTAAAGACCTCAAAGGTATCATTATGTGTATCCCTTGGGGTAGAACCAGGACCCGCCCCAGGTCTGCACCATTGACTCTTGGTTGTTTCTTCATATTCTCCCTTCCCTGATTAGCAACTGTTGAAATCAGCCCTTCAGAACTCAGAAAAGGTCATGGAGGCTGGAATCTGTTCCCTACAAACAAGGAATGGAAGACACAGGAAGGCTTCTGTGCCCAGGAGCCCCACAGGGTCCCGCTCAGTTTCATCTGTGGGACTCACTTCACTTTGATAATCTCTAGGTCCATTCATGTTGCTGCCAATGGCATTATTTCATTCTTTTTTACAGTTGAGTGATATTCCATTGTATAAATGCACCACACCTTTATCTGGTCATGTGTTGATGGACATTTAGGTTGCTTCCATGTCCTGGCTATTGTAAATAATGCTGTAATGAACATTGGGGTGCATTATCTTTCCAAATTATGATTTTCTCCAGATATATGCCCAATGATTGTAGGATCATTCTGTAACCCTACTTTTAGTGTCTTAAGGAACATCCATACTATTCTCTGTAGTGGCCGCACCAATTTACAATTTCCATCAATAGTGGGAGGGCTCCTTTATCTCCACACAGTTTCCAGCATTTATCATTTGTAGACTTCTTGATGTTGGTCTTTCTTGTTGAGTGAGGTGATATCTCACTGTGATTTCATGCTCTTGTAGGATTTTATGCTTTTGTAAGATTGTTTACTTCTCTAATTTGAGAACCTATCAGGTTGACAGAAATTTGAGAATCTAGTAGGATGTAATAAAAATGGAAAACCGAGAAGAAACCATAAGGTATTCTTTTCTGGTCTTTGTTCTGTCCTACACAGAAATGATTTTTTAAGTGCTCGGTTTAATTGTATTAGACAATGGTGTGAATCAACCTACTGTTTTAAATGAGAGATGACAGCCCGCAGGCTATGGGTAGCCACTTGGGCATTCAGCTTGTTTCTTACTTATATAAAGAAACTCTGAGCTTCCCTTTACTGTCCTGGGGAAGATTTATGAGACAGTGTTTGCTCAGAGCCGGCTGGAGCGAATACTTTGAACAAAGCCTGTTTCATCCTTCTCGGAAGGCGTTCTTGAAGTTGTGTAAATAGAAACTATTTTGATTTAACCTGCTGCTTGGTTAGCAATGAGTGATGTTTCTGGCATGCCCAAAGTAAACCACGGGATGAAAATGAATTACAGTCCTGAAAGCCTTCCTCTCTGATAAGGACTTGACTGGGCTGATAGCTTCCAGAGAGAAGTTCCTCTCTCTTTTTCCTGGAGAACCAAATTTGCCTAATGCACACTCAAGTTAATATGCCAAATTAATCCCTTACATTTAAAAGTTTTCTATCTACGATTTCAGACATGAAGTGGTAGACCAGAACCCTGCAGCCATTCAGTCAGTAAAGCTGGAGATGCTGGACAAGAGCGTTCCTTTCTAGCTGGGACCCTTCCTGCAGGTCTCACTCTTAATGTCACCTCACAGGAAGGGCCTTCCTGACCTCAGCATCTTTGACTTTTCCGCTGTTGTATGGACTGCAGCCCACCAGGCTCCTCTATCCATGGGATTCTCCAGGCAAGAATGCTGGAATGAGTTGCTATGCCCTCTTCCAGGGGATCTTCCTGACCAAACAATCAAACCTTCATCTCTAATGTCTCCTGAAATGGCAGGCAGGTTCTTTACCCCCTGTGCTAGCTAGGAAGCCCTCTGACCTCAGGCAAGGTTCCATTCTGAGCAAAGTGACCCAGGAAGGTTTCTGGCAGTGGGTGGTGAAAGAGATGCTCAGGGTAGCCACAAGAGCAGAAAGGAGCTGTCACAAATTTCAAGGCCGCCTCCTCCATCCCCCTTCCTCGGCTAACCAGTGTAAGCACCACCAGCATGTTCTGAATGTCAGCCCCTCTTCCGATAGGCAGATTCTTCATCCTGGTTTTTCCCCAGATGCATGAGCAATGCCCACTGACAGGCCGCCCTCCCAGGGAGGGCTGGCTTCGGTTACACTGTGACATCTTTCTTCCAGTTCCCATCCTGTCAGGTTGTGGGAGCCAAGGAGGGCCCTAGCACATGGCCCAGCGCCCCATTCCCGGCTTCAGAGGGTACCATCAACTGTTACACAGCAACAGCCATGATCCTGTCAACTTCACCCTTGACGAAGCTCTCACTGTTCTCTTGAGAATTAATGCAGATTTATACACAACACAATGAAACTCATGTAGACTTAGCTGTTGTCTCCTAAGTACACAAGAAGAGGTTCAGAGGTGGGGACTGGGCTGGAGCTGGCGGGTCAAGGCAGTGAGGTGAGCAAATTCGCATCCTAGCAACATCTTTGTGGCCACTGTGTACAGAAGAGGTGAAGGGGGATGTCTGTTGCCATGAGGCCAGGTTAGAAGAGGGCTGTGAGGTAAGGGGGCTGGAGACGGAAAGAGGCTTTGCTGAGCCCACGTTGGGAGCGAATTCTTAATTGTGGAAATCAGTGAGAAAAAAAAAAACATTAACTGAGAAATAGCAGACTACATTACATGTTAAAAAAAATAAATGAAAGTGGTGACTAAAATAACCAAAACAGCTAAATGTGTGTGGAAATAAACAAAGTCTGTCGAAGTGAGAAAAGCAAAGACTATTTCTAGCTGGCAGTAGCAAGGGGGTTGGCCTCTCTTGAGTCTCTTTGCCTGACCCAACAGGTGTAGAAGGACCACAAACCTGAAACCACTCCTCTCAGACTGGGGCCTGAACCCACGGTGCCAGGACTCAAACCCAGCCAAAACCCACGGTCTTCCAACTAAGATCACACACCTGGTCTCAGGACTTAATGAAGCTTGGTTTCTTGATGTCTCATCACAGAAAGAATTCAGTGAGAGACAGAGTGATAGGTAAGAAGTGGGTTTATTTAGACAGAAACACACTCCACAAACAGAGTGTGGGCCATCTCAGAAGGCAAGTGCAGCCTTGAAATATGCTGTGGTTAGCTTTTACAGGCTGGATAACTTCACAGGCTAGTGAATGGCTACGGTCTAGTCAAGGCTATGGTTTTTCCATCCTATGGTCATGTATGGATGCGATAGTTGGACTCCAGAGAAAGCTGAGTGTTGAACAATTGATGCTTTTGAACTGTGGTGTTGGAAAAGACTCTTAAGAGTCCCTTGGACTTCAAGGAGATCCAACCAGTCCATCTTAAAGGAAATCAGTCCTGAATATTCATTGGAAGGACTGATGCTGAAGCTGAAACAACTCCAACACTTTGGCTACCCGATGCAAAGAGCTGACTCATTTGAAAAGACTCTGATGCTGGGAAAGATTGAGGGCAGGAGGAGAAGGGGATGATAGAGGATGAAGTGGTTGAGTGGCATTGATGATTCGATGGACATAAGTTTGAGCAAACTCTGGAAGTTGGTGATGGACAGGGAGGTCTGGCTTGCTGCAATCCATGGGGTCACACAAAGTCGAACAAAATTGAGCAACTGGACTGAACTGAACTGAACTAAATGAACGGGAGGATTATTCCAGTTATATTGGGGAGGGATCAGAGTTTCCAAGAGTTGGGCCACTGCCCACTTTGTAGTCTTTGATGGTCAGCCTTGGAAGTGTTATGACACCTATGGGTGTGTCATTTAGCTTGCTGATGTTATGATGAGCATATACCATGGCTCAAGGTCTAGTGAAAGTCAGACTTGTCTGTCATCTTGGACCCATTCAGTTCTAATCAATTTATGTTGTGTCCTCTGGCTATGCCATTCTTTTAAATGTTGTGCCCTTCTCCCTTCCATCCTGTTTCAAAACAATGACTATATAGATTTACCTTTTTGTCAAGCACACAAGGAACATTTACCTACAACATACACATACTAGGCTAAAAGCCTTAACCAATTTCAAATGATTGTTAAACTGCAGACCACATTTTTTGACCACAGTAGAAATCAACAACAAAAAGGGAACTAGAAGCAAATCCATGTGATTGGAGTTGATGAAACACAGTTATACATAATTTATAGATGCCCAGAGGTGGCTCAGATGGAAAAGAATCTACCTGCAATGCAGAAGACCTGGGTTCCCTCCCTAGGCCAGGAACATCCCCTGGAGAAGGAAATGGGAACCCACTTCAGTATTCTTCCCTGGGAAATCCCATGGATAGAGGAGCCTTGCAGGCTACAGTCTTTGGGGGTCACAAAAGGTTGAACACAACTGAGTGACTAACAACACTTAAGATCAAAGATGGTGTTCTTATCTGCTGTGGTTTTCACCACAAACTCAGTGGCTTAAATATCAAAAATGTATCCTTTCCTACACCCTTCCATTGGATAGTTTTATCAATATACATTTTCTTTTATTTATATACGTAATCTTGTGTGTCAACTTGACTGGGCAAAGGAATGCCTAGATAGCTGATAGAACATTATTTCTGAGTGCGTCTGTGAGGGTGTTTCCAGAGAGATTAACACTGATTCAGTAGAGTGCCCGAGGTCCTCCCTCACCAATATGGGCAGGCACCATCCGACTCACTAAGGGGCCTAATAGAAACAACCACAGGAAGGGCAAGTCTCTCTTCTTGAGCTGGCACATCCATCTCTCCTACCCTTGGACATCAGAACTTCTGGACTTCAGACCAAATTATACCACAGGCTTTTCTGGTTTGCCAGCTTGCTGATGATGTATTATGGGACTTCTCAGGCCATATGAATTGGGAATACAAGAGGTGTGTGAGTCAATTCCCATAACAGATCTCCTCTTACAACTATATATCCTATTGCTTTTGTTTTTCCAGAAAACCCTGACTACTCTGGGTATTATTTTGCTTGAGGTACCCAGAGTTGATTTTGCCTCTGGAAATCCGGGAATTTCAACTAACTTAGACTTGCACCTCTGCTCGACCCCTTAATAGCCAGATGACCCCACTGTTCAGTAGCTAAGTTGTGCCTGGTTCTGCAGTCCCATGAACTGCACCACGCCAGGCTTCCCGGTCCTTCACTGTCTCCCAGAGTTTGCTCAGACTCATGTCCACTGAGTCAGTGATACCATCCAACCATCTCATCCTCTGTTGTCCCCTTCTCCTCTTGCCCTCAATCTTTCCCATCATGAGGATTGTTTCCAAAGAGTCGACTCTGCGTTAGGAAGCCAAAGTACTGGAACTTTAGCTTCAACATCAGGACTTCCAATGAATATTTAGGGTTGATTAGGAACTTAACCTTTCTGAACTTTAAGTTTCTCCTAAGAAGTGCAGTCATAAGAACAAAATGTAAACATGTTGAGAAGATTAAATTAGACAACACATTTAAGTATATAGAAGATCTTTCCTTATGTTTTTAAAGGGAGCTGTAGTTCAATACAGCAGAGGAATAATTATTGTTATGGAGAATGAGCACCATGATTCTGAGTTAGATTTCATGTTGAATATCAACAAAAATAGCTGACTATACTTTCCTTTAGAATTGCTGGAAAGGAGAGACCACACCTTCTCCTGGCACTGATTTGAGGAATTCACAACTTTTCTTCCTAGAGGCTAGATCATACAACCCTCTTGTTATGACCTAATTCTCAAGAAGAACAAAGCAGTTAGTCACTACTCCTTCTCAGTCAAAATCCTGAATATATTTGAATTCATGGCAAAAAAGTCCTTATCTTCCTATGCTTGGTGCCGGTTCTTTTTAAACTCCCCCTGTGGCTGCAGCCTGATGCTGCCATCTTTGTTAGCTGTGCTCTTCGTCTCAGTTGTCATAACTACATTTATTAGAGCTTGATGGGAGGGGAATTCTGCTTCAGAATGTCAGAGTTTATTAATAGTCTGATTCCTGTGGCTGGAACTGCTTTCTGTACAATTGGTGTTACTTTTCCTGTTAGTGTGGTTCCGGTGTTATATCCAGCAGTTCCTTAGCTTTCGTAAAAAAAAAAAAAAGAGAAAGAAACCCAAACAACAGCAAAGATTTACTTTCCAACAATTCTGAGGCCAGAAGTCCAACATCAAGGTGTTGGCAAGTTCGGCGTTTCCTGAGGTCGCTCTCCTTGGCTGGGAAATAGTTGTCTTCTTTCTGTGTCTTCACCTCGTCACCTCTTCATCTGTGTGTCTGTGTGCTAATCCCCTGTTCTTAAAGGGACACCAGCCAAGAAAAGTACACTATATAAAATATAGAGTCTGTGCGTTACACACTTTCTGTGTAAAGGAACAAGCAGTATAGTGTCATCTGTCTGGACAACCTTTCCCAGTATAATTGTAAGTCAGCCGGACTGTACGATTTGACTGACTTAATTAGAATTTCAGTTCTTCTAAACATTCATTAAACTTGCAAACTGAATTAAGAAAGAAAAAGGACAGCGGCCAAACTGAATTAAGGACCGCCCTATTGACCCTATTTTAAAATTTATTTTCAGTTGGAAGTTACTCACTTTACAGTGCTGTGTCGTAGTTTCTGCTGTACAACAGTGTGAGCCAGCCGTGAGGATACCCCCTCCCTCTCGAACCTCCTTCCCACGTCCCCCCATCCCACCCCTCTAGGTCATCTTAGAGCAGTGAGCCAAGTTCCCTGTGTTACGCAGCAGCTTCCCACTAGCGCTCTAGTCTATTCATGGAAGTATGTATGTTTCAGTGCTACTCTCTCTTCAGTTTGTCCCATCCTCTCCTTTCCCCCGTGTCCTCAAGTCTGTTCTCTATGTCTGGGATAATGACCCTCAGTCAGTTCAGTTCAGTTCCTCAGTCATGTCCGACTCTTTCCGACCCCATGCACTGCAGCTCGCCAGGCCTCTCTGTCCATCACCAACTCCCAGAGTCCACCCACACCCATGTCCATTGAGTCAGCGATGTCATTCAACCATCTCACCCTCTGTCGTCTCCTTCTCCTCCTGCCTTCAATCTTTCCCAGCATCCGGGTCTTTTCAAGAATAATGACCCTATTTTAACCCAATTACCTCTTTAGAGAATCTATCTCCAAAATTAGGTACTAGAGGTTGGGGTTCCAACATATGAACTTGGGGGGATACAATTCAGCCCAGACAGATGACCAGAAACTCCTTACCATTTCTCCCAACCAGAGGCAGGGTCTGTCTCCTTTCCAGTGAATCTAGAAGGTCTCTGGGCTACCTGGAGCCACAAAATATAGCTGAAGTGGTGCTGTGCCAGATTCCAGGTCTGAACCTTAGACTAGCAGTTTTCCCTCTCCTGGATCATTGTTTCTAGGAATCCTGAGCCCATTTGAATTAGTCCAGACATCCCAAGAGTACTGTGTGACAGACACAGGTGTGGGCACACCGGCCAACAGTGTCACCTGAGCCTACCCATCCCTCTCAAGATGCAAAACATGTGACGGAGGCTATCTTGAGCCCTCCAGGTAAGTCCATTTACCACCTGAATATCACCAGTTGCCTCAGTCAACACTTGGGGGAGCAACAGAATCATCGAGCTGAAAGTTGCCCAAATTCATGACCCACGAACTCATGAGAAAAAATAACATGATTGCTGTTTTAAGCTGCTAAACTTTTTAATTTTTTCCAGTGCAGCAATAGATAACCAAATCAAAAGGTCAAAGAAGAAACTGTAATGAAAGTTAGAAAATATTTACAACTGAATGATGAAGAATATGCTAAATATTAAAACATTGGGGATGAAGCTAAAGCAGAAGTTAGAAGCACAGTCATAGCTTTAGATGCTCATATTTGAGAGGAGGTGGAAGGCTGAAAATGAATGAATTAAATATCTATCTTAATATACCAGAGAAAAAACAGCAAAATAAATAAACTTGGGATCCCAGTTTGCAGATTAGATCTTCAAAGAAATCAGTGGGACCCCTGACATTGCAAAATTTTGTGTGCACGTGAGAGAGAGTCCACATATCTCAACATATTTGCAAATTTTCTCTGGCTGGTCACACAGATTTTTCGACTTTATTTAGTTGTCTTAATTGCTGCAGGCATTATGGCTGTGACTATGGGGTTTATGGTTGCTTTTTTATATATATATTTGCCTGTGTGTTTGCACCATCATTCATGCCTCTTTGCAGTAAGACGGTTAATCTGATCGTTAAAGTAATGTAGGAAGTCCGTACTGCTGCTCATTTTTCTCAGGTCCGTTCCCCAGGATGGGTTCCTGAACCTGACCCTTCTTGGCCACCACTACTACCCAAGTCCCTAAAGGACCCTAATGACATGTCCTGGCCACATTGTCTTTAAAACTCACCTAACCCTGGCCACCTGGCTTTGACTACCATCCTGACATTGAGCACGCTCCAGAATCCGCCCCCCATCCACGTTTGCACTGCTCCATTCAGGACACACCTGGGCACCTGAAATACTTGCCAGTCTTTCCTTCCAGTCCTGCCCTGCGCATGACTCATGAGTTCCTCCCACGGTACTCTATCTCTTGTGTACTGACAAGGAGTCTCAGGGGAGTGGAAGGGCAGGGGCCCTAGACTCAGACTGACCCAAGTTTAAATTATGGCCTTACGTCTTACTGATGTGTCACCACGAGCATGTGATCATACCTATTTCCAGTTCTTTATATTGCTATTGTAAAGATGAAAGGAATCATTCTTCAGGCAAATAAATAGTTGCTGTGTTAACCAGCAATTCCACTCCTAGGCATGGACCCAGAGAAGTGAAAATGTACATCCACACAGAGACATGAACATGAATGGTTATAGCAACTTTACTCATTATAGTCAAAAGATGAAAACAACCCAAATGTCCATTAACAGATGATAAACAGATTGTGATGTATACACTCAATGGAATATCATTCAGTCATAAAAAGGAACAACATAGATGAACCTTGGAAATACTATGCTAAGTGAAAGACCCAGTCATAAAAGATCCCATATTGCATGATTTTGTTTATATATGAAATGTCCAGAATAGGCAATTGTATAGAGGCAGAATATAAAGGAGTGGTTGCTTAAGACTGGGGGGACTGGAGGGATAATGAGGTGATAAATAATAGGAACAAGGTTTTGCTGACATGATGAAAATACAGTTGACCATTGAACAACGTGGAGGTTAAGGGTGCTGACCCTTGTGGATTGAAAATTCTAATGTAATTCATAGTTGGCCTTCTATATATGATGTTATTCATAGCTATGGTTCGCCATTACCCACATTTCTACATCCATGAATTCAACTGACCAAGGATCTGTGGCACTCTAATATTTAAGGTTGAAAAAATCTTCTGATATAATTGGACCTGCACAGTCAAACCCATGTTGTTTCAAGGGTTAAGTTTATTCTAAAAAAGAAGCCAGACACAAAAGGTCACATTTTGTATGATTTCATTCCTATGAAATGTCTAGAAGTGGTGAATGCAAAGAGAAAGAGAGCAACCAGTCATTACTGGGTGGTGGGCAGAGGGGTGAAGGGGGAGTTATCATTTGATGGGGTATTTTTCTGGGGTGATGGAAAAGACTTAAAACTAGAGACAGGTGGTGGTAGCTCAACATTTAGTGAACATATTCAATGCCATTGTATTGTAGACTTTAAGATGGCTAATTTATGTTATGTGATTATCAAGTCATTTTTTTTAATGATGAAAGGAATCAATGGTACATGATAAGAGGCGATGACTATTATTAATAATCACAGTTATTATCACCAGTGTCCTTATTCTGTCAGCCATATTGTTATTCCTTTCTTCCCCATAACTAGCAGACCTGTTTTTTGTTTTGTTTTATACTTATCTTTATTTTTTATCAAAATGTAGTTGATTTTCAGGTGCACAGCAAAGTGATTCAGTTACATATAGGTATGTATTTATATGTATATTCTTTTTCAGATTCTTTTCCATTATAGGTTATTATAAGGTATTGAATATAGTTCCCTGTGCTACACAATAGGTCCTTCTTTATCTACCAGCAGACCTGTTTTAATGGTCTCCCTCTTTTTTGAAGAAACTGCAATGCATTATATCACATGTATTGAAATGCACCTATTTCCCGTCTTAAATGTTTCTTGAATATAAAATAACTTGAGAAGAACTTTTAAAAATAACATTGCTTTCAAAATGAGTTGGCTACAAGTATCTAATTTAATCTATTGTGCATACTTAAGAATTCTGAATTCTGGTAAACTGAGAAAATCAACGTAACAAATTGTTTTAAACATAGTGGAATTTGTACCTATTTAAAATTCAACAATTGATGAATTGAGCTAGATTACAGTATGCACTCGTTCAATAAAGACATTTTGATTTCCTAATTCCTTATCCAGGCTTTCAAACATTTTCACAGGCCCCTCTAAAAGTTATGGGCTAAATGTGCAAGCTCCAGATACCTAGTGGATAAATCAGTCCTAAATCCAAGTTCCCTTATGGTTTCTGTTCTATTCTTTGCAAATAATCCTGACAGAGTCCAAGTGGTGTTTTTGATGGGTAAGGCCAAGTTTGGATGTCTACTAAAGTTTTGAAGGTTTGGCAGGTATTTCAACGTGGGAGGAATCTTGATTATGAAATAAGGATCAGGAAATAATGGCTTAAGGAGAATGTGAATGGCAAGATGAGGGTTTTAAAACAGGATACTCAAAAGAGCCTTGGAGAATAAATAATCATGGATACTATCTGTTAAAGAGTTGAAAAGTTTAAAGTTAGTTGCTTTTACTTTCTGGAGTACAGTGGGATGGTATAGTCATGTTAGGGAGGGCAGAAAAACAGTGAAACCATATCCTTGCAGATAGGAAACTGAGTGGGTGCAGATGTTTCTGCTCCTTGGGACAATCTGAGGCCATATCATAGGGTACTTTAAATAATATTTGAAATTTAATTTCTTTAACTTTTTAGTTTGCATTGTGGTGTAGCCAGTTAACAATGTCATGATGGCTTCAGGTGAACAACGGAGGGGCTCAGCCATACATATATACGTACCCGTTCTCCCTCACACCCCCCCACCCAGGCTGCCACGTGTCATTCGACGGAGTCCCGTATGTTATGCAGTAGGTCCTCGTTGGTCATCAGTTTTAAATATAGCACTGTGTACTTGTCCATCCCTAACTACCCCCTCCCCCTGTCCTTCCCCCTGCCCCCATCCCTGGCCACCATAAGCTCATTCTCTAAGTCTGCAAGTCTCTGAAAGAATTTAAATTTTATTGGAATGAAAGTGACAGGACCAGAACTTTTACTGGAGGGTCAACATAGCTGCAGGTTGGAATGGAGACAAGATCAAAGGCCAAGCGACTGCCGAGGTGGACGGTGAAAGAGTTCAGGCGGGAGGGCATGGGAACTTCCTGGAGACTCTCTCTGTAGCCTTTACTACCTATGTTGTCATCCACCCAGAAAACCCCGGGTTGCAGTTGTGCGCAGGCCCTGTTCTCCACGCGGGGGCCCTTGGGGACCAGTACAGGCAAGGACCTGTTTTTGTGGTGCTTACAGAGACCTCCTGCAAGGTGCATGTGTACGATAATGATGTCATACCTTCCAAGTCCAAGACTCTGATTGTTTTCCAGGTTAAAGTCTCACCACCTCAAATTTAAAGTCCTGTGTATCCCTTTCCTACAGCTGGTGTAAAAGATTACCACAAACTAAGTGGTTCAAAACAACATACATCTATTCTTTCACAGTTCCAGAGGTCAGAATACCTAAAATCGAGCTGTCTGCAGGGCTGCCTTCCTAGTGGAGGCTCAAGCAGAGAATCTGTTTCTTGGCTTTTTTTCAGCTTCTATAGGTCACCCACATTCCCTGGTTAATAGCCCCGCCCCTGTCTTCAAAACATAGCAATCCTAGCAGAACACCTTAAATTCTCTTTCTCTGACCTGTCTCCTGCTGTGATATGTCCTTCTCTGAGTCAGACATTCCTGCCTACCTCTTACAAAGACTTTTGTGATTGCATTTAGATTCCACCTGGATAATCTAGCATAATCTCTGCATTTCAAGGTCTTTAACTTAATCACTTTTATAAGAGTTCCTTTTGTAAGGTAACATTCATAATTTGGGAGATTAGGACTTGGATACCCTTGAAGACATTATCTTGTTGACAAAGGTCTGTATAGTCAAAGCTTTGGTTTTTCCAGTCACTATATATGGATGTGAGAGTTGAACCATAAAGGCTGAGTGCCAAAGAATTTGTGCTTTTGAACTGTGGTGCTGAAGAAGACTCTTGGGAGTTCCTTGGACTACAAGGAGATTAAGCTAGTCAATCCTTAAGGAAATCAATCCTGAATATTCATTGGAGGGACTAATGTTGAAGCTGAAGCTCCAGTATTTTGGCCACCTGGTGTGAGGAGCCAGCTTATTGGAAAAGACCCTGATGCTAGGAAAGATTGAGAGCAGGAGGAGAAGGGGACGACAGAAGATGAGATGGTTGGATGGCATCACCAACTCATTGGACATGGGTTTGAGCAAGCTCTGGGAGATGATGAAGGACAGGGAAGCCTGGCATGCTGTGGTTCATGGGGTCACAAAGAGTCAGACACACCTGAGCAGCTGAACTGCAACAGTCGTGGGGGGGGGCAGGCATTGTTCTACCAACCACACCTTCAAAAACAAGATCTCATTTTTCTTTCCCTTGAGCCTCTTCCCTGCTAGTCCCTAGTGCAAGCTTCCACTCCAGCTGAGCTGGGGTCCTCACAACCTCACCCCATGCTCATCCCGGCCTCCGAATTTTCTCATCATGTCCTTACCCTTTGCTTGACTTTTCCATATTCTGAGCATCTTTTAGGGTCTTTGGAAGCCCACCTCTTTGGGAAAGGAGATTGTAACCCATCTCTTCTTCCTTGTCAGATCTCTCTCACTCATTGCTGACATAACAATGTTCTTGTTCAGTCACTAAGTTGTATCTGACTTTTTATGACCCCATGGACTGTAGCATGCCAGGCTTCCCTGTTCTCCACTCTATTCTGGAGTTTGTTAAAATTCACGTCCATTAAGTCAGTGATTTTATCTAACCATCTCATCCTCTGTTGTCCCTTCTCCTCCTGCCCTCAATCTTTCCCAGCATCAGGCTCTTTTCCAATGAGTCAGCTCTTCTTATCAGGTGGCCAAAGGATTGGAGCTTCAGCTTCAGCATCAGTCCTTCCAATGAATATTTAGAGTTGAAAGAGGAGAGTGAAAAACCTGCTTAAAAGTCAGCATTCAAGAAACTAAGATCATGGCATTGGGTCCCATCACTTCATGGCAAACAGAAGGGGACAAAGTAGAAGCAGTAACAGTAAGCATAATAAGACCCTGTCAGCTCTTTTATGTCCCTGTCTTATCTCCTTGGGGGCAAAGACTGAGCTTCAATCATTGGCTGGTTGGATTCAATAAATTTCAGACCAACACAGTATTTTACCTAGTGAGGAGAGAACCACAAGGCATCCATGTGATGCCAGTAAGCAAAGAAATGAAGACATACAGTGTGGAAACTGTGAGCAACAGGCTGTCCCTCAATGAACAGAATGAATGGGAACAAGGCATGACTGCCAAGAGGCTTGGGTTGGCTCTTATAAAGAATCCCCTGGTCTCCGAGTTTTGAGTCACTGAATTACTAGGGTGGGCTGTGGACTCTTAGGCTTGGCTTCCTTCAGGAACAGGCTAACAGACTGCCCCTCAAGGGTGACCAGGGTGTAGCTGTGCTTAGAATCAGGGAATGAGCTGAAGGACCCTTTTGTTCTAGGAATTTATGTGAGTTAGGTCTGGAGTAAGCACCACCTCACTCCTTTCACTTCCCATTCTCTCCCTCTTCCCATCTGGGATCATTTGGGACTGAGTTCAACCACATGCCTGATCAGGAAAAAATCTGGAAAAGAAGTTACTTGTAAGCACACTGCTTAGCAGCATCTAGCTATGCTTCCTAGACCTAGATGCAAGATTCAGGATAATAAATGCTATTAATGAATGCTAGCCACTGTAAGCGTTTCCAAACCTCAGTGTCTTAACATCATAAAGATTTCTTTTCCCTCCTCCACAGTCAGATGCCTCCTGGGAAACTCTCCTGGGAGCTGTCCTCCAAGTGGGAGCCCAGAGATCCAGTCTCCTTACATCTTGTGAAGCCATCAGCTTTACACACGACCTCCAGGGTCATGATGGAAAAGGAGTATGCTTCAGAGACCATGCAAGGAGCGTTATGGCCAAGCCCACACGTAACTCCCAGACCTTCCGCCCACCTTCTGCTGGCCGCTACCCAGTAGAGTGGCCAACCTGACTTCGAGGGTGGCTGGGAAATGTGTCCTCCTGAGGACACGGACTACGAACACCTCTCCTTGTCCACTTCTACTACAGCAGGTCTGCACAGGCCAAGCATCACCTGTGACCACATCTGAATGTTTGGCTAATATGACAGTTTATCCCATACCCACAGATGTCTGGGGACAGGAGACCAAATCTTCAGGCCACTCACTCGTGATGGTATTTTATCAACACAGCAAAGATGCTCCTGCAACTCCCGACAATCTGCCCAGCCTGTGTACACAATCTAGAGGTAATTTTCTATAAATAATAATGCCTGGTCAAAGACCTAAGTAGATGTTTCTCTAAAGAAGACATATAGATAGCCAACAGACACACAAAAAGATGCTCAACATCATTAATTTCAGAGAATTGCCAATCAGAAGGACAGGGAGCTATCACCTCACATCACCTCACACTGGCCAGAATGGCCATCATTCAAAAGCTGACAAACAATAAAGGCTGGGGAAGGTGTGGAGAAAAGGGAAGCCTCCTACAGTGTTGATGGGAACGTAAATTGGTGCAGTCTTTATGGAAAAACTACCATATGATCCAGTAATCCCACTCTTGGGCATATACCTGAACAAAATTCATTGCAGCACAATTTAAAATAGCCAAGGTATGAAAGCAACCTAAATGTTCATTGACAGAGGAATGGATAAAGGAAATGTGGTACACATATACAATGGAGGGTTTCCCAGGTGTCACTAATGGTAAAGAACCTGCATGCCAGTGCAGGAGACCTAAGAGACATAGGTTCAACCCCTGGGTGGGGAAGATCCCCTGGAGCGTGACATGGCAACCCGCTCCAGCATTCTTGCCTGGAGAATCCCATGGAGAGAGGAACCTGGTAGGCTACAGTCCATGGGGTCATAGTCAGACATACATATCCTAAGTATATGTGAGTTAGGATGGATATACAGTGGAATATTATAAGCACAATGGAATATTACTCAGCCATAAGAAAAATAAAATAATGCCATTTGCAGCAGCATGGATGGACCTAGAGGTTATCACACTAAGTAAGGTAAGTTAGGAAGAGAAACACACCTCAGTTAAACTGAGTCACATGTGGTCTTTTTTCTGGCTGAGTAATATTCCACTGTATATATGTACCACAACTTCTCTATCCGTTCATGGGGAGGAGGCTCAAGAGGGAAGATACATACATTCATGAATATCTCAGCCATGATGTAGATATATATATACATATATATATGTCTCATGGCTGATCCTGTTGTTGTATAGCAGAAACCAACACAACTTTGTAAAGAAATTATCCTCCAATTAAAAATAAATAAAAAATACAAATATATGATATCACTTATAGGTGAAATCTAAAATATGATACAAATAAACTTGTATACAAAACAAAAACAGGCTCACAGACATAGAAAGCAAACTTATGGTTCCTAAAATGGAAGGAAGGGATGGATAACTTAGGAGTTTGAGACTGACATACACATTACTATATATGAAATAGATAACCAACAAGGAACTACTGTATAAAACAGGGAACTATATATTAATACCCTATAATAAGATGTAATGGAAAAGAACCTGAAAAAGAATATCCCCACCTAATAACTGGGACTTTGTTTTATCTTTGTTTCCTTACAGTTTAGCTAAGAAACACGTTCCAGGTCATCTGGTTCCATGACAAAGGACACAAAAGTGGGCCTTTGCCACCTTGAACCTCAGCCCTCCAGTGTGACCACACTGTGTGAGGTCAGCAAGGCTGCCAGGCCCCCCGGGCGCCAACCCTCCCTCCTGTGGCCACTGGCTGGGTGGGGAGGGGATGCCAAAGGTGACCCGTGGCAGCTTTCCAGGCTCAGCCCTCCCATCTCAGTCCTCAGCCCCTACAAAGCAGTCACAGCTTCCTTCGGTGGAGTGGGGTGGGGGAGGCTCCAAAGGCAACCGCCTTTGCCACACGCACCCGGAAGAGAGGGAACCTACTTTGCAGAGTCCTATAGCATTCTTTTTTTTTTTTTTTTTTTACCATATAAAGCGTAGTATGGTTAAAACCCACACTTGTCTCCACCTCTAATTCCTTCAGAGTTTTAAACACTTTACTGCATCGCTCGCATCCAGCGAGGGAATGAATGCATGTGAAAATGCTCCCTAGCACCATGCCTGACATGCAAAAAATGTGAATCGCTCTATTTATAAATGACCTTTTCTGCCTGGTTTTAGTTGTCTTGATAGTCTTACTGAAACTGTTCCCTTCCCCACTGAAACAGGAATTCCTGTATCAGTGTCCCAATCCTGGGTTCCTGCTGTGAGAATAGAAGAAGCAGGCCTCTTCCCAGGGAGGACTGTGGTTCCACGGCCGCTCTGACTTCAGAATCCTGCCAGCAACCTACTTTCTTCCCCCACAAACGTCAGCACGACTGACCCCCAAATCCCCAATGACTTATTCCCAATGCCTCCCGTTTAGTGCTCCCTGAAATAACATTCTGAGGCAATGTGCATCCAGGAGGCCTCTGGAATGTTCTTCAAGTAAATGAACGAATACCATGAGAATGTGTAAGAACTTATCAGGACACGGCCTATTGGACGCTCGTCTTGACTGCTGTTCACATGTCCGTTTCCGTGGCACAAGACAAAAGATCCTCCCTTCCATTCCTTTGCTGTCATGGCCCGTTGAAGATTCACCTATTGGGGAAAAACAGATGGAAGCCAAGATGTCTTTGAACTTAACCGTTTTATGTGTTTTCTTAACATCTCGGGCTGAGACATCTGTCTTTGCTTAAAAGCACATCTATTTATATCAACAACCGTTTACATTGAGTCCCGGGAGGCTGATTCACACAGATGTTGTATAATGTGGGTTTTTAAATACAATTCACTTTGAAAAAATGTGGTATTCATTTCTACTCCACTCCTTCCCCCACTCAAGTTGAAGCCTAGAAATCTACAAACCTTAGATTTCTGTGTAGGCAACATACAACATACATCCTTTGGGCTTATGTAACACAAAGGGCTTATGACTTGGGTTGTTGTGTGATGGATGAATGGATGAATCACTTTTGTATGAGGAGGCCTGGAGGACGGTGCTTCTGGGGGAGCTGGCTTGCTTAGAAAACTGGGAACGGGATGACTCATTCAAAGAGAGACCAGCGTGGAGGCTGGGAGCCGCACACCAGTGATGTTTACATAGCCACTGCCTTGGCATGGAGCACGGGGCCTGGGCAACTTGGAAGTGGGTGGGAAAGGCTGTGGCTGGCATTTCGGGGGGCAATGATGCCAACAAGTCAGAGGCTGATGGAGATCTGGAGGAGAGACCCAGGTGAAACCACACTCCGCCCATTTGAAAGTTGTGCTCGCACAGTGAGATTTCTTACACATGGTGGATTCTTCTGGCCTCTCCTCCATAGGGCTGTGCTGGCTCCAGGTGGCTGGGGGGTTGGGGGAGAGGTGGGAGGGTGCTTCCTGCTTTCAGGGGCCCCAGGAGGTCTGCATTGCCTTTAGGGGAGCAGATTCACTAACTGAACTCTGTTCTGTTTGTCTATTTGATTCTCCTTCTTACTGGCTTCTCTCTCTCTCTCTTTTTCCTTTTTAAAAATATTTATTTGGTCCCACTGAGACTTAGCTGTGGCATACAAACTCTTGGCTGTGGCGTGTGAGGTCTAGCTTCCTGAACGGGGACTGAGCCAGGCCCCCTCCTGCATTAGGTGCACAGAGTCCTAGCCACTGGTCTACCAGGGACGTCCGCCACTGCCTTCTCTTTATCTTGCCCCGAACCCATCACACTCATCGGTGGCACACAGGAAATTTAATCCTATTCAACTCATATTTGCCTTGGATTTCTGCCTGTAGAGAGTTCTTACTGATGGGATAGAATTTGTGAAGCCATTTCTTCCTTATTCTCTGAAGTGACGTGTGTGAGCTTATATACACAATGGCTTCTTTTATTGAAGGAGACTTTCTGCTGGCTCAAGGCCACTTAAAATGAACTTGGGATGATGAACATGATTTCATAAAGCCAGTGGAAGGAAAGTGACAACTGGGACATCTGGACATTGAAAAAAAACTTTAGGGACTTCCCTGGCCGTCCAGTGGTTAAGACTTTCCCTGCAAGGGCTTGGGTTTGATCCCTGGGCAGGGAACTAAGAACCTATAAGCTGTGAAGTGCAGACTTTAAAAAATGATGAAAATAAATTTTTTTTATTAGTACATTTTAAATTATAATTGCAACACCGGCCTTCACTGCAAACTGAACGATTCTAGCAGTTCCTCAGTCATGGTCTTTCACATCAGGAAACCTATTATTCCAGGTGAGGTTTGGCGTTCCGCTCTGGCATTGACTTGCATTGTTTCTGCATGTTGTTTTCCAATGGTTTCACTGTCTGTCTGTTTATGAGACTGATGTAGACATTAGCCTAACTGTTTGCAATCAGGCCTGGAGTTGGGTGTGGAGGGGTTTGAATGTCAGCTCCTTCTCTAAGTGATGGGTCCATTAGACAATATTTAAGAAATATAGTTACTTTGGGTCTACTATGCAATATTGTCACAAGTTCAGAAGGAATATCCTGATTAAAAAAAAAGACCCCTCTTTGATATGTATTAGTCTTTATTATGAGCAAGGCACTTTATTCCCATTAATTCATCTGAACCTCACAGTGATTCAAAAATTTAACTGACTGTTCTGTTTTGTAGATGCAAAAATCAGAGGCTCAGAGAGGTTAAGTAATGTGACTGATGTCACACAGGAGATACCAGAGGAGCGGAGATCCATAGTCAAGTCTGCCTGATTTCAACACAGGCAGAAAACCTCTCTGCAACCTTCATCCAAGTCAACGTGCCGGGTGGCCAAACATCTAAGAGTCAGATCCACCCACCCACAGTAACCAGCCTCCATTTTTCCAAATCCCTGACCTGGACTAAAAGGAACTCTCAATTCAATTGAAAGGTGCAACCAGTGGTGGAAGCTGGTTTAGGCCAAACCTAAAACAGGACATCATCTTAATCCCCTGGGCCTCTGTTACGAGCCACTCCAACCCTCTCACTGTCATGGAGCATGTGTCTGAACTTCAGAGCATCTGAAACATATTCCCATAAGGAATAACAGTCCAAGGACAACAGAAACCCTGCCTGGCAGTGACTGTCTCTGTAGACCAGTTACATTTCTTTGCTGGATTTGAACAAGTTGACATCCCATAGTGGTGCTAGTGGTAAATAACCCACCTTACAATGCAGGAGACATAAGAGACGCAGGTTCAATCCCCTGAGTCGGGAAGATCCCCTGGAGGAGGGCATGGCAACCCACTCTAGTGTTCTTGCCTGGAGAATCCCATGGACAGAGGAGCTTGGCGGGCTACAGTCCCTAGGGTCGCCAAGAGTCGGACACGACTAAAGCTACTTAGCATATATAGCTGAAGAAGGCACCGCAAGGCCCTCATGGTTAGGACGGTTTTCTGATGAACTTTTCAACAGTATTTTTTTTTTAATTCATTTATTTTTAATTGAAAGATACTTACTTTGCAATATTGTGTTGGTTTCTGCCATGCACCAACATGAATCAGCCGGAGGTACACATGTGTCCCCTCCCTCTTGAGCCTCCCTTCCACCCCTCACCCCATCCTAGCCCTCTAGGTTGTCACAGAGCCCCAGTTTAAGTTCCCTGAGTCATACAGCAAATCCCCCGGCTCTCTATGTTACATATGGTAGTGTATTTTCCAACAGTATTTTGCAGGGTCTTTGCTGTCCACCAACGGAACAGGCCGTCAGCAGCCCGACACTGAAGATTTTTGCTTGCCCTTACCGTGTTCTGGAAAAGCCTCTGAGGTGAGAACCTCAGATCCTCCGTAGACGCTGAATGTATAACTCTGACTCTGGCAGGTGGAGGGGAGCTGAGTCACCTCGCCTGGTGTTTGTTATGATGCCCCCTGATTGGCTGCTGCGCTGGGGGCCCGCCCACGGGCAGTGCTGCTGAGTGAGTGAGGTTCATAGCACGGATGAGGTCTCCAGGACAAGTGGGATCCTTGCCGGTGAGCTCTCCAGGTAGGTGAGCCTAAAGGCCAGCCGGAGGAGATCTTGTCCTGACCGAATCATCGCTCCCCTCTTCGGCTTCCTCACTTCTAACACGTTAAAAAAAAAATGCAACACCAGGATCCTGGAAGTATTCTGAAATCAGATGAGATTTAGATGGATAAAGTTTGTGAGTGTGTTGTTAGCCATAAAAAGCCGATTTCTAGGGAAGCACTGATGAAGAGCAATCGCACTTTGTACAGAAAGTGAATTTTTCTTTAAATTTAAGATTAGTGCTTATTTAATGATAATATCATATTTGCCATGTTTGAAGACACTGTTTTGGAAGAAGACATCTGGGCATTCAAATCCAGAGAAAATCAAAACCAGCACATTCCAACGTAGCGCTTCAAGGAAACAAAGCTTCTGTGAACTTGACAACTGAGAATTGAACTTCTGAGGCTGATGCTAGACTGTATCCTAAATGACTCTGGTAAACAACCCTCTCACCATCATAGTTACCAGAAAGGTCATTAATATGATATATTTAAGTTTGAGATACAACCATCATCCCATTGCCAACCCCCATGTAATGAACTAGATTCCAGTCCCTGTTAATCATTTGTGTAGGGTGTATATTTGGATGTGATGTATCTGCAATTAGGCTTAATTAAAACCACCCACTTCGGGTATGCTGAAAGACTAGCATTTAAAAATAGGAGCTAAATAATTAGGGTAGTTAATAGGCACTGATTATTTAGTTTATGAGAGCATAAACACAAATAGGGATCAGCAGTCTTCTCATTTCTGATGGAAACACATAGGGCAGACCAAAGCTACTTTGGAGGGAATCCCTCGTGATACGCTCAGGGATCTTTCTTGTCCTCGTTTTGCTCCAGAGTCTTCATCAGGCTGCGGAAAGTCAATACTGCACCCTGTGAATTTAGAGGAAAACCCCGCTTCCTGGGGCCAAAGGAGGCCTGCCCGGTGGAGGCTGGATTCAGGTTCCCTTGACCCGTGGATGGAGCCTTCGAGCTTGGACTGCACTGCACCACCCCAGGTGGCAGCCCTCATTCCAGCAGAGGCCTCATGGAATGAATTCTCCGGCGTCTCTGGTACTGCAGTTACTGCGTGGATGTCTCCAAGGCCACTGTGAACCTATTGATGAAACTCCTGGCTCACCCACGGCCTATTACTCCCTGCCCTAAAGTAAACACTTTACGCACGCGATGCTGCGGCTGTCTGAGACGCGCACATTCTTTTGCCTCGCTGGTGGGCACCGGGAGCTTCAGACAACTTACTAAGACAATGGGGACTTGGAAAGTGGGTGTGAGGCAAGGAGACATTCAGCCTGCACTAGCACCCAGGGTGGCCTCAGGAGTACAAAATCCACAGCTGAGCCTGGGTGGGGTGGGGTGGAATGGTGACAAATTAAACTCATGCAGGGCACCAGAGGCTCATACCAGTCGGCTGGCACCCAGGGGAAAAGGGACGATGTTTTTCCCCCTTGATTTTGTGGGCACAGAAATCCAGAATAAGTGGGGTGTGTGTGTGTGTGTGTTGTTAAACTATCACCCACAGTAGAGGCCAAGTGTCTCTTCCTTCCCTTTACTGTGGAAATAAGTTTAAACCTTGTTGTCCAGGCTTGGAGTGCAGTTTCAAACTATGAGTAAGTTTATTGTGAGGGACCCAGATCAGCTTCATGAGAACTGACTCTTCCCTCCAGTGTCTGAAGTCATGTCTGGCTTGCCTAGAAGTCCTGTTCTATGTTTAACCTTACATCATAGTTTTTCAAGGGAGTATATCTCATTCAAAATTTTCATTCCAGCTTTTTTGGGAGGAGGCGGAGTTGGGTAGTAAGTTGAGAGTGGTTTACATTCACAAGAACATTATATTGTTTTTGATGTGTTTTGAAATGAACGTGTTTTTGATGTGTTTAGGAATTCGGTTGAGTAGGGTTTTGTACCTGTTATAACACAAAAAGCCATCCCTTTAGACAAACGGTAACACAAGCCTTGTCAGGCTCACCAGTTCTGACATTTTAGGCTGGGTGGTTTTTCACTGTCGGTGGCTGCCCTGCTCTTTGTAGAATATCGAACAGCCTCCCCGGCCTCCACCCAGGGATACCAGTAGCACTGGCCCCCTCCCCCACCCCAGGGTGGCGATCAAAGCTGTTTCCAGGGCTCCCCTCATGGTTCAGTGGTACAGAATCCACCGGCCAATGCAGGAGTCACAGGTTCAATCCCTGGTCAGGGAAGATCCCACAGGCCTCGGAGCAACTAAGGCCGTGCACAACTATTGGGCCTGAGCTCTAAATCCCAGAAACTGCAGCTATTGAGCCCACCTGTCCTAGAGTCCGTCCTCTGCAACAGGCCACCGCAAGAGAGGCCACTATGGTGAGAAGCTGGCACACCCAAACTAGAGCCTAGGCCCCAGCCCCAAGCACAACTAGAGAAAAGCCAGCGCTGCAACAAAGACCCAGCACCATAAAACGTAAATAAAATAATTTTTAAAAAGTTCTTGCCAGGCATTGCCACATGTCCCCTGGGGGCAGGGGGGCAAAATGCCCTAAATGAGAACCTAATACAGTACGACTTATCAGGGTGAGTGAAGTCGCTCGGTCGTGTCCGACTCTTATGCAACCCAAGGACTGTAGCCCACCGGGTCCTCCTTCCCTGGGATTCTCCAGGCAAGAACACTGGAGTGAGTTGCCATTTCCTTCTCTAGGGGATTTATCAGGGTAGGGAAAATTCATTCCACCCTTTTCAATGTCTAAACTACCTTGAACTTTGTTTTTCTGTGGTTCTCAAGGAATTACTGAATCTCAAGATTGTTCATCTTCTTCAAGAAGATAAAGTCTTCTACTTTCTTAAAGACTTTGGTGGGGGGGGCTGTATTTTTGTGATTTTTCAATGTACTCTCCACATTTTTAAGATTTAGGAATGAAATTGTACATAAACCATCCTTGCACTATGTAAATTAGGTCTACCTTCTACTTAACCCAAGATAAAAAAATATATATCATTTCCCAGGGCTTTCCCACTCCTTTCTATATACTGACAAAACGTCTAATCATCCATAACTGTTGACTCTTTCAAGAGAGTCACTGGAGATCACTTTTTCCCAGCCACGGAAGAAACGTTTGACCCATATATGTGGTGGGAAGCCTTAGGGTTAACACTGGGGAATCTTCTTCTGCTTCTCCTCTTGATCGCCTTCTCCTCTCTGCAGAACTTGTGATGTGCATGTTCACGAGCTTCAGCTTACACCCACAGAAACACGTGGTATATTTCCTCAAGACCCATTGTAAATTTATAATCACCCAAATATCTTACAGAGATCCCCCAACCCCAACTCACAGTTCCCTTCTAAGATAAATCTCTGTGGGACGATGAGGACAACCTAGCAAAAAGTGAAAAAGGAAGTTGTCAGACGCTGTGTTTTAGAAATAAAATGAAATGAAACAGATAGTGTGACAGCATGTCTGTATGGGCAAAGGAGATTCTTCCCCTAGGCAAACTCAACACATGTTATGAATGGTAGTTCCCAGGGAGGACAGGTTTGCAGGATGAAAATCAAGGCAGAGGTGCTTCTGTTTTGACTTTATATACGCCTGTATAATTTTTGTGTTTTGAGTCACCATGCATGGATTTTATAACTGAAATCAGCAAAACACTTTCTCTTTCACTAGACAAGTGGCGCTTTTGTGTTTTCACTTCTCACCTTTTGCTCTTCAGTTACGACGTTTTCTTTCAGTTACCATTTGAGTGTTCACACTCAGTCGCCCAGTCATGTCTGACTCTTTGAGACCCCGTGGGCTGTAGCCCACCAGGCTCCTCCGTCCATGGGATTTTTCCAAGCTAGAATACTGGAGTGGGTTGCCGTTTCCTCTTCCAGGAGATCTTCCTGACCCAAGGATAGAATCTGCGTCTCCTGCATTGCAGGCGAGTTCTTTGCCACTGAGCCCCCTGGGGAGCCTCGTTTGAGTAAGCACATCAATTGTCATCAGCCAAGGACACCAGTCAAGGATACTCCGCAGAACAGGATATCATCAGTGAGCAGTTCCCTGGCCTTAGCTTACCCCGCCTGTGTAATGGCGTGCTGGGGCTGGAATCTGCCATCATTTCTAAATATGTCCAACGTGCCTTTGACCTGGCAGCAGAGGCATTGGGCTCAGCAGTTTTGGCAAGGCCTCCTCGCCACTTCCTTCCTGGCTCCCAGGACTCATGAGCTTCAGAGCTAAGATCTCCACAGTTAGAGACCCCTGCAGAGCTCAGGTGGGCAGAGGCGATTGACTAAAGCAAGTGGGAGTGTTTCTGCTGATTTTGAGTGAACGTACAAACACTCCCAATCAACTGGGCCTGAAAGCAGTTACTTTTCCTAAGATCAGTCAAAATAAGTGCAAGGAAAAAAAGCTGGAGACGGAGCAGCAGCTAAACCGGAGCCTTACTCTTGTGACTTGGACACGGTACATGTGTCCAGGTGCCTCAGTAACAAACTTCCACAGACCAGGAGGCCTAGACAACAGAACGCTGTTCTCAAAGTTTCAGAGGCCATCAGTGAGCTAGCAGGGCTGTGAGTAGTGTGTGACCCATGGACTCAACAGCCCATGGAAGTCTCCAGGCCAGAATACTGGAGTGGGTAGCCATTCCCTTCTCCGAGGAAGGTTCCCAACCCAGGGTTCGAACCCAGGTCTCCTGTACTGCAGGTGGATTCTTTACCAGCTGAGCCACCAGGAAAGCCCAAGAATATTGAGGAGTGGGTAGCCTATCCCTTCTCCAGGGGATTTTCCTGGCCCAGGAATCAAACCAGGGTCTCCAGCATTGCATGTGGCTTCTTTATCAGCCGAGCCACCAGGGAAGCCCCAGCAGGGACCATGCTTCCTCTGAAACCTAAAGTGGAGGATCCTGCCTTGTTTCTTCAGCTTCTGATGATTTCTAGAAATCCTTGGCACTTCTTGGCTTGTACACACATCACTTCAATCTCTGCCTCTGTATTCACTCAGCCTTCTCCCCGCATCTCTATCTTTGAGCCCCCTCTCTTTAATACAGACAACAGTCCTATGGGATTAGGGAGGGGGTATACCCTAATCCAGTAATGATAACTTCTGAATTTAATTATAACTGCAAATCATTAAATCAATTCATGGTTTAGGGCCAGGGTGCCCAACCTCTGGGATCTAATGCCTGATGATCTGAGGTGGAGCTGATGCAATAATAAAAGAAAGTGAAGTCGCTCACTCGTGTCTGACTCTTTACGACCCCATGGACCCTACCGGATTCTTCCGTCTATGGAATTTTCCAGGCCAGAATACTGGAGTGGGTTGCCATTTCCTTCTCCAGAAGGAATGCCATAATAATAAAATGCATCATAAATGCAGTGCATTTGAATCATTCTAAAACCCTCCCTCTCCCCTACCCCACTGCTCCATCAGTCTGAGGGAAAACTGTCTTCCACGACATTGGTCCCTGGTGCCAAAAAGGTTGGGGGCTGCTGTTCTAGGGCACCAGGGGTTATGACTCCAATATATTTTGGGGGGACAAAAATTCAACCCATAACAGAGTCCTTCACGGGCTTTGTTTTTGGACCAGGGTCATTACCACATCCTCCTGGTCAGACCTAGGTGTGGGGGCTAGGGAGGGTTCTACGTTCCTTTACAAGGGGCTTTCTTCTGGCATTCCCTTTCTGCTGGCATTTCACAGCCCCTTTCCTGGTCCCTGCTCAGCGCCTGAGCCATCTTCTCACACACCTTCCTCTGGTTCCACAGAAGTGACGCTAAACCCATGACTCACCTGCCGTGCATTTGGGTTCCCACTTGGCCTCTTTGAGTTTCTCTAGAAGAAGTATGGGGATGTTGGTCTAGAGAGTCTCCCACTTACCTTCCTGGATTTGTTAAGAAGGGTGATTAATAGAAAAACCTGTGATCCCTACCGATTATCTCTGGAAGTACTTTGGCTATGAACTGCTCTAGGGAGGGCATTTCAACTGAAGGGGACCAAGAATCCGATACAACACCAGTTACATCTGATTTCAATTACATGAAATGTCCCCAACAGACAAATTTAGAGACCCAGCAAGGAGATTAAAGGTTGCATAACTCAGTCACTATATTAAAAAATATAGTTTAAAAGGATGCATTTTATGGTAGGTGGATTATATCTCAATGAAAAAAAGTCCTAAGAGAAATAGAGACTATGCCTACTGTCAACATCTTCAGAGAGACGAGAAGATTTTCAGCTATGAATCAAGAAAAGTAAAAGTGAAACTTAAACGTAGCCTGCCAGGCTCCTCTGTCTATGATATTCTCCAGGCAAGAATACTGGAGTGGGTAGTCATTCCCTTCTCCAGGGGATCTTCCCAATCCAGGAGTGGAACCTAAGTCTCCTGTATTGCAGGCAGATTCTTTACCATTGGCAATATTATGAAAAAAAAAAAAAAAAAGTCCACCCAACATTTAGAAAACAACTACATCCAAAGATGCTTTGGGAAAGTCACAACATGATAGCGGACATGAAGACCCAGTGGATGGGTTGGAAAGTGTGGCTGAAAAGCTCTATCAGAAAGTAGAGCAAAATGACCAAGAGTGAAGAAGGGGAGAAAGTACAAGGAGCTGGAGGTACAGTATCCGGAAAGAAGAAGTTCTAGGAGGGAATAGAGAAGATGTTGAGGAGTCTTTAAAACACACATTAAGAAACTTCTCCAGGAATGAAGGATGCCAGTCTGCAGGTTGAAAAGGCCCACTGTGGAAGGTAAAATTAGACCCACACCAAGACCTAGTGCTGTGAAAGTTTAGAACAACCAAGGCGAAAGAAGATCCTGCAAGCTTCCAGTGAAAAAAAGTCACCCTATCAAGAATGGAGACTCAGAATGGCTTTAGCTTTCCTAGCAGCAACTCCGGAAATGAGAGATCATACAATATTCTGAAGGAAGGTGACTTTCAAGCTGGAATTCTAGATCCACAGAAACTATCATTCAGGTGCAAAGGCCGAGTAAAGATACTTTCAGAAATTCGGGGCAGCAATTACAAGTAACAAGTTAGATATGCATTCTACCACAATGACTGAGCTTAAAAATAGTCCTAAGGGAGAAGTCAGAAACACAGTGGGGTAAATGCACCAGGGCTTACAGAAAACACAGTGTGCACCCGGCAGACGGCTGGCGAAAGGGGAGCCTGGGGTGGGTGCTGTGGTATCTCCTCGGCCTGTGGATGGCTCTCTTCTTCCCGTGTCCGCCCATGGTCTACCCTCCATGTGCATCTGTGTCCTAAGCTCTTCTTCTTATAAGGACACCAGTCACCCTAAATCAGGACTCACCCTGATGGCCACATTTTAACTTTTTCACATCTTTTATATAAACCCTACCTCCAAATAAGATCCCACTCTAAGATACCAGGGCTTCCGTGGTGGCTCAGATGGTAAAGAATTTGCCTGCCATGCCGGACACCCAGGTTCTATCCCTGGATCAGGAAGATCCCCAGGAAAAGGAAATGGGAACCACTCCAGGATTCTTGCCTAGAGAATTCCATGGACAGAGGAGTCTGGTGGGCTTATAGTCCATGGGTCACAAAGATTTAGACATGACTGAGTGACTAGCACACACTGAGATACCATGGGCTGGGACTTCAGTGCATGAATTTGGGAAGAGGCATTTTAGGCCATAGCAGCTGGACAGACACCTTTCAGACATACAGTCTCCCCACCTCTAACTTATACAAAACAACAGGGCCAAGCTCCCAGAGGTACTGGGGAATCAGCTGGATAAAGGGTGTAAGAGTACATTGTTCAGAGATCAAGCAACAAACGCACCTCGATAATTGTTTCTGGAGGTCAGGAACCCATATTGATGTGCTGTTTAATCTTATCAAAGACAAGTTGCTAGAACTGTCCCTCTTGTCATCTGAAACAGCATTCGCAGGGTTTTATCTTAAAATGCTTTACCATCATGCCATCTCACGGTTTGTTGCTTTGATCTGATAGAGACCCATCACTGGGATGGGCAGTTTCTCTCTTGTCATTGGCTGGGGACTGAACAGGTCCAGCCCAGGGTACGAAAAAGAAGTTTGTCCCTAGAGGTCTTCTCATTACCCACCTAAGAGCTTTTAGCTCCAGAAACATGGGCTCTTTCTTTAGTATAAGCAGAAACACAAGTGAAGGTTTGAGGCTCTTTTGCAGCTTGGAAATAAGGCTCTTATCTATGTTTTTTCCAAACTTGGCATCTTACTGTGGATGGTGAAGGGGCCCCTTTCTTCTCAGAAGTGAGGCGTCTTTGCTGCCTGGCCTCCGGGGCCTCCTGTGGAACACGGTGTTTAACGATGAGTTATGGGAGTCAGAAGCTTTTGTGGGACTGTGTGGGTGGAAATCACCTTCTAATGAGAATAGAGTCTGAGTTTGTTGGCATCGCTGTGGGAGCTGTTTACATGCAAACCTGAAAGCCAACCAAACTGACAGAGTGAAACTTTCCAGGCCCTAAAATGTCATTTTATAGCATCCAGCAAATACCAGATAAACACAAACAGCTGTGGGAAAGCCCCAGAGACTACCAGCCAGGCAGACGGAGGCTCCCAAATGGTATGTGTCATGTCTTGTGGGGAGAGTGCTCCAGAAACTTCCAGAAACTTCCAGAAATTGCTAGTTGGTCAAGTTAAATGAATGGAAAAATCCTGAAAAGATTTTCTTTGGTTTAACAAAATTGTATCAGTCATGCCTAAGTGCTATGTTAGGCCTTGTGGGCATTCAAACGTGAGACAGATATTGTTACTGTTGTCATGGGTTGCCAATGCATGCGTGTGTGTGTGTGTGTGTGTGTGTGTGTGTGTGTGTGTGTGTGTGTGTAGCATTGAGGACAAAGCATGGTCAAGTTGGCCCTTCTGATCATAACACAGGGCAAGATGGAAAGTATAAGTCAAGTCTGCTAAACACAATACTTCCCACCCCTTCCTCCTGGTCAGTCCTTACCAGGAAAGATTTACTTTGCCTTGTTTTATTTTTCTTCAGAGCATATGAAGCGTGATGTTACCTTACACATTCATTTGTTCACTGTATTGGGTGTCTCCTTCCCTCCCCAGGCTGTTAGTTCCACCAGGGCATATGTATTTTGCTTTATTCCTACCACTTGGACCTACGCCTGGCATATTTAGGCACCATAAATATGTGGTGAGTGAATAACTGCAAATCAGAAGGGCAAGCACAAGGTGAGAAGGAGGGACTGAATCCCCCTGAAGTCAGGGACACAAATTTGAGAGTCCTACCCTACAAAAGTAGGGAAACTAAGGTTTCTAGTTCCACTAAATGGTGGAAAGTCTGAACTGAAACTGTGTGCATCTTTATGTCACCCTATAATTGATAGAACAATCCAAAGATTGTTTTCCAAATCTTTCTTGGTTAAGTGACACAGGCACATAAAAACATGTTGCTGTTCATTCGCTAAGTTATGTCCAACTCACTGCAGCTCCACGGACTGAAGTATGCCAGGCTTCCCTGTCTTTGACTATCTCCCGGAGTCTGCTCAAAAGAAGAAATGAAACTAGTACCTAGTTTACGAGAAATAGTCCCACTAGCAATTGAGGAAATGGAAATGTAAGGAGAAATACCCATTTCCAACCTATGAAATTCACAAGAAAAACATAAAATGTCAAAGCAGTTTCCCTGTACTACCAAGGATAGGGTAGATTTATCTAACATTCAAAGTTAGATAAGCTAATGTTGGTTGCTTTCTGATGGTGGAATTATCGGGAATATTTCCATTTGTTTAGCCTTTAAAAATTGTTTCATTTTATGGACGCAGGCACATATTCACGAACAAATACAGCTTATTCCTTACAGGAATTCTGATTTGGGCTATGGCAGGGCTGAAGGTCTGCTCCCCATACGGCTGAATGTAATGCTTTACAGGAATTATGCTATGCAGGAATTAAGCTTTACAGGCATAAAAACATCAGAAACCTTCCTGACAACTTCAATCTCCTTCAATGAAATGTGGTTAGGGGATGGCAATGAAAGAATAAGAAAATTTCTGTGGCTTATGGAATCTGTCATTATTTTGTGGGAACTCTTGGAACGTGTGCTTTTTAAATGTGTTCATGTACTTGTCAGAACATTCATGAAGAGAGATGTTATCATACCATGAAGAAAGACACCACGAGGGTGCTTCCTGACAGTAAGCCTGGCCATAGGGAAAGCAGCGTGATGCCTGTAAATGCAGATAAAATGGTTAAAGGAGATCAGATCATAAGAGCAGAGTGGTGGAAGGCAGGCAGGGGGCAGGGAGGATGATGCACAGTGCTCACGTTTCTGGACATTTGGGAAATCCATTTTCATACTGGCCCCCAATTCGGAAGTTTTTTTTTTTTGGCCAAAAGGGTAGCCTTGACCACCTCCCTCCTGTTACTGACCTGTGAGAGAGATGAGGCTCAGAAGTCATCAACTGAAGGACAAGCCCATTCTCTTACTTGCTGTTGAAAAGAACAAAGTTTTGTGAATGGAAGTGATGAAGACTTTGCCTTTGGACTGAATTGCAAGCAATTGCATCAGCACAATCTAAAAAAAGATCTATTAATAGTCAAGGTCTTAAAATAGGGATGTGAGTGATGGCATGCAGAGCGGAATGTAGAGGGAACTGAGTAAAGCCAGAAAAGATAGAAGAGACCTCTGTCACCTCGAGAAAAGCAGAATCTCAACTGGGCCAATTCTAGAACATTCTCATAATCTCAGTAATGCAGAGTTCTTACGAGTTCCTTAGAAAGCAGAGCCTGGCAGGGTCTATTTCAATCCAACAGTATAGCTTCACAGTTTTTGTATGTACTTATCTTTAAGTTGATGAACAGGAAAATGGACATAATTCTTACTTCATAACATGGATTCTATCATTGACACATTATTTTGCCACCAAAACAAGCATGCTTGCACACACACAGGGCTTAAGTTTACGATAAGAATTTTTATGTTTTAACAGTTGGCTAGGTAATTCAGGAAAGTCAGAAATTCTAGTGAAAATGACTTAAATTTTTTTCTTCCACTAACAGAAGGATGGATAAAGAAGATATGATACATAAACACAATGGAATATTACTCAGCCATGAAAAATAATGAAATAATGCCCTTTGCAGCAGCATGGAAGAACCTAGATACTGTTTCACTGAATAAAATAGGTCAGACAGAGAAGGACAAACATCATTTGTATTGCTTATATGTGGAATCTTAAAAAATGGTACAAATGAACTTAACTCCAAAACAGAAATAAGAGTCAGAGATGTAGAGAGCAATCTTACGGTTGCTAGATGGGAGGAGGGATAAATTGGAAGACTAGGATTGACATACACACACTACTATGCATAAAATTGACAGCTGACAAGGACCTACGTTATAGCACAGGGAACTCTACTCAGAGTTCTGTAATGATCTATGTGGAAGAGAATCTAAAAAAAAGAGGATATGAGTATATGTATAACTGATTCACTTTGCTGTACAGCAGAAAGTAACACGACATTGTACATCAACTATATTCCAATAAAAATTTCTTTAAAATTCCCTAATATAGATTTCTTGGAATTTCCTAATAAATAAAAGGACGAATACATCTGAAAAAAATTTTTTTCTTGAGAACATAAAAAAGCCAACAACTAAACTAAAACAAATGCCAAAAAACAAAACAAAAAAAAAATAGTGAAGACTTAGCCAGTCAGGATGCAAGGGAGGACAAAATTTGAAAATGGATAGTCTGGATCTTAAGCTGCTTTTTCTTCTGATTCCTAAAAAGGCAGCAGAAAGGTAAAGAGGCTGAGCTTTATGGGATGAAACTATGAAAGCCAGGGCTTATCAAGAAGGGAGAGGAAATATTAAAGATAACAGCAGGAATGAATGAATCATAGCTCTATATAACAAGCCCTTAATAGAGCTAATTAACAAGGTTAAATAAAGTCAATTTCCTTAGAAAGATTCATAAAATTGATAAATCTCTGGCAAGACAGATTAAGGGGAAAGAAAAGACAGAAGACACAAATAATCAGTACTAAGAATTAAAAGCAAGATAAAATTGTAATTTCTATGGTAAGTGGATACAATGGCTACCTTTGTTGCAAAACATTTAAAGCATTAAGATAATAATTGACAAATTCCTAGAAAAAATATAGCCTACCAAAGTAATGGACTTCCCTAGTAACTCAGATGGTAAAGCATCTGTTTGCATTGCAGGAGACTGGGGTTTGATCCCTGGGTTGAGAAGATCCGCTGGAGAAAGAAATGGCAATCCACTCCAATATTCTTGCCTGAAGAATTTCATCGACAAAGGAGCCTGGCAGGCTACAGTCCATGGTGTCACAAAGAGTCAGACACGACTGAGCAACTAACACACACACACCCCAAAGTAATATTTAAGGGAAAAATTAGAATAGTTCTACAACTATTAGACAATTGAATCCAGAATTTAACACTGGCTATTTAACCCTACCCCACCCCCTACCAATCACAAACAGACAGATCCTCGGGATCAGAGGGAGCCTCACTGGCAAATCTAGCAAATATTTAAGGAAAGAATGTCACTAAAATTATACAAACTGTTCCACAGAGTAGGAAAAAGAGCCACTTCTCAACCATTCAAAAGAGCATATCTCTGATACAAAAACCTGACAAAGACATCACAGGAAAGAAAAATTACAGGCCAATCTTATGCATGCAATATAGAGGCAAAAATCTGAAACCAAATCTCAACAGATCAACTCCAATAACAGAAAAATAGCACACAATGACCAAGTTGAGTTTAATCCCAAAATACAAGATGGGAAACATTTGGGGGAAAAAAAATCATTGAAAATTTACCATATTAACAGAATGAAGGAGAAAATAATAAGGTCTTCTCTGTAGATGCACAGAAAGCATTCTATAAAATTCAACATCCATGCATGAGAAAAAGTCTTGGCATATCAGGAATGGGTAAGAATTGCCTTGATTTGTCAATTGATTATCTACAGGAAACCTATAAAGAAATATCATCCATTATGGTACAGTGTTGAAATCAGAGAAAAGGCAAGAACATTGTTACTTCTATTCTCCATTGCACTGGAAAGCTTAGCCAGTGTGGTAAGACAAGAAAAAGCAATAAAAATAAATGTGGTAAAGCAAGAAACAGAAACAAAGATATAAGGTTTGCAAAGGAATAAATAAAATGGTCAGTATTCCCAAATGATTTAATTATGTATGAAGAGAACAAAAAATGAATTAGGATTCATGTTGATTAGTCATATTAATAAGAACGATTAGCAAGACTCTTGGCTATGAGGTGTCTATACAAAATTCAAGTTACCCAATGAAAAGGGCAAGACTTGAGGGTGGTTGACCAGGAAGGGCATTCAGGTGACTGATAAACACAGCGAAAGATGCTCAACTTCATTAATAGCAGAAAAAGGCAAATTAAAAGCACACTGAGATTCTACAACCCATTCACCAGAGCAGCTGAAATTAAAGGGCGTGTCCACAATGGGGAGTGGTGAAGCGGGGAGCAATGGAAAGTCTCCCATCCACTGCAGCGCTAATAACTGATGGCAATAGCTTGGTGTGAGCTACCAAAGGGAAATGTGTGCATGCCTTCTTTCGAGCAGCTGAACTCCTAGGTAGATGCACAGAAGAAAAGCGTGTCTGTGTGTACCAAGGGGCTTCCCCGATGGTTCAGCAGGTAAAGACTCCACCTGCGATGCAGCAGACACAGGAGATGTGGGCTCAATCCCTGGGTTGGGAAGATCTTGTGGAGGAAGGAATTGGCAGCCCACTCCAGTAGTCTTGCCTGAAAAATCCAATGGACAGAGGAGCCCAGAGGGTATTTACCAGGAGACTTCATAAGAATTTTCACAGCAGCATTATTCCTAGCATCTTTATACTGGAAGCAACCTACCTGTCTATCAACAATGGACTCGACCTATGAAAATGTTTTCATGTAATAAACTGCTCTACAGCGGTGAAAATGATTGAACTCCAGTCATATGAACATGCATGGCTTTCAAATATAATAATGAGCAAAAGAAGCCAGATACTCAAGAAAATCCATGGTAGAACTCCATTGACACAGAGTTTTTAAAAAACAGGCAGAAGTTAATGGTGGCAAAGGATCCCTGCTTAGGAGGTAAAACTATAGAAGAGCAAGAAAATGTTTAGCAGGATTCAGGAATGTGGTTTCCCTGGTGGCTCAGAAGGTAAGGAATCTGCCTGCAGTGTGAGAGACCCTGGTTTGATCCCTGGGTTGGGAAGATCCTCTGGAGAAGGGCATGGTGACCCACTCCAGTATTCTGGCCTGGGAAGTTTCGCAGACAGAGGAGTTTGGTGGGCTGGGATCACAAAGAGGTGGACACGACTGAGTGACACACACAGAGCAAACTGTAACTTTTGTCTTTGGAGGTGGGAAGGGTATAGCACAGGAGGGTACATTAGGGGTCCTGGGCACGCCCAGGGTTCTTTTTCCTGACCTGCAGCACTGTTACACCCGTGTGTGTGTGTGTGTGTGTGTGTGTGTGTGTGACGGAATGATATTCATTGAGTTGTACATTTCTCTCTTGCACACATTCCTGTATGTGAAGTATACGTAACATGAAAAGCCATAGCACAGCCTCTCTACATTTAAAAAAAATGTAAAGTTATTTGGGTTTATTATTGGTGATGTTTAGATGTCCACCGTGAAGAAAATCAGATAATCTGTACCAGGGTGCCTTGATGAGACTTGGCTCCACCTGTGTCTTAGTAGTTACCTAGCCAGGGTGTGAGAGAGCGCATTGGTCAGAATGGGGGAGAGCACTAATCATTCTGATTCTTATGTTTGCACAGCACTTTGGGGGGTATTAAACAGGAAAAGGAAGGTCAGAGATAAAATTTTTTGTCAACATGCTTTAAAATGTCACCCGGTCTAAAGACAAAGCAGTGCTGCAGAGAAAGTCGGATGAGGAGCTGGGGGGTGCCTGGGAGAGAACGTTTTGAGTTGTTGCCAAGGCTAACACACAAAAGATGTGCATCACCTGTGCCACTGAACCCGCACAGCGGGGACGCAGTATACAACCACTGTGGCACATGGCGAGTCTGGATTCAAAGAAAATCTACACGGGGGTTCTCGCACATGGGCGGTCGACAGATCCCAGGAGAAAAAGTGCTCCTACTGCAGTCTTGGGGACGATAGACCATGATGACCACGTTGACAAGAATTGCAACCGGGATGGTCCTTTGCCTCACAGGAGTCATGGGCCAAACGGTTCCTTATGATACGCTTTCATAAGAATAAGCTATGTGTGCGGTGCTTTGTCGTCTACAAAAGTTGTCTGTGTACACCAGTTTCATTTTCTTTTTAACTCTATGGAGTAGGCAGGTCTGAGATCATTACCCCCATCTGCCGCCAAAGGAAACCAAGACTTGGGGAAATCACGTGAGTTTGCTCAGGGTTTCAGAGCACGTAATAGGATCAAGTCTTCAGCGTTTCAGTTTATCACTTGCCCCCTTGCCTCAGTGATTCTCTTAGGGATGGCCTTTGGAGTGACTCCTAGAAGTTAAGAAACCCACAGCAGTGATAAAATAATAACTCATACACATATGCCAACATTTTTTTCCATCTGTGTATTTATTGTGTGCAATAAAAGACAAAATCTTTCAGTGCTGTTGGTGAATTCACTGTGATTTTTGTCATTAGAGTGCTTCATTAATTAAGTAGCTCTACAAGCATTTACTGAGCATCTACTATGTGTCAGGTGCTTTTCTAGAAACTGGGGATACAGAAGTGTATTAGACATAAAAATTTCCTGTTCCCTTGAAGTTTGTTTTATTGTCAGGAAAGAAAGACAATACAAGAATCAAGGGTTAGTATAGTTGAGAGAGTGTTAAGTGTTATGAAGAAAATAAAGCAACTTAAGGGGAGAGTATGATTATGATAGAGGTGAGGATGCCAGGGCGAGGGAATACCCCCCTCCAGAAAGCTGACAATACCCCAGCCCGCCACAAATCCTGCCCCATCATCAAAGGATGCAGGAAGATAATTTTATAAAGTCAATATCCGTTCACAAGATGTTGGACCTCCACAAGTCCTGGCTGGCAGGAGGGAGGGATTATTAGGGAAACAAATTTGTTTTTAAAAAAAGTGATTTTTAAAAAAAACTACAAAAAGCATTTCTTTCCCTTGAGGGAACTGTAATATTTTTATGGCTTGAAGAGATTGGGGACAAAGAGGGGGCAGTTTATGGCATAAAATCACAATGCTTTTAAATCATAGATAGCTCTCAAAAAGAATTAGCCTGGATGTTGTTAACAATGACTGATTTTAGGGACAAAATGTCATAGTTCTAAATTTAAGACTTTCTGTGTGTTTTTCAAAAAACAACCTACTTAACAAAACGTCAGTACTTAAAATATTTGACTTTCTTGCCCAAGAAACTCTCACTTGGCCATCATCATGATTATGTGTGTGATGCCCAACTTGGCAAGTTTCACGTGGCAGGCTAAAAGAGGAACTATCTCCCACCAAGATATCATTGAAGCAACAGATACGTCTTCATTTTATTTAAGAACAACTAAGGACAGATCATCTTGGCTTTCAGCTAAAAGTTTCTCTTAGCCAGAATCTTCTCCAATTACAAAATAAATAATGGATGTCTCATACTTCAGATTATTTCCACATTTGTTGTACAAGCTATAGCTTGCTTTCAAATGTAAAGCACATTCAGCTGTAGACTGGGAATGGAATGTTCTTAAGACTTGGAAACGCTGTGTACTTTGCTTTCTTCTTTTTTTTTTAATATTATAGAGCTTGTCTAAACAAATTTAGCTCAGACTTTAACCAAACCTAGTTAGGACAGGAAATGATAAAGTAGGTAAAACACTGAAAAGACTTGAGAGACAGAGTCAAAGAGATGAGATGATATTACATTTAAAAATTAATTTTTACTAGAGTATGGTTGGTTTACAATGTTGTGTCAGTTTCTGCTGTACAGAAAAATGAATATTATACATATACATTTATCCACTCTTTTTTCCCCTGCTTTATTGACTATGCCAAAGCTTTTGATTGTGTGGCCCACAACAAACTCTGGAAAATTCTGAAAGAAATGGGAATACCAGACCACCTGACTTGTCTCTTGAGAAATCTGTATTCAGGTCAGGAAGCAACAGTTAGAACTGGGCATGAAATAACAGACTGGTTCCAAATAGAGAAAGGAGTACATCAAGGCTGTAAACTTTCACCCTGCTTATTTAACATATATGCAGAGTACATAATGAGAAACGCTGGGCTGGAAGAAGCATAAGCTGGAATTAACATTGCAGGGAGAATTATCAATAACCTCAGATATGCATGACACCACCCTTATGGCAGAAAGTGAAGAGGAACTAAGGAACCTCTTGATGAAAGTGAAAGAGGAGAGTGAAAAAGTTGGCTTAAAACTCAACATTCAGAAAACTAAGATCATGGCATCCGATCGCATCACTTCATGGCAAATAAATGGGGAAACAGTGAAAACAGTGATAGATTGATATTCTTGAGCTCCAAAATCACTGTAGATGGTGACTGTAGTCATGAAATTAAAAGATACTTGCTTCTTGGAAGGAAATTTATGACCAATCTAGACAGCATATTAAAAAGCAGAGACATACCTTTGCCAACAAAGGTCTGTCTAGTCAAGGCTATGGTTTTTCCGTAGTCATGTACAGATGTGAGAGTTGGATTGTAAAGAAGGCTGAGCACCAAAGAATTGATGCTTTTGAACTGTGGTGTTGGAGAAGACTCTTGAGAGTCCCTTGGACTGCAAGGAGATCCAACCAGTCCATCCTAAAGGAAATCAATCCTGAATATTCATTGGAAGGACTGATGCTGAAGCTGAAACTTTAATCCTTTGGCCACCTCATGCGAAGAGTTGACTTATTTGAAAAGACCCTGATGTTGGGAAAGATTGAAGTCAGAAGGAAAAGGGGACAACAGAGGACGAGGTGGTTGGATGGTATTATCAACACAATGGACATGAGTTTGAGTAAGCTCCAGGAGTTGGTGATGGACAGAGAGGCTTGGCGTGCTGCAGTCCATGGGGTGGCAAAGAGTCAGACACAACTGAGCAACTGAACTGAACTCTTCTGTAGATTCCTTTCCCCTATAGGGCAGAGTACTGAGTAGAGTTCGTTGTGTTTTACAGTAGTTTCTTATTGGAAAGTGAAAGTCAAAGTCACTCTTTCTTGTCAGACTCCTTGCAACGCCAAGAACTATAGCCCACCAGGCTCCTCTGTGCATGGAATTCTCCAGGCCAGAACACAGGAGTGGGTAGCTGTTCACTTCCCCAGGAGATCTTCACAACCCAGGGATCAAACCCAGGCCTTCCACACTGCAGGCGGCTTCTTTAGCATCTGAGCCATCAGGGAAGCCACAGGAAGAATAACAGATTCTTTTCAGTGATCTATTTTATACATAGTCGTGTGTATATGTTAATCCCAATCTCCCAACTTCTCCTTCCCTTTCTTTCCCCCTGGCAACTGTGAGTTTGTTTTCTATATCAGTGACTCTATTTCTGTTTTGTAAAGAAGTTCATTTATATCATATTTTGGGGTTCCACATATAAGTGATATCAGGTGATACTTGTTTTTCTCTATCTGACTGATGTCACTCAGCATGACTATCTCTAGGTCCAGCCATTTTGCTGCAAGATGTTACATTTTTTAGGAAAATCAACCTGATTTTTCTCACCGGAGTTTTTGGAAACTGTCCGCTGTGGCAGAGGCAGAGATGAATAAGTCAGTGTTTCCATTTCCTAAAGACGTGGTGTGAGCTGCTTGCGTGGCTGTGGGCCCACCTCTCACCCACTTGCTCTCCACCCTCACTAGAGCGCCGCTGCCAGTCTCATTGCCCGTCAGCTTTTTCAAAAATGAATTATTTTTTTTCCCCCAGAGGTAGAAGCAGCAGAACATCTGTAGGATTCCCCCATGGCCCACCACATGGTGAACCTTGGCGTGGTTTCCCGTTTTGCCCCTGTGGCTGGGTTGTCACTGGGGCCTCTGGGAAAGTTCCCTCATCAGGGAGGTGGAGGTTTGCCCAGGCCCTGATCTCATGGGTCAGCAGTGTCCTGTCCTGGGGAATCAGGCCAGTCAGTCTGTCCTTTCAGTCTTACTGTGGTGACAGTGGGGACCCAGAGGAGATGGTCTTGGGAGTAAGGAGGGCCAACTGGTGGGAGGCGCTTCTCCCTGCTGGCACTGGCCAGGTGGGGGTGGGCATTTATCTGTGCATCGCAGAAGGAAGCCCACTTAGGTTCTGTGGTGGGGGTGGGGACGATGTGGCCTCCTGACGCCTGGGAGAGGAAGGAGATCCCAAAGAGGCTGTCGGAGTCCAGAGTCCCGGGGTCACTTACGTGTGTGATGTCTTTTTCCCCTTCCTGTGACTCCATCACTGGGTCCAGCTGCTGGACAGTGCTGGAAAAGGCAAGTTCCTATCCTTCTCACCTTCCCTAAACACCCCTCTTTGGCTTGGTGGGGTCCAAAGTGGCTTGCAACCAGATAGCTTTCTCTCCCCGACAGGAGAGGAAGCCGGAAATGCAAAGAACATGGCAACTTAATTCCTGCCAGGTGGTCAATGTCAAATCTGGGAGCTTTCTCCCCAAGAGTCATTTTCAAAGATACCTGAATGGGATGGAGAAATAACTATCCATTCATGTGCAGGTCAGGGCTCAGTGAGGAGAGGAGGAAGAAAGCACAGAGAGAACCTTGGGAGGTCAGAGGTAACATTGGCTCCCACCTGCAACACCCAGCCCTTCTCCACTGGATCCTTGGGGACTGACTTTTGTTCTGAGACGTGGTCCAGGGAGGGATGCTACGGGATGAGACTCTCATGTCCTGGAGGAGGCAGAGCGACTTGGTGTCTTTGATCTGCCGCTTCCACAAGGTGAAAACTCCCTGCCCTGGCTTGTTGTCTCCGTGGGTGTGCATTAGTGTCCAGACCTCCTTCAGGTCTTGCTGCTGTCGCCGCTGCTAAGCCGCTTCAGGCACGTCCAGCTCTGTGCGACCCCATGGACAGCAGCCCACCAGGCTCCTCTGTCCACGGGATTCTCTAGGCAAGAATACCGGAGTGGGATGCCACTTCCTTCTCCTTTGGGTCTTACAGTGGTTCTTCCCAGGATCAGGGGAGGAGTGTGACGAGACGGCATGAGAGGACATGACTGAGTAGAACTGAATTTGGTTAACTGGTGAGAACTTGAAAAAGCTCAACAGAGCAAAGCAAGCTCCTAGTTTTAGGGTTCCCTCATCTGGTCCTTACCCATCTGGGGATCCCCACTCACCCTGCGCTGAGTTCCTGTGCTTGTTAAGTCAGTAGATATGGAAGCTCACCAGGTCTGGATGGCTCCTATGGGCATCTGTTCTTGGACTCATTGCTCCATTGGTGGCCTTGTGGCTTCCCTGGGGGTTTGTGGGGCTGGCAGTCCTGTGTGGTTCTGAGAGTCTTCCTTGGGGTCCATCCAGTGTTCTGTAAACAAGAGTCCCTGTTTTTTGACTCCCTGCTGTGTGACTCACCTGCAGTGGTTCCTGACCCGAGCATCCAAGCACTCCATGTTCTCAGAGGGCATCTAATGTATTCTCCCTGATGGGCTGAATCAGTGCCTCCCCTGCTCCCCACCCCCACCCACATGGTGAAGCTCTCACCTCCAGTCCAAGGGTGACTGTATTTAGAGGCAAGTTCTTTAAAGAGGTACATGAGGTCATTACAGTGGGTCTGACCCAGCCCTCATAAAAAGAAAGACAAAACACACACACACACACAGGAAAGACCATGTGAAGACACATCTAAAAACCAAAGCTGTGTGTACTCAGTCGTGTCTGAAGCTTGCAACCCCATGAACTATAGCATGTCGGGCTTCTCTCTCCATGGGATTCTCCAGGCAAGGATACTGAAGTGGGTTGCCATTCTCTCTGACCTTAGAACGATTTTATCAGCATTTAAAAGTTGTCTTAATATCAGTTATAAATATATAGGGGAACAAAAAATTGTGCAACTAATGTTTATTTCATGCATTGTAATTTAAACATTAGAAGCATTAGTTCTTTGTAAAGAACTCATTGAGAGTAGTTTGAACAGTGCTTGTCTCCTTCTCATCATAGAGTTTAGGATATTGAGTGAGCATCGTTCCTTTGCCTTGGAAAATTGCCATGCTCCATTCTAAGTTTGGATCAGCTTCCCATATTTTAGCTTTCAATGTTGTGAAATATCTATGCGTTCCTTTAATGACAAGTTGTTTACTTCCTCTGGGACATCGTCATCCTTTATACCGCAACCACTTAGCTCATTCATGTCTGTCATTCAGCAGCTTTCACTCAGTTCCTCTGGCTGCATGTTAGAAGTTTCTGGAACAATGGCAGTGTTGACAGTCCACGATCAGTTCTTTCTTCGATAACTCCATGAACATTTGATTCAAATTTAACTTCAACATTATTGATTTTCTTTTTCCCTCTGATATATTCTTTTGGGGCCAATTCCCTTTTTCAATTGTCCATTTTTGTAAAATGTCATGTGAACTTATCAGTGGGATACAAGGAAGCAACACAGGTTCATACTTTGCTGCCTGTGTGTGAGCTGAATCACAGATGTGCAGTGATCAGTCAACAACAGGCTGAAAGAAGTGACAGGATTATTACTTGGGCAGTCGCTCAGGCTTCCCTGGTGGCTCAGATGGTAAAGGCTCTGCCTGCAGTGTGGGAGACCCACGTTCAATCCCTGGGTCAGGAAGACCCCCTGGAGAAGGGAATGGCAACACACTTCAGCATCCTTGCCTGGAGAATTCCATCGACAGAGGAGCCTGATGGGCTGCAGTTCATGGGATCACAAAGATGGGACATGACTGAGCAACTAGCACATAATAGGGATGCTCCAAGGACCTAACATGTAAACTTCGGAAGGAAGCCTCATGTATTTAGGGTAGGGAGACTCAAGGATCAAGATCAAGGTGTCTACCTATTTGTTGATATTTCCCTGTTCCCTGTGAGTTCTCAGTCATGTCATGTCCAGCTTGAGGAGTAAAGGGCCAGCATCAAAGTTTATACTTCATGCAATTACTCGCAGTTAATGTACCCTGGAAGCCAAAATTTGAACCATGATGAGTGAAATTTGTATGCGACCACAGGCTTTAGTTTTCTAACATCAATGACTCTGCTTTCTGAAATGTGATTAACTGGGGTTCCCAGCGCTGTTTCCTTGCTCTGGAGATCATCTTTCTTTTCTGTTGAAGGTGATCTAAGTTTCTATAACATGCTTCTGGAGTAAGGGGTTTGTGCCCAGGCTCTTTATTGGCTATATGACTGTGGCATGTCCCCCAAACCCTCTGTGCTCTATGTCTTCTGTGAGGATGGAATTAATAACACCTGTGTGTGCGTGTGTGTGTGTGTGTGCGTGTGTGTGTGTGTGTGCGTGTGTGTGTGTGTGTGTGTGTGTGTGTGTGTGTGTGTGCATGCTCAGTTGTCTCCAGCTCTTTTTGAACCCATGGACTATAGCCCATCAGGTTCCTCTGTCCATGGAATTTTTCAGGCAAGAGTACTGGAGTGGGTTGCCATTCCCTCCTCCAGGGGATCCCCCTACCCAGGGATCCAACCTGCATATTCTGTGTTTCCTGCATTCCACTGAGCCACTGGGGAAGCCCTTACTAACACCTATTTGCAAGGGGTCACAAACTCGGTGAGTTGTTACCTGAGCAATGACTCACAAGGTAATTTTGAGGGTTAAAAAAGGTAATATGCATAAAACAATGGTAACAGAGCCCAGATCATACTATGATTGTGAATTATTATTTTTATTCTTTGAAATAGCTAACAAAGGGGTCATTTCCTTAGTTTGGGGGCAATGCTAAGAAAACTACAGGTATCACTTTCTCACATCCCCATAATAGTACAGAAAGAAGGTTCTAGAATGCCCATTTTATGGATGAGGAGACTGAGGTTTTGAGAGATAATAACATTTCCATGGCCACATTGGACTCAAACTGTCCAACTCCAAAAGTAGAACTTAGAGTCACTTTCATGAAAACTTTGATGATATTTGGTTAATAACCTTTTTCATATACACAGTTAACATGCGCATACATCAAGTCAGTGTAATAATCTAGCTCATTTATCAGTCAGGTCATATCCATATATGTCCCTATGTTATTATCAGGGTCACAAGGACTCTCTGTGTCCTATAAAAATGGATTTCTGCCTTCTGGCTTATTCTTCAAGTTTTATATAAATTTAGGTCCTGGAACAAATCTACGCAGACTAAAATTTGGGGTTCACCACCTAAAATGATTGAAATAACTTAGTTTTGTAATAATTTCCTGGCAACTTCAGATTAAATTTCTTCCAATCTACTTAGAGGTGTAAATATTTCTCCTGGGGAACAATTGGTTTTGGTTTCCTAATTTGATTTAGAAAAAAAGGAAGTGGAATCTCTCTGTTTTGCAGAGAGCAAGGCATTTCGGTGCATTTGGGAGATGTTCAGATATCCGTGTAGGTGTTTTTAATAAGTTAGTTCGCCTAATTGTATTTCCTCTCTACTAAAGAAGAAGCATCCTACCCTAATGGGTTTAATCTTCCTAAATTATTTTCTGGTTTTAATTGCGCTCTTTCCCACCAGCACCTAATTTCATTATAAGATTGTAATGCTTTGCTGTGAAAAGCTTGCTTGCACATTGGGAATGCTGGGATTCAAATGTTTACAGGGGGATAAAAACGCAGACTTATTCACTGTCTCAAGAGGGAGCAGCAAAGTGCCTGAACGCCACCTGCCCCAGTCCTTGGGGTCTTTGGGAGGTGTGCAGTGGGAGGGGCCTGACTGGCTCAGGGGCTGAGAGAGACGCCCAACCTGTCTCAAGACAAGCTGGGTTGTCACTAAACACTCCCACTCTGTGGGCTGCTGGTCCACAGCCAGGAAGAGCTTCTAAACCCATTTGTAGATTTCCCTGGTGGTCCAGGGGCCCGGACTTCGCCTTCCAATTTCATCAGGGGGTGTGGGTTGGACCCCTGGCTGTGGAGCTAGCATCCCACGTGCTTCACAGCCAAAAAGCCAAAACATGAAACGGAAGCAATATTGTAACGAACTCAATACAGACTTTTAAGCAAAAACAAAAATCCATTTGCTTTCACTGAGATAGCAAAGTAACTACTGACCTACAGATGACCTATAAGCCGGCCAGGGTTCAAAAAGTACATCCTACTGAAGAGTTCATGCCTGGAGTGAGGGTGAGCAGTTATCTGTATAGCATTTTTTTGGAAAATGTTATGCCCCATGCCAAATAAAGGAAGAAGCAGGGGAGAAGCTCATTTTTGCAGGTGGGAGAAAGCTGCATCTTTTGAGCGTGAAGTCTTCAGCTGCAGGCTTTTGGTTTGTGAGATGCTGAATTGGCCCTATATTTGCAAAATGTAAGAGCCCCCTTCCCAGCTTTATCTTCCTCCAAGTATAGCAGGGTCCAGAGGGGTGTCCTCCTGCTCCAACACCCCAATTGTGAGCTTGAAAGAAACTGCCTAAGTTGCTCAAAGCTCAGATGAGTTCTGGAGTCACAGACACGCTGGGGAGGAAATCAGGTGCTTAGGAGGGCACCCGTGATGGCCAGCAGTGGCTGGCACTCTGGACAATGCCCACTGCAGAGCAAAAGGGAGAGTGCCACAAAAAGGAGACGGACACAAGGCCCCTTACTGATTCTGCCCCGGCGATTCTCATGGGTCTTGAGCCACTGAAACAGCAGTGTGGAGCCATGTACCCAGACGCCAGTTTTATTTTCTTGGTAAACTATCTGCTATGCTGGGAGAAGAGGAAGGAAGAAGGATTATTTATAAATGTGGGACGTCAACCCTGCTGCTTTAATTGGGAAATTAATGGCCTAACAGCAGAGCCAAAGACAGGGATTTAACTTCATTCTGAGTTCAAAGCGCTGGCCTTTCCCTGGACTACAGAGCCTCTGAGAGGCTAAGTCATGCCCTGGCCCCTTCCTGACGCCTCTGTTGAAGTCTTGACCCCAGTGTGACTGTACTTAGAGATGGGGCCTTGAAAGCAGAAATTAAGGTGAAATGAGGTCACAGGGGGCCGGTGTCCTTAAAGGAAGGAGAAAGGACAACAGGGAGCTCTCTCTCAGCACCTCAGGAGAGAGATTCTGCAAAGAGTTTGCTGGCACCTTGGTCTCAGACGTCTGGTCTCTAGAACCGTGAGAGAATAAATGCCTGTTGGTTAAGTCACTCAGTTCAGTCGTTCAGTCGTGTCCGACTCTTCACGACCCCATGAACCACAGCATGCAGGCCTCCCTGTCCATCACCAACTCCTGGAGTCCACCCAAACCCATGTCCATTGAGTCGGTGATAGCATCCAGCCATCTCATCCTCTGTCGTCCCCTTCTCCACCTGCCCTCAATCTTTCCCAGCATCAGGGTCTTTTCAAATGAGTCAGCTCTTCACATCAGGTAGCCAAAATACTGGAGTTTCAGCTTCACCATCAGTTCTTCCAATGAATATTCAGGACCGATTTCCTTTAGGATGGACTTGTTGGATCTCCTTGCAGTCCAAGGGACTCTCAAGAGTCTTCTCCAACACCACAGTTCAAAAACATCAAGTCTTCGGTGCTCAGCTTTCTTTGTAGTCCAACTCTCATATTGACACATGACTACTGGAAAAACCATAGCCTTGATGAGACAGACCTTTGTTGACAAAGTAATGTCTCTGCTTTTTAATATGCTGTCTAGGTTGGTCACAACTTTCCTTCCAAGGAGTAAGCGTCTTTTAATTTCATGGCTGCAATCACCATCTGCAGTGATTTTGGATCCCTCAAAAATAAAGTCACTGTTTCCACTGTTTCCTCATCTGTTTGCCATGCAGTGATGAGACCAGATGCCTTGATCTTAGTTTTCTGAATGTTGAGCTTTAAGCCAAACTTTTCACTCTCCTCTTTCAGTTTCATCAAGAGGCTCTTTAATTCTTCTTCACTTTCTGCCATAAGGGTGGTGTCATCTGCATATCTGAGATTATTGATATTTCTCCTGGCAATCTAGATTCCAGCTTGTGCTTCCTCCAGCCCAGTGTTTCTCATGATGTACTCTGCATAGAAGTTAAGTAAGCAGGGTGACAATAAACAGCCTTGACATACACCTTTCCCTACTTGGAACCTGTCTGTTGTTCCATGACTGGTTCTAACTGTTGCTTCCTGACCTGCCATACAGGTTTCTCAAGAGACAGATCAGGTGGTCTGGTATTCCCATCTCTTTCAGAATTTTCCACAGTTTATTGTGATCCACACAATCAAAGGTTTTGGCATAGTCAATAAAGTAGAAATAGATGTTTTTCTGGAACTCTCTTGCTTTTTCAATGATCCAGTAGATGTTGGCAATTTGATCTCTGGTTCCTCTGCCTTTTCTAAGCCACTCAGTCTGTGGTATTTGGTTATGGCGGCCGAGGTACAGCTGGTCTTTTGAAACCGAGCGTTGGTGGGGAAAGGCCTGGGTGGCTGAGGGATGAGGGGAGGGGGCCGGGCATGGCCACTGTGCTTGGTTGCTCAGTCATGTCCTACTCTTTGTAACCCCCCTGGACTATACCCCGCCAGGCTCCTGTGTCCATGGGAGTCTCCAGGCAGGCCTGGTTGCCATGCCCTCCTCCAGGGGATCTTCCCAACCCAGGGATCAAACCCACATCTCTTTCATCTCCTGCACTGGCAGGCAGATTCGTTACCACTGCACCACCTGGGAAGCATGGCCACTGGAGCCCCTTAAGGATAGTCCTGGAGGGGGCGGAATGACTAGCAAGGGAGGAAGTCCAGGGACCATGTTAAGTGCCTCTTCCTTTGATCGTAAAGGGAAGAAGAGTTGAAAACCCTGTAAGGAAAGCCCAGGTAGATGAAAAATCATGGATTTCTGGCCATGATTGGGAAAGGGGAGTGGAGGAAGCCAGCATCGCAGTCTCAAAACGATTCATCTCTTTGTGTTTCTGATTTCAGCTGTAAGATAAGCTAGTAAGGGTACCTCAGTAGGATGTTATGAATCTTAATCAAGTTGATATCTATATCTGTAAAACCCAACATGGGAGACAACAAAAGGAACGCAGATGTATAGAATAGACTTGTGGACTTTGTGGATGAGGGTAAGGGTGGGATGAGATGGGAGAAGGGCATTGAAGCATGTTAATTGTCATGTGTCTAATCAATCGCCAGCCCAGGATTGATGCTCGGGACTGGTGCAGCGAGATTTCCCGGGGGGGAGGGAGGAGGGAGGGGGGACCCGGAGGGGAAGCATATGTAAACCCATGGTGATATCATGACAATGTATGGCAAAAACAATAAAAAAAAAAAAGCCAATAAAGAGACAAGGTTGATGGAAGGGGAAAAAAAAAAAAAAAAGCTTTTAAAAATATGCGTTTCTGCAAACTCGTAGACACAAAGAGCAAACTTGTGGTTGCCAGGGGTGGGTGAGGGAGGGACAGACTGGGAGTTTGGGTTAAGCAGGCAGCACACTATTACGTATAGAATGGACAGCTGAATCACTTTGCTGGATACCAAAAGCTAACATGATATTGTAAATCAACCATACTTCATTGTTCCATAAAAAATGTGTTTATAAAATACAATAAGATAAGGCGGAATACAATAGATAGGAACTAGCATTTATTGAACATTTACTAGGTGTGGGCACCATGCTAGGCATTTTAGACACAATGTCTCATTTAAGAGTATTAGGAAACTAACATTTCAGAGTTCCTGGTACAAGCTGTGACATATTTCAATTACATGCATGAAAAAGCACAGCTACAAGTTTGTAATATTAGCTTTATTTGTTAGCTCTCCTGCTAAAGACTTTCCACCCTAACAGCCTGAGGCAAAGGAGGCACATTATTGAACAGATGTAAACATTAATCATATATATATTGATTCCACTGAAAAAAAAAAACAATCAACACTTTTGGTTTCATAGAATTAACAGAGATACACTGATATTGTCCATTTGGTTTTTCTGAGCAGTACAATTAGTCATCAAATCTCAAAGAAGGAAAATCAAGAAGCTTTGTTTCAGTTCAGTTCAATCACTCAGTCATGTCCCATTCTTTGTGACCCCATGGACTGCAGCACACCAGGCTTCCCTGTCCATCAACAATTTCCGGAGTTTACTCAAACTCATTTCCATAGAGTCAGTGATGCCATCCAACCATCTCATCCTATGTCATCCCCTTCTCCTCCCACCTTGAATCTTTCCGGCATCAGGGTCTTTTCAAATGAGTCAGCGCTTCACATCAGGTGGCCAAAGTATTGGATCTTCAGCTTCAGTATCAGTCCTTCCAATGAATATTCAGGACTGATCTCCTTTAGGATGGACTGGTTGGGTTTCCTTGCTGTCCAAGGGACTCTCAAGGGTCTTATCCAACACCACTGGGCATGTATATTTCAATTACGTCTCAACATCCCCTATGGCTGTGATTTAGGAACCCCAAAGGGTGCCTTCCTAGAGATGCAAAAGTCTTGATGTCATGTTTTTTGTGGTTTAGAGAAATGCAGAGCAAAACTATAGTGAGGTATCACCTCACACTGGTCTGAATGGTCATAACTAAAAGGACTATAAGTAACAAATGATGGGAATGGGGTGGATAAAATGGGATCCTCCTACACTGTTGGTGGGAATGTAATTTGTGCAGCCACTATGGAGCACAGTATGGAAGTTCTTTAAAAAACTAAAAGTAGAGCTACCAAATGATCCAGCAATCCCACTCCTGAACATAAATCCAAAGAAAACTAGAATTCAGAAAGGTATAAGCACCCAGATACATGCATATGTTTAGCTGATTCATCTTGCTGTACAGTGGGAACTAACACCGTATTGTAAAGCAACCATACTCCAAGAAAAATTAATTAAAAACATACGTACACTCCAATGTTCCTTGCTGTTGTTATTGTTGTTGTTCAGTTGCTAAGTCATGTCGGACTCTTTATGACCCCACAGATTGCAATACGCCAGGCTTCCCTGTCTTTCACCATCTCCAGGAGTTTGCTTAAATTCATGTCGGTTGAGTCAGCAATGCTAAGGGTGCCTATGCTCATAGAGGCATGATTTACAATAACCAAAGCAACCTAAATGAAAGCAATCTAAATGTCCACTGATGGATGGATGGATAAAGAAGACGTGGTATACGTACGCAATGGAATGCAACTCAACTGTTAAAAAAAATGATGAAATAATGCATTTGCAGCAACACAGATGAATCTAGGGATTATCATACTAAGTGAAGTAAGTCAGAAAGAGAAAAGCAAATACCATATGACATCGATTATATGTGGAAGCTAAAACAGAAAAACACAAATGAAATTGGTTGCAAAATAGAAACAGACTCACAGGCATAGAACAGAAACTTGTTACCAAAGGTAAAGGATTAAAGAGGGATAAATTAGGAGTCTGGGATTAGCAGATACAAGCTATTGTATACAAAATAGACTAAGAACAGGGCATAGCACAGGGAACTATATTCAATATCCTGTAATAAACCACAGTGGAAAAAATATGAAAAAAACATATATACACACATATGTACATATATGTGTTTGCACATGCAAATCACTGAATCACTTTGCTGTACACCGGAAACTAACACAGCATTATTTTTAAAGATTTATGTATCTATTTGTGGCTGCGCTGGGCCTTCCTTGCTGCATGTGGGCCTTCCTCTGTTATGGGGAGCAGGGGCTACTTCCCGCTCGCAGTGCGTGGGCCTCTCGTTGCAGTGGTCTCTCCTGTTGCAGAGCTTGGGCCTAGGTGCCTGGGCTTCAGGAGCCGTGACACGTGGGCCTGGTAGTTGCAGCTCAAGGGCCCCAGAGCGCTGGCTCAGTAGCTGAGGACTTAGCAGTGGCATCTTCCTGGACCGGGAATCAAACTCGTGTCCTCTGCATTGGCAGATGGGTGCTCTACCACTGAGCCACCAGGGAGGCCCCACTAACACCACATTTTAAATCAATATAGTTCAATAAAAAAGGAAAGAAGGGCAGAAGGAAAAGAAATGCCAAAATCTTAACTGTGATGGGATTATGATTTTTTCCTCTTAAGTTTATAATTCTCAAATAATTTTCAATGATGACAGCTATGCATCATTGCATGTTTACCTGGGGGAGAGAGAGAGGACATGTAACAGAAAGAGAGCTGTTTTGACTGATGATGATGATGTTCTTAGTTGAAGTAAATTTGAGACAGAACAATTTCCTAAGAGAAAAAAGACACAAGATACAGGGAATAAACTCTGGGATCTTCCATAGCAGGTGAACAAATCTGGACAACACAATAGTTTTGCTATTTTTTCCCTAAAGTAGTGTTCTTGAGAACTTCCTAAAGGGTCTGTTCTTTAGAACAACTGTCTCAAGACGTGTTCTGTGGGGGGAAAAAAAAAAAAGATTTCAGGGTTAGATGACTTTAGGAAGAGACCATCTGTTGGCAAAACCTTTATTTACTTATTTAATATATATTTGTTGAGATCTTACTGTGTTGGAGAGATTGTCCAAGACACAGAATATTTAAGAAGACTCAGTCTTTGCCTTCCTGGTGCTTCTACTGGAGACAAAGAAGGAGAGAGGGTACCCGCCGCAGGGCCAGTGTAGCTGCTATTGACACAGACACCCATTCCTGAGAGGCTAGCCCGAGGGCTCTGACCCATTCTGTGGTCAAGAAGTCTACTTCATTTCTCTTCGTTCCATCTTGCCAAACTTTTCTGCATAACATAGTCTGGCGTCTCTAAACATCCACAGTCCACACTTGGGGAAATTCTGCCCTTTAATAAACCCCACGATTCAGCTGAAGTTGACCTCCAACTTCTTTAAAACAATTACAAGGAAGCTCTTGTAATTGGACCGTTAGGGACCACAGCGGGTTTTTTTTTTTTTTTTTTGCATAAGTGAGGTAGGGCAGCTGGGGAAGCCATCTTATTTTCTCTTGGTCCCCCTTCCTTCCTCAAATGACTGGGATCTTGAACATTTATTTCAGAGACCAAACCGTCCTGTGCTACAATGAAAAATAAGACATAAAGAACAAGTTGCAGATGTGACTGCAATACAAACAACATGAAATACATTCAACATGCGAGTGGGAGATACTGGAAGTGGCGCAGAGGGTACATCTTTGTCTAGGGAGAAGGAGATGGATATGGTGGCTGGGGGGCGGTGCTGGGAGCCTCAGAGTTTGCAGATGGAAGTTGCATTAGACTTGCTTGCATGTGGTTGATCTTTGCACTCAGAACAAAACCCACACTAGCTGTGCATTGTCCAAGGCCAGGCAGGAACTAGCCCTTCCTGTCTCGAGATGTCATCCTGTGTTCATTCCCGCTAAGCTCCAGATGCACTGACTTTTCTAGTCTGGGACTTACAAACAAGGCTCTCTGTGGCCTTGGCCATGCACCCTTACCCCTCAAGGTGGCTTTTTCACTCCCTCCGGTCTCCTCCTTAACATCCCCTGCCTGTAAGGTACCCCCTCTCATTTCCGCTAAGAGCATTCCCCTTTTCCTTCTCAGAATCAGGAGAATATGGAGCAATCTATGAATCTGCATGCTCCCCTGTTTCCTATGCATTTCCTTCTTCAGAGAGTCACCTCGTTGAGGGAACATTCTGTTTTGTCCCCACTGGACACTCAAGCTTCACAGGTCCAGCCACAGAAGATTAGGCTCTGAAATATTTGTTGGATGAATGAATGGCTTGATGGCTTCCATCTGGTTGCTGGAAAGATGGAAGGATTGGCATATAATAGGTAGTATGAAATGTTTGGTCACGCATTCCCAATGTTGTTGTTCAGTCACTCAGTCGTGTCCGACTCTTTGCAACCCCAAGGACTGCAGCACGCCAGGCTTTCCTGTACTTCATCATCTACCATCACCATTTGAGTTTGCTCGAACTCATGCCCTTTGAGTCAGTGATGCCATCCAACCATCTTGTCCTCTGTCATCCCCTTCTCCTCCTGCCTTCAATTTTCCCAGCATCAGGGTATTTTCTAATGAATTGGTTCTTCCCATCAGGTGGCCAAAGAACTGGAGTTTCAGTTTCAGCATCAGTCCTTCCAGTGAATATTCAGGGTTGATTTCCTTGAGGATTGACTGGTTTGATCTCCTTGCAGTCCAAGGGACTCTCAAGAATCTTCTTCAATATCACAGTTCAAAACATCAGTTCTTTGGCACTCAGCTTTCTTTGTGGTCCAACTCTCACATCCATACATGACTACTGGAAAAACCATAGCTTTGACTAGATGGACCTTCATTGGCAAAGTAATGTCTTTGATTTTTAATATGCTGTCTAGGTTGGTCATAGCTTTTCTTCCAAGTTTTTTAATTTCATGGCTGCAGTCACCATCAACAGTGCTTTTGGAGCCCAAGAAAATAAAGTCTGTCACTGTTTCCATTTTTTCCCCATCTATTTGCCATGAAGTGATGGGAACAGATGCCACAATCTTTGTTTTTGGAACACTGAATTTTAAGCCAACTTTTTCACTCTCTTCTTTTACTTTCATCAGGAGGTTCTTCAGTTCCTCTTTGTTTTCTGCCATAAGGGTGATGTCACCTGCACATCTGGGGTTATTGATATTTCTCCCAGCAATCTTGAAGCTTGTGCTTCATCCAGCCAGGCATTTTCGCAGTATGTACTCTCCATATAAGTTAAATAAGTATTGTGACAATATACAGCCTTGACGTACTCCTTTCCCTGTTTGGAACCAGTCTGTTATTCCATGTCTGGTTCTAACTATTGCTTCTTGACCTGCATACAGATTTCTCATGGGGCAGGTAAGGTGGACTGGCATTCCTATCTTTTTCAGAATTTTCCACAGTTTGTTGTGATCCACATAGTCAAAAGCTTTGGCATAGTCAATAAAGCAGAAATAAATGTTTCCTGGAACTCTCTTGCTTTTTTGATGATCCAGTGATGTTGGCAATTTGATCTCTGGTTCCTCTGCCTTTTCTAAATCCAGCTGGTACCTCTGGAAGTTCTTGGTTCATGGACTTTTAAGCCTCACTTGGAGAATTTTGAGCGTTACTTTGCTAGCATGTGAGATGAGTGCAATTGTGTGGTAGTTTGAGCATTCTTTGGCATTGCCTTTCTTTGGAACTGGAACAAAAACTGACCTTTTCCAGTCCTGTGGCCACTGCTGAGTTTTCCAAATTTGCTGGCATATTGAGTGAAGCACTTAAACAGCATCATCTTTTAGGATTTGAAATAGCTCAACTGGGATTTCATCACCTCCACTAGCTTTGTTTGTAGTGATGCTCTCTAAGGCCCACTTGACTTCACACTCCAGGATGCCTGGCTCTAGGTGAGTGATCACACCATTGTGATTATCTGGGTCGTGAAGATCTTTTTTGTACAGTTCTTCTGTGTATTCTTGCCACCTCTTCTTAATATCTTCTGCTTCTGTTAGGTCCCTACCATTTCTTTCCTTTATTGTGCCCATCTTCACACGAAATGTTCCCTTGGGATCTCTAAATTTCTTGAAGAGATCTCTAGTCTTTCCCATTCTATTGTTTTCTTCAGCAATCTTAGGTTCTTTTTATTCTTGCCTGGGACTCTAAGGGGACACTGAAAAACCCAAGAGAAGAGTCAGAGCTGGGGATGGCTGGTGGCTTCCAGTCCCATCCCTCAGGAGGGTAAGTCTGGCTCAAGGGTGATCAAGAAAAGTGCTGAGCAGAGGCACCCAGAGTGTCCTTTAGAATCTGGTGGGGTGAGAAGGAGGAAGGTCTTCCACAGAGCCCAGTAAACTCCACGGAGAAAAGCCATTTCACTGCCTCCTGGCATTTCACCATTCTTAGAACCACAATGTGAGGACAAGGAGGGGCCTTGGAGGGACTCCGGTTCAATCTCTCTTTTATTTCAGGTATGGCATCAGAGGCTTGCGAGGTGAGGGTCATCCTCCTTACCACCCGAGTTCAGGATCATGAACTTCCTTGAACTCTGAGATTCCAGGTCCCAGGGACACACCAGTCACTCTTTGCTTCTCGGGGTCTAGACACATCTCCTAAAAATTCTTTCTTAGACACAAATTGTGCTCAAACCTGTTGCATCATGTCAGTTTCAATGTTATATCTTAAAAAGAAAGAAAGACTTTTTCACACCTCATGACAACCACTTTTGATCTGCCAAAGAGGAATATTTTAGAATTTAGGGACCATTTCCTGGGCAGATCTCCATGTGCATACTGCTTACAGAGAGATGAAACTGTTCTTCTTTCATATTTCCTGGTAAGCCTGGGGGACAAAAGGCACCCCTTAGTTTAATTTTAAAGGCTAAAAGGAAGTCAGTTTTAAAGGTAAGAAAGCTTCTTTGATCAATGAAAATGGAATGAGCTCCAATGGTTTCCTTTTAGAAATCATGATATTATGCAATTGTAGGATGGCCAGTGTAATTTGATTAAACAGTCAAACAAAAAAAAGGGGAGAAAGCCAGGAGGACATGGTTTTATGCCAAATTTGAGCCAGTGAGGGTGTGTCCCGCTTTCAAGTCTCACGTGGTGCTTCAATTCTCCAAAGTTCACCACTTGAATGATGCTGCTTGCTTTAGGTTTACTGCTGGCTCGTTGATGAATAAAGCGTTCCCAGAATCTTTCATTAGTTCTGTTGCTTGTTTCCACCTCCCAGTACCATCCAAGCCCTTGTCCACCGTTTTCACCCTTTACCAACACACTTTCAAGAAGTCTTGATGTTCGCTCCTTTGAAAGGAAGCTCTGCCCAGAGTCGACACTGGATGGCTCAGCATGGTCGTCATGTTTCGCTTCCTGAGATCCAAGCATCTGTAACCCTCTTCTTAACCTCAGACTCCTGGACTGAGCCGGCATCTCAGAAGGATTTGCCAACTCTTCTAAGTCCTAGAAAATGTGACTGGCACAACAGAAGATAGTCAATAAATGTTTGTTGAGTGAAAACGCTTGAATGTCAGTTAGTGGGCGAGCCGCCTTGGTGACTGTAATCTGCCACCTTCCACAACGTATGGGTCTTGAGTCAGCGATTATTTTTTTAAAGCTTCCCTTAAGAGAGTAAATTGGATGTATTTTTAAATGAGGAAGAGATATCTTCTTTTTCACTTTTACGTTCAAAGCCTTTACCTTGATCCTCACGGAGGATACAAAATGAAATAAACATGGAATTTTGTGGAGGTTTATGATTCCATAATGAGTGGAAGTCAGTTTTTAGTTCCTGCTCACTCTGTAATTCTCTTTTCCAGGTCCAAGTTGCAGAAAAATATTCTAAGATATCTCCAATTCAAATATGCTTCTGTTGTGCCCAGATGCCAATCTCCACAAACCACCAGGAGGCCATTCACCGATGCAAGCGCAAGAGGGAGTTTATTACAGACCCGGGTCCGGACCGCACATACCCACACCGACGCAGCGGAGTGAGGGCGGCGGCCCCGAGCCGCATGGTACAAGGCTTTTAAGGGAAAGAGACAAAGGGCAGGAGGGCTCGGATGGGGTAACGTGTTTCAGCGTCCCCGTGACACGGGCCAGGACGGGAGGGGAGGTGAGCGGATTTTCGCGCGCTAACCCCTGATTGGCAATGCTAACCCCTGATTGGCAGTTGTGTCTAGGGTGGTGACCTGGGGGTGGGGGAACTTGAGTGATGTCTTCTATCACAAGATGGCAGCTCCTCTTTTTAAGAGGGAGTCACTTAGGCTCTACACTTCTTAAAACACATTTCTTTTTAATAATACAGTAGTTATGTCTCTTTTTAGAGGAGAAATTTGAATTTGTATTTCTAGAAGGTACTTTCAACAAAGATACTGGAGAGAAATAACATTTTAGAAAAATCAAAACAACTCACACAAGTTTACTATTTTTCAGATACTATTATATTTTGGGCTGTATAAAGACCAAATCCATAATCTATATGAAGAATGCTTTGTAAACACCATATTTTGTTAAGATTTACTTTCTGATAAAATAAAATGCTTTAAAAATGATCTTTCCCCCCTGATTCTCAAGCGATGAATACATGAAGAGGACAGGTAACTCGATTGTTTAGAGCACTGTGGAGTCCGAAGCCTGCTTTAGCATTCTTACGTCCCCATTTAGTAGGGAGGAGTGTAGCCACAAGCAGTTTTTTTTATTCTGAGTCTCCCTTGTTTTTTTCCCATCTGTAAAGTGGGACCAATAGTCCATCTCAGTAAAAAAGTTTTGAGAGTACATGACTTACTATACATTAAACAAAGATGTACTTTGCACAAAGCAAGTGCTCATTTAACTTTGTGAAATTTTGGCAAATCTGAAAGAAACCCAATGGAAAAAATAAAGCCACTCATTTTCCACCACTCACAGAACCAACTAAATAGCATTTGACTTTCAGTCTTTCCCTATCCATTTTATAACCTGTTTGAAAGTACACAATTCATGAAAATTCTCATGCCGTCGTCGTCACCAGCACTTATTTACACTATTTAAATTATGTGTAAGCATTTTGTATCCCTTCCATAATTTTCTTAATTATTTCCTTATTGTTGAATACTTAGGTTGTTTCCCCCTAAGTATTCCCCTAACATCAAAACACATTTAAAAGAAAACTTGAACTTAGTTTTATCCTTATCATATAGAGCTATCTCTAAACTACAGAGCCATTTGACGCCCTCTGCTAGTAAAGTAACATGCAGTTTTGAAAGCCTTACAAAACATGACGTATTAGACACAGGATTACTGAGACATGGGGGAAATGAAGCCTTTTATCTCTGTGTTGGGAAATACGTGTTTCCTGTGAGAAACACGATAAACTTCACTGAGCACTTCATATGTTCTTGCCCCAGAACCTGTCTCAAATGCTTTAAGTGCATTAACTTGAACCTAGCAGCCACCTTAAGAACGGTGGCTATTCCCATTTAGCAGATGAAAACCCTGAGGCACTGTAAGTTTGAATCACTTGCCTATGGGCACCACTCTAATGATTTGCAGACACGGGATTCAAACCCAGGAAATCTACCTCCAGAAATTGCATTCACAGCCACTTAATCTTTTAATGTAGGGGTTTTATTCTGGATATTTAATCAAGAACTCGTACTGCTGCTTCCCTTCCATTATTCTTTACCAGGAAGAAAAATAGGTCAAGGAAATTTTGGTAAACGGATACTTTTTCTGAATATAGGGGCCAAAGCTTAGACAAGCTTTCACATGATGAATTATTTAGGTATTTGGTTTTTTGAACTTTAGTACTGGATCAAAATACCAGTGGTTGCTTCCCATCCTATTTTAAATTGGGTTATGGTATAACTTTGAGAAAATGACTACAGTGTTTTCAAATAAGCATTTCTTTTTTTTTCTTCTTCTTCTTACTGACCATGACCTTGTATTTCACAGACGTGTACATCTCCTGTAAGGAATGTGTGCAGCTGAAAAAAACAGAGATTGGAGTGTCTTTTCCGTACAGTCCTTACCCAATCAGCCACCCGAAAAACATTTGAACAACATATTTTCCATTTTTCTGTCTCCTCCAAATCATACAATGAATAGCTAATAACCCAACATCTGCATACACTCTCGGGGGTTATCGGAGAGCTGTTTGGGGAGAGAAACCACGGGCACAGATACATTCAAAGGGGGAAAGGAGTCTCTTTTTCATTCTTAGTTTTTCATATAGGACTTGACTCCTCCCAGAACAGAGAGCCCTGGTGGGTTTGAAAATAAAGTCACAGAGAATTTTCAAAAGACAAAATGAAACAGAAAACTAGGAAACGACACTGCAGAGGACCTTGCTCTCTTCTTCTACTTCAAAGTCTTTCTTGATCTTGAGTGTTTCTGGGTGAGGTGTATGACATTCTACTCAATTTGTTTCATGATTCAGCCTCATAAAACGTGGTTCTTGCCCTGGAGGATGCTGGCTTTTTCTCATTCTTTTCATTATTCTGCTGATTGCACCGTTTTGAGCCACAGGCTCTCTCTTTGTCCTTCCCTTAACTTTCAAAGAATGGAATGAAGTTCTTACAACTATGACCCCAATTACAAATTATTTAGAATTTAGAAAGGAATCCAAATGAACATCTCTAGATAGTTTATTTTATTCTTACAAAGGGCATATGCTTTGTTTATTGAAAAGACTAGAAAATACTGGGACATTTCATTTTAGAAGTCTTCTCTTGAAAAAAAATGTGCAGACTTAAGCTAAATGTACAGTCCTAACTTTTAGGAGCACTTCCTTCCTGAAATTAAAAATTTTTGCCTCTGTGCTCCCATTTTATTTTTTTAGGTTTGTTTACATAGAGACAAGAATCACCCATATTTAAACAGCGATCCGAAGGACCGATCTTGTGGCCGTACTTACAAAAGGCAGTCATAATTTTGCAAGGTAATAAGACACGGGGGGGGGGGGGAAACAATCACTTTGAATTCATTTGCATGTGAAAGGAGAACAAGCTGACTTGACCAGTCCTCCCAGGGCATCTGAAAAGCGGAAACGAGGGTTAATTCTGAAAGGCTGGATGCCAGGAAGGCTCTCTAAGATTTGGTTTCGGTTCCTCACGTCCACCTGCACAGCCTGGCTTAGGACGCGCCCCGGGCCCGAGCTGCCGGGCGCATCCCCGAGGCCTGGCCGAGCGCCCGTGCCCTGCCCGAGGGCCCCGGGCCCGAGCCGCCGGGCGGCAGCGGGTTTCAGACGGTCTGCGCCGGGGCTGCGGGGGTCCAGGCTGCTCCGGCGTCGCCTCCCCTAAGGTCCTTCTCTCCGGGTGCCTGCAGAGCCCTGCCTTCGCCGCACGCTTCCCAGACGCTCGTCCCGTCCGCCCCAAAGCGATGCTTCCGACCGTCCCCAGCCCTCGCTCTGACGGTGGTGCTTGGAAAGCGCTTTCAGGATCGGCGCCTCTGGGCCCACGGAGAAGCACCGTTTGCCTCGAGCGTCACCGCCTGGTAGAAACGGGAGCGACCTCCGCTTGCGGCTGAGGATCAAAACTGGAACAGGCTCGAGGCGGCATTTCTAGTTTCTGTATTCTAAACTTGGAAAAAAAAAAAAAAACCAAGATCATGGCAGCTGGCCCCATCACTTCGTGGCAAGTAGAAGGGGATGCACTGCTGACAATGATTGCAGCCACAAAATTGCTCCCTGGAAGGAAAGCTATGACAGCGTATTAAAAAGCAGGGCCGTCACGTTGCCTACCAAGGTTCGTGTAGTCAAAGCTATGGCTTTTGCAGGAGTCGTGTATGGATGTGATGAATGCACCTTAAAGAAGGCTGAGCCCCAAAGAATTTGCTTTCAAACTGTGGTACTGAAGAAGACTCTTGAGAGTCCCTCGGACAGCAAGACTGTACCAGTCCATACTAAAGGAAATCGGTCCTGAATATTCATCGGAACAACTGATGCTGAAGCTGAAGCTCCAATCCTTTGGCCACCTGATGTGAAGAGCAACCTCTTTGGAAAAATCTCTGAGGCTGGGAAAGATTGAGGGCAGGAGGAGAAGGGGACAACAGAGCATGAGATGGTTGGATGGCATCACCGACTTGATGGACATGAGTTTGAGCAGGCTCCAGGAGATAGTGAAGGGCAGGGAAGCCTGGTGTGCTGCAGTCCATGGGGTCACAAAAAGTTAGACATAACTGAGCAACTGAACGACAACAAATTTACAAGATACTGAGAGTCCAAGTTAAGAAACGATTTACTGGAGACTTCTCTGGCTGTTCAGTGGTTTAAAAATACAGCCTTCCTTAGCAGAAGACATAGGGTTGATCGCTAAGATCTAACATCCTACTTGCTGCGTGGCACGGCCAAAAAAGAAAGACGTTTTGCTGATAGAAGTTTGTGACCAAAATGCATTTAAATGTCTAAAAAAAAGGCTTTAGACTTAGGGGCATTCTCAACATTAGTCCTAATTGGCATTGCCAGGCAACATAATAGATATCCAGGCAGTTGGAGTAGGGACAGGCCTGCAGGAAATCTAGCTGTGCTGTCTCTCTGGGTGGGTGGGAGCTAGGACTGGATTAGACTCCGGGGTCAGGGGTGGGCGGTGGTTCTGAACCTGCCTCTGATAGCCTCATTATGAAACCCGGGTAAATCATTTCACATCCGTGAGCTTTCTCCTTTGCTTAACAAATGTGTAAAGGGAATCAGCTAAGTGCTGGACACCAGATGGGGTAGTGTGTTGAGAGAATATGTGACAGGAGGTTGAGCTTATCTTGAGGAGTTCACAGTCAAGGCTGACTTTTTGAAAAATTACATGAAATTTCAAAATAAAAGTATAAGCAAATTTAAAAGGAAATGATCTAAAATACCTAAAAGAAGATGAATTATGGAGGTCTCTTAAGCTCTTGAAGACCCTGCATCTGCTTGTAGAAGTTTAGTGCCCTCTAAGTAGATGATCCTTACCAATTAAAAAAAAAATTAGAATGAAGAAAACACTTATTTGAAAAGACACATGGGCCTGAATATTCATAGCAGCACTATTTTTAGCAGCCAAGACGTGGAAGCAGCCTAAGTGTCCACTGACAGATGAATGGATAAAGATGTGGTGTGTACACACACACACACACACACACACACACACACACACACACACACAGGAATATTACGCAGCCATAAAAAAGGATGCGCATGCTTAGTCACTCCAGCCAGGTCTCACTCTTTGCAACCCTATGGACTGTGGCCCATCAGGCTCCTCTGTCCATGGGATTCTCCAGGCAAGAGTACTGGAGTGGGTGGCTGTGCCCTCCTCCTTAGAATCTTCCCGACCCAGGAATCAAATCTGTGTCTCTTATGTCTCCTGCATTGGCAGGCATGTTCTTTACCACTGGTGCCATCTGGGGAGCGCTAAAAAAAGACAATGGCATAATGCTAGTTTCAGCATGATCATACTAAGTGAAGTGAGTCAGACAAAGACAAATACTATCACATGAAGCCACTTGTATGTGGAATCTAAAATGAGACACAAATGAACAGACACAGACTCACAGACATAGAAAACAAACCTATGGTTACCAAAGGAGCAAGAGGGTGAAGAGAGATAAAGTAAGAGTTAGGGATCATGGAAGTTTTAGCTGCTCAGTCTTTGAGACCCCATGGACTGTAGCCCACCAGGCTCCTCTGTCCATGGGATTTCCTAGGCAAGAGTACTGGAGTGGGTAGCCATTCCCTTCTCCAGGGGTCTTCCCAACCCAGGGATTGAACCTGGGCTTCCTGCACTGCAGACAGATTTTTTATCTCTGAGCCATCAGGGAAGCCCAAGATACAGACTGCTGTATTATTTATTGTTCAGTCGCTCAGTCATGTCCAGCTGTTTGCAATCCCATGGGCTTCAGTGTGCCAGACTTCCCTGTCCTTCACCATTCCTGGAGTTTGCTCAAACTCATACCCATTGAGTTGGGGATGCCATCCAACCAGCTCATCCCCTGTCACTCCCTTCTCCTCCTGCCTTCAGTCTTTCTCAGAATCTGGGTAATTTCATGACTGCGGTCACCAACACTACTATATATAAAACAGGCAAACAACAAGGGCCTGCTGTATGCTCCCGAGGACCATACTCCTCCTTATCTGGCACTAATCTGGAAAAGAAGGTGAAAAAAATAATATGCACATATATGATATAAATATATATAAAACTGAATTATTTTGCTATATACTTGAAACTAACACAACATCATAAATTAACTACACCTCAATAAAAATAAAATAGTAACACACACAAAGAAGTGAGAACCTTGTATATTAAATCTGCATTATATCTGTCTTTGAATATGTCTGTTTTTCCCAAAGTGGATGGAGAAAACAAAATTAAAGATCCAAGGGCTGAATTGCCATTTTTCAAAGATCATTTTTGATACATATGTGTTTGGGTAAAGAAACCAGAAACTCCAGTTTTAAAGGCGAAGTGGGAACATTTTAATATGCAGCCCTGGCCTTGGAATGGGGATATAAATTCTTCTTCAAGTGACAGCTCTGACTGAACTCTAAAGCCCATATGATCCCACCGATGTGACCTAAAGCACTGTAGGCGACAGAAATCTTGTCTTGTGTTAGGAGAAAGGCAAAAGACAAAGACCTATGTTTTCCATTTACCTATGACTTGCTGACAGCTGTCAAATTTATAATTATTTTTGTGCTAGATTTGAAACTGGAGGCTTCCCTTTGAACAGCTTGAGGCCAGGACATTTTATTGGTGTTGGATCTTGTCTGCAGTGAATAGCAAATGCCTCCTCACATGGGTCATCTGGTGACTGTGTGGGTGAGGGAAATCATAATTTGACCATGATTTGGAAATGTTCTGGCAGTTTCCAAGAGGTGCAGTTTCTGGAATCACTGAAGACGCAGAGTGTTATTTGCTTTGCAAGAGAGTCTGTGGGTGGTCAAAAGTTGAGGGATGGAGGGGAGACATCCCAGTCTGGGGAATCTCTGCTTGGTAGGTATCACCTGGTTCTTGGTCTACCTTCTCCTATTTTTGAGGAGATGCTGTTTGTTGTTCCTGCAATCCGCTGGAGAAAGAAATGACAACCCGCTCCAGTCTTCTTGCCTGGAGGATTCCATGGACAGAGGAGCCTGGCGGGCTACAGTCTATGCGGTTGCCAAGAGTCGGACACAACTGAATGACTAGCTCTTTTTCTTTAGGGCAAGGACTAACACTTTTTCTTTTGGGAAAGGCACCCAGCTGAACTGGGCCCTCTTTCCTCATCTGTAAAATCTGAGTTTGGGTACATTGGGAGGGCAGCATAATTGAGCCAAGAAACCTCTAGCAAAGGGTGTTGGGATTTTATCTGCTCTGGTGGGAAGGCCTCTTGGGATCACCATTTGGAAGTGTGCCTTGTCAGCCACATCCACACTTTCTGACGCAGCAATCTTGCCTCTAAGAATTGGTCCTAAGGAAATAATCCAACGATGGAGGCAGAGACTCACGGACACACTCATTTACTCCCCAGATTTTAAGACAAGCTAAATGTGTAAGAGTAAGGGCATTTCTAAATAAATGAAGGCAATTTGTTTAATGGAACATTGTGTAGACGTTACACAGTACATTTTCAAAGAACATGAGTGCAATGAATGTTCATTATATAATATCAGATTGAGATTGGGATTGATACATATGTATTATTGATTCTATATAGAAAATATATAACTAATGAGAACACACTTTATAGCACAGAGGATTCTACCCAGTGCTCTGTGGTGACCTAAATGGGGTGTGTGTGTATACTAGTCACTCTATTACTGACTCTTTGTGACCCTGTGGACTGCAGCCCACCAGGCTCCTCTGTCCGTGGGATTCTCCAGGCAAGAGTACTGGAGTGGGACGCCATTTCCTTCTCCAGGGGTTCTCCTGACCCAGGGTTTGAACCCAGGTCTCCTGCACTGCAGGCGGATTCTTTCCTGTCTGAGCCACCAGGGATGCCCCACCTAAATGTGAAGGAAGCCTAAAAGGGAGAGGTTATATACTTGTATGGCTGATTCATTTTGCTGTATAGCAGAAATTAACATGACATCGTAAAGCATCTATACTCCTGTAAAAAATCAATTTTAAAAAAGATTGTAAAAAGCAAGGCAGAATGTTGAATTGCATGATACTAATTTTGCATCAAATATTTGAGACATACATGGGCCTGAAAAAAGTCTGGGATAAGAACAACCACATGTGAACAGTGCTCTTCGGTGATTTAATATTCTAATTTTCCCCCCAGAATTTCCGATTTTTCTTCAATGTGTATCTTTTTATAATTGGAAAAAACATAAAATTCCAAACCCAAACCAACATGGAGTTTGTGGTCTGATCGCCTCTGTGACTAATGTGATTGTGGACGTTTCTGGGACTCAGAGGGAGAGCTGAAAAGTGCTGTAGACCATAGACTTCAGAACCAGATGACTAGGGTTTGAATCCTGGCTGCTCTTCATCTTGTTTGCATGCTGGTGATCCTCTTAACCTTCTGTGCCTCGGTTTCTTCAACTTTGAAGTGAGGATAGCTGTGGTACCTACCTGGAGAGAGTTAAAGCTCAGTGTAAATAAATCTCTGGCCCATGTCAGGTCCTGAATGAGGGCTAGCTATTAGCATTGCGCGCTTGCAGGCTCAGTGCTCAGGCACTTCACTCGTGTCCGACTCTTTGCAACCCCATGGATGGCAGCCCACCAGGCTCCTCTGTCCATGGGATTCTCCAGGCAAGAATACTGGAGTGGGTTGCCACTTCTTCTCCAGGGGATCTTCCTGACCCAGGGACCAAACTTGTGTACCTTGCATCGCAGGCAGATTCTTTACCCACTGAGTCACCTGGAAGCCCAGCTGTTATCATTAACATCTGTAAAATGGAAAAACTAACATTAATTCAATAAATGCTTATTGAGCACCTACTCTGTGCCTGGCACTGTCCTAGGTGCTGAGCATGCAGCCATCCAGGAGTGATAACTGTTGGCGATGACTGTGCTCTCAAGGAGCCGTGTTTTAGTGGAAGACAGACAGCAACAAATAAACAGGGCAGTTAATGTGTTGAGAGAAAGAGAAAGAATGGGAGACGTGTGCTTGTCAGGGAGGCACTGGATAACGTAACACTGGAGTAGAGACATGAGTGAGCGTGGGGTGAACCAGCCAGGTATATGGACGAGAGCACTAGGGCAGAGTGAGCATCAGTGCAAAGGTCCTGAGGTGTGCTTGGGTTGCTTAAGGAACAGTAAGGAAATATTATGGGCTTCCCAGGTGGCACTAGTGGTAAAGAATCCATCTGCCAACGCAGGAGATGTGAGAGACACGGGTTCAATCCCAGGGTCAGGAAGATCCCCTGAAAGGGGCGCATGACAACCCACTCCAGTAGTCTTACCTGGAAAATTCCATGGACAGAGGAGCCTGCCAAGCTACAGTCCATGGGGTCTCAAAGAGTCAGATGCGCCAAAGCAACTTAGCACACACAAGCACGCAGATAATGAAGCTATGTAAGCAGACTTGGAGACAAGGGTTCAAGTGCAAGTAAACTGCCTGGAAAGTGATCCCAGAAAGTTTGGGTAGACAAGTAGGGAAGGGAGGGAGGGAAGGAAGGGACATGAATGAGGGAGCCGTCCCTGGGCAGCTGCCCAGGACAACAGAGAGTGTTGTCTCGTCTGAGGCATGAGGAAACAGGGGGAAGTGAAGTGAAGTCTCTCAGTCGTGTCTGACTCTTTGCGACCCATGGACAGTAGCCCACCACACTCCTCCGTCCTTGGGATTTTTCCAGGCCAGGATACTGGAGTGGGTTGCCATTTCCTTCTCCAGGGGAGCTTCCTGACCCAGGGATCGAACCAAGGTCTCCCGCATTGCAGGTGGACGCTTTACCCTCTGAGCCACCAGGGAAGCCTCCAGGGGTACTGAGCCTCCAGATCCAGTGGGCCGTATCAGGGGAGCTGTTTTCCCGCATGGCGGCTTTCTGTGAGCCCAGGTCCCTTATACCCTAGAAAGCGCTGGAGCAGAGCGTTGCAGGTTCTTAGAGCAGGAAGTCGTCACCCAGCTGAGGAGCTGTGAGCACCGAGGCATGGGTGCTGGGCGCTGCCAGCATCCGCCACAGAGGCCAGCCGAGCTAGAGCGGAACCAGCGAGGGTGAGGGCGGCAGGAGTCCCCATTCCGAGAGGTCAGGGGCAGGGGTGTGGCCCGCTCAGACGCTGCTGGCCGCTGGAAGGAATTTCACTCCGGGTGCTACAAGAGTCACCATGGAGCTGTGGGCAAGAGAAAGGCGTGCCCTGACTCTGGGTGCCGCGTGGAGACCGGTGGGTTGGGGGGCAGATCGGGGAGCGGGAAACATCCCTCAGCGGGCAGCGGTCAAAGCCCAGGTCAGTGAGGACTGGGACTTGGAGCTGGGTGGTCAGCATGAGACACACTTTTGGGTTCTGTTGAACAGAGTCGGGTGGATCTGCTGATGAATTGGATGAGAAGCGAAAAGAAGACAGGAATCAAGAAGACCAACATTTCGACCTGAGGAACTGGCAGAACGTCATAGCCGTTTCTCAAGATGCTGAGGGTGGTGAGCGGTGGCAATGATGCGAGGGTAAAGTAGGAGAGAGAAGTTGGTTCTCGTTTGTTAAATTGAAGGTGTCTATTAGGACTCAGGGGCTTCCCTCACAGCTCAGCTGGTGAAGAATCCCCCTGCCATGCAGGAGATCTTGGTTCAATTCCTGAGTGGGGAAGATCCTCTGGAGAAGGGATAGGCTACCCACCCCAGTATTCTTGGGCTTCCCTGGAGGCTCAGCTGGTAAAGAATCCGCCTGCGATGCAGGAGATCCTGGTTCAGCCCCTGGGTTGGGAAGATCCCCTGGAGAAGGGAAAGGCTATTCTGCCCTGGAGAATTTCATGGACTAAGTCCATGGGGTTGCAAAGAGTTGGACATGACTGAGCGACTTTCGCATCACTTTTTCATTAGGACTCTATCTCATCTTGATTTTTTCTGGGAATTAAGAACTATGAGCGCTCAGTATTATTTTCCCCGCTCTAGTCACCTGCCCAAAGCTCTTGACAGCTTACATTTTGTATAGTGTCCTGTGGTCACAATAAAGTGTCACAAACAAAAAGTCCCAACCTCATACCACGAACAATGTTAGTTTGCATCTTGTGTCTGGGGATCAGACGGTCTAATCAAGGCTCACAAGATCCTGGTGGGGCTTGCTCATGCATCTAGAAAGTGACAGGAGGTCAGCTGAGCTGGGCTCAGTTCTTTCCCTGTGACTCTCATCCTCCTGTGGGACCCGCAAACTAGCCTGGGCTTATTGCCTAAAAAAGGCAAGTGGAGCACATGCGGCCTCAGGAAGGCGGGGCTCATATCTGGTACATTATCGCTTCTGTACTCGTTCTGTTGACCGAAGCAGGCCATGTGGCTATCCCGGAAGCAAAGAGAGAGCAAGACATATCCTCTGTGTGTATGTGTGTGTATCTGTGTCTGTGTAGGTCATGGTGGTGGAAAGTGAATATTTGTGAACAATAATCTAACTAATAATCACCCTTTTGCTCATGACAATTACCCTTCAGCATGCAACATAGGTAATTACTAATGCAAAGATCCCCAAAGTTTCATCCACTCATGGTCAAGACTTGAAGGTCAAGATCTTATGATATACATCAGGGTCAGATGTAACTTCCTGTTACTGCAGGCTTTAAAGAACAAGTTGATCCTTCCTCTCTCAGTTCAGTTCAGTTCAGTCGCTCAGTCGTGTCCAACTCTGGGGCCCCATGAACTGCAGCATGCCAGGCCTCCCTGTCCATCACCAATTCCTAGAGTCCACCCAAACCCATGTCCATCGAGTCAGTGATGCCATCCTGCCATCTCATCCTCTGTCATCCCCTTCTCCTCCTGCCCTCAATCTTTCCCAGCATCAGATTCTTTTCCAATAAGTCAAGTCTTCGCATGAGGTGGCCAAAGTACTGGAGTTTCAGCTTCAACATCAGTCCTTCCAATGAACACCCAGGACTGATCTCCTTTAGGATAGACTGGTTGGATCTCCTTGCAGTCCAAGGGACTCTCAAGAGTCTTCTCCAACACCACAGTTCAAAAGCATCAGTTCTTCGGTGTTCAGCTTTCTTCACCATCCAACTCTCACATCTATACATGACTACTGGAAAAACCAAAGCCTTAACTAGATGGACCTTTGTTGGCAAAGTAATGTCTCTGCTTTTCAATATGCTATCTAGGTTGGTCATAACCTTCCTTCCAAGGAGTAAGTGTCTTTTGATTTCATGGCTGCAGTCACCATCTTCAGTGATTTTGGAGCCCAAAAAATGAAGTCTGACACTGTTTCCACTGTTTCCCCATCTATTTCTCATGAAGTTATGGGACCAGATGCGATGATCTTAGTTTTATGAATGTTGAGAGGCAGGAAACTTGGAAGAAATGTCCAGAGTATCTAGGACAGATGAAGACCATCTAGGCTTCGATAAGAAGAGCTTTCCCTGTGACAGGACCACAGTCTGGTCAAAGCACTGTTGTGGGTAGATTTCATCTCTTATCCCCTCCATCTGTCCAAAAAGCTATTTCTGTAAGTCTTAGTGGCTGCAGTCATTGGAACAGCAGGTCCATTGGGATCACACAACTCTGGGGAGCAGAGAACTATGTGGACACAGAAGTAGGAGTGGACCTTTTGTTACCCTCACACCAGCCTGCAGTGGTTTGACATCCCAAGTATAATTTTACATGTTTCTTATGTCTCAGCTGTATGACTGAGGAACTGTTTACAGAGTGTGATTTGAGGAGGTCCTACAGGTTGAATTGTGTCCACCAATTCAACCCAAAAAGAAGCTCTAACCTCCACCCCACCCCTCTACCTGTGAGATTTACCTGATTCAACAACAGGGTCTTGGCAGATGTCTTCACATTAGGATGAGGCTGTACTGGGTTGGGGTGGGTACTAGTCCAATAACTGGTGCTCCTAAAAGAAGAAGAAAATTTAGACACAGAGAGACACAGACACCCGGGAGAAGCCATGTGATGACAGAGGCCCAGATGTGTGTGACGTGTCTGCAAACTAAGACCATCAAGGACCACTGGCAGACCACCAGGAGCTGGAAGAGGCAGGAAGGACCCTCCCCTAGATTCTTCAGAGAGAGCCCAGCCCTGCCAATACCTGACGTTGGACTGCTGGCCTCCAGAACTGGGGGGCCACGTCTCTGCTGTTTTAAGCCCCTGATCTTCAGTCATTTTTTACAATAGCCGTGGAGGGGTAGGGGCTCATTTAGGAGGTATGCAACCAAGGTGGTAGTCTGAGAGAATTGATATGTGGGTGGTTCTGGGCTTGCCTATCCGTTTCCAGGTTTGTCCCTCTGCTCCCCTCCTCTGGGGTCACCCATGTCTGAAACAAATGTTACCAACATAGCTTTCCATTCCAGAGTGCAGATGGCAGGCTCGTCCAAAGTTTCCCATGGTGAGAAAAACTCCACAGGGAAATAATACTTCAGCCTTACACCCCCAAAGAATTGAAAACAGATACACAATCAAGTTCAGGGACACACATGTTCATAGCAGCGTTATTCCCAGTAGTCAAAAGGTGGAAACAACCCAAATGTCCATCAGTAAATGAATGTGGTATATCTATGCAATGTCATTGGAGAAGGAAATGGCAACCCACTCCAGTATTCTTGCCTGGAAAATCCCATGGACAGGGGAGCCTGGCAGGCTATAGTCCATGGGGTCGCAAAGAATCGGACATGACTGAGCGACTTCACACACATACAATGTACTATTACTTAGCGATAAAAAGGGTTAGACCACTGACCCACGCTTCACCATGGACGGGCCTCATAAACTTGCTAAGCTAGAGAATCCAGGTACTAAAGGCCACATATTGTACGATTCCATTTCCTTATGTAATATCCAGAAAAGGCATAAAATGCACAGAGGTGGTTGCTCACATTTGGAGGCAAGGGAGAGTGGAGGAGAAAGTGATTAATGTGAAAAGGGTCTTATTTGGGAGTGATTGCTGTTGTTTAGTCACTAAGTCATGTCTTACTCTTTGGGATCCCATGGACTGAGGCACGCCAGGCTTCTCCATCCTTAACCATCTCCTGGAGTTAACTCAAACTCATGTCCATTGAGTTGGTGATGCCATCCAACCATCTCATCCTCTGTCATCTCCTTCTCCTCCTGCCCTCAATCTCTCCCAGCATCAGGGTCTTTTCTAATGAGTTGGGTCTTCATATCAGGTGGCCAAAGTACTGGAGCTTCAGCATCAGTCCTTCCAATGAATATTCAGTGTTGATTTCCTTTAGGATTGACTGGTTTAATCTCCTTGCTATCCGAAGGACTCTCAAGAGTCTTCTCCAGTCCACAGTTTGAAAGCATCAATTCTTCAGCACTCAGCCTTCTTCATGGTCCAACTCTCACATCTGTACATGACTACTGGAAAAACCTCAGCTTTGACTATACAGACCTTTGTAATGGGAGTGTTTTGGTATGAGATGGTGTCTGTACAACACTGTGAAGGTACTGAATGCCCCTGAATAGTTCCCTTTGAAATATGCTGTGTGCATTTCATCTGAATAAATTGAAAAGAAAAAAGCTCCATGGGGTATTTTAAAGAAAGACAAGAAAAGGAGTGTTTCCTTTCCTTCTTCCTTTTCTCTTATTTCTGGATCCTGGCTGGATTTTGAGCAACAGGAGGAATAAGAAAGAGTCCTTCTTTTGTTCTTCTCTCCCTCCCTCTCTCCATTTCTTCCTTCCTGCCTTTTGTAAACTTCCTCCTTTGTGTGCGCATGTGCTATGCTCAGTAGTGACCACACAACTCTGTCTATGGGATCCTCCAGGCAAGAATACTGGAGTGGGTTGCCATTTCCTCCTCCAGGGGATCTTCCCGATCCAGGCGTTGAACCCGCATCTCCTGTGTTTCCTGCGTTGGCAGGCAGATTCTTTACCACTGGGCCTCCAGACTTCCTCTTACCTGCATGTTATTTGTCGATAGAGGTGTATGTTAGACAGACATTAGGAAGCAGGTTGTTCAGACTCTGGTTTGATCCTTAAACCTTTATGGGTTTATGGTATATGTGCCTTCGGGGAGTAGGAAAACACACCACAATCCCCTTTCCTTCCTTTTGGAATTTCTCTCTGTTACTTTATGACAGAATGTTCTAAGTGGGCTGGGCTGATTTTATGCTCCTTTCAACACTGTGCAAAAAAATGTGAAGAATGGATGGGAACTGAGCCCCAGCTGGTCTGAATTATTGGCGGTCCTTCTCTTTTCTTCTGAAAGCTGCTGTTGGACATCTTTACAGAAAGCAACACCTAGGTCTTCCTGTGTATCTCTGTCTTCTACATGTATCTCTTGAGAGACATCGGGCTAAGCAAAGGAAAATCCACTCCAAATTAGCCAAGACTGGATGGAGTAGAAGCTGGTTGGTTTCAGCCAGCATTCCTCAAGGGGGCACTACCACGTGTGAACTGAGACGTTTCTTGCTGGTGCATCATCTCAAGTATGTTCTCAGTTGGTAAATAACTGGTGAGAGTGAGAGCATCCATCGCTCAGTCATGTCTGGCTCTTTGCGACCCTATGGACTGTAGCCAGTAGCCTACCAGGCTCCTCTGTCCATGGGATTCTCCAGGCAAGAGTACTGGTGTGGGTTGCCATTTCCTCCTCCAGGGGGTCTTCCTGACCCAGGGATCAAACCCAAGTCTCCTGTGTCTTCTGCACTGCAGATGGACTCTCTACCTGCCGAGCCACTGGGGAAGCCCAGCAAAAGCCAGGATTTGCTGTTGGCTATGCACCAGCATTGTCAGAGTCTTTCTGAGAATATCTGTCTCCTGATTCTAGACCCTGGGACCTGTCCACCACAGTCTGACCTCTTCCAGACTGTAGCCTTTTGTAGCTTAGGTCAATTTTGTACTAAAATGGATACAACTAGGATGATAGTGGTAGTTTTATCTCTGTTGGTAATTCACTTTTTTGTGTGTTTGTCTGCTTTTATCCCTACCCCCAATACACTTCTGTGCTAGCGTGCACACACAGGTGACATGGTGTAGAGGCAAATTGAAACGTGCATTCAGCAGACCACAAGAAAGATGGTCAGTGTGCCTTGCAGTATGAATGTGATGGCTCATTTCATATGGCACTCAAGAAATGTGGCTTTTATTACAATGATGATGGCAGTGGTGGTGATTAATTACAAGTGACATTAACAAGAAACATGTCTTACAACTTCAAACACTGCAGCCCATTAGATATTCATGTGGCGATGGAAAACCTCCTTTGGAACCCTTAGATGATCAGATATTTTCCCCAAGAGTTAACACCAGGAAGTAGAGATCCACTCCCTCCTCGCATCATTTATAATATGCATTGCAAATTCACGAAGAAGAGTTGTGAGAGGAAAGTTACTCCTCTCTCTGAAAGATACCAGTTAGAGTTAGATCAGCTGTAAATCAATACAGTATTTCTTGGGCTTAGTTCTACGTAGATTTCTCTCCCATCTTGAGTGTATTCTGGAGTCTCTACTATTTGGTTATCTCCTTTAAGTCACTCAGGGCAGGTGGAGGTGACTCAGATGGTAAAGAATCTACCTGCAATGCAGCAGACCCGAGATCGATCCCTGGGTCAGGAAGATCTCTGGGAGAAGGAAATGGCAACCCTCTCAAATATTCTTGCTTGGGAAATCCAGTGGACAGAGCAGCCTGGCAGGCTACAGTCCATGGGATCGACACAGCTGAGCAAGTAACTTTAGGCCACTTGCTGTGTCTCAGTCTTAATTTTAGGGGAGACTTTCAGCCAGCTGTTTTTCTTGAACTGCCCTCTTTAAAACAAAAATAAAATAGAAACCAAAAGCAGAAATGTCTTTCCATTCAGCCTCTTTGAAATAGCCCCCAGAATCCTGGGGAGAGAGTGTGAAACCATGGGTACACATACTTTTGGTTGGCTGTATGAATGCATATGGAACGTTGACAAGTGATGGCTGGGTCAGTTTCCCCTTCCCTTTGCAAATGGCAAACTCCACCGTCGGCAGAGAGAGCTTGGCATTCTGAGCTGGCAGAGTGAAGGTGTGCAGAGACTGGCCCCTGGACCTTGGTCTGGACCTGAGGTATTGATGTGATGGGGAAGGCAGGTGACCAAGTGGGAAAATATGTCCCTTCGGTTGTGTTATCTTCAGGTTGGTTGAACATAAAACACATAAATGCATCACAGTATTTTCTTTTTTCTTTGTGTTTACTTCTAGGCCAATTGCAGCCCAACATAGGAAGAGAGAACATGAACAAAGGGCATTGTTTAATGTAACAGAACAATTACCACTGGAAGGAGAGGTCTGGGAACCCAGAAATCTTTAGGCCTTAGAGGGTTTTTTGGTTTTATTTATTTTTTGCTGTGCTGCGTCTTTGTTGCTTCCTGGACTTTTCTCTAGTCGTGGTGAGTAGGGCCTACTCTTTAGTGGTGGTGCTCAAGCTCCTCACTGCTCTGGCTTCTCTTGTTGTGGGGCATCGCTCAGCAGCTCTGGTCCACGGGCTTAGTTGCCCTGTGCCATGTGGGCCCGCCCGGATCAGGGATCAAGCCCTCGTCTCCTGCATTGGCAGGCGGATTCTCTATCACTGAGCTACCAGGGAAGCCTCAGGCCTTAGGGTTTGAATCTTTAAAATGAATAAGTTGATCAGGGCTTTCTCTCAGCTCTAGCATTTCAGAATTTGTTGGCATAGGTCCCTCTGTGACCATTGTCCGAATCTTCTGCCTCAGGTGATGCTAAATTGGTGGCTCAGTGGGAAAGAGTCTGCCTGCCAGAGCCAGAGATGCCAGAGGCTTGGGTTTGATCCCTGGGTCGGGAAGATCCCCTTAGGAGGAAAAGGCAAGCTGTTCCAGTATTCTTGCCTGGAGAATCCCACAGACAGAAGGAGCCTGGTGGGCTGTAGTTCATGGGATTGCAAAGAGTTGAACATGACGGAGCGCCTGACCACACATGACCGACAAATACCCTCAAGGCAGCTCATTGGGAGGTGAGGGAAAGGACCCGTTGTCTAGAAGGAATGGGCCGTCCCACCACTGGGAGGATCCAGTTGTCCAGTTGTCCAAGTGCTGGCCGATTGCCATACAGCATTCGGCACCTGTTCTTATTTGTCAGTGTGCCACCTTAGAGAAATGTTGTCATTGGCAGGTTTGAGGTATAGAGACCTTATCCCGCTTAGCCTTCTTTCACATCTATAATTCCTAAGACTGAAGAGGAATCGAGGGGAAGGAAAAAACCTGGAAATGGCCATGTTTTCATGAAGCAAGCTTTGTTGAGTTTACTTAGAGATGATGCATATTTTGCTCAGTTTTTATGCAGTTAAAAGGTTCAGGGAACCAAGAAAGAACCATTTAAGAAATGCCTGTCAGAATTCTATGCTACAGTGGAGGAACCATTCAGAAGGTGAAAGTGGTCCTTCTAGATAAGTCAGAATTACAGGGACAAGGGAGGGAGACGTGGGCCTGTATTCCGGGGCTCCTTTAAGACGCCACGACCTGGGCCTGTATTTCAAGGCTCCTTTAAGAAGTCACGATGCCTGTGCACACACAAAGACACACACACACACACAGACTCACACACACATGCACAAGGCAGGCTGTGCACATCAAGGATACTGACTGTGTCTCCTAGTGAAAGACAAGGCGCATAGCAGTGGGTCAAGGCTGCTTTCACAGCTCTCCCCTCATGAGCTGCTGAGGACACAGTGGTGAACCCACAGGCCCCGGGGGGCTTTGTCTGCAACTCTGCAGGCTTGTCTGGGAGACAGTTGAGGGGAGTCTCCGGCACTGAAGAAAGGAGAGCCTATACAAGGAGACAGGGCTGGAAACTGGGTAGGGCACGTGACAGTAAGCCAGTATCCCACTCATTCTGAGAAAGACTGGGACCCAGGGCCTGGGACCATTCTCTGTACCGCTTGAAAGTGAAAGTGTGAGTTGCTCAGTTGTGTCTGACTCTGTAGCCCGCCAGACTCCTCTCGCCATGAAATTTTCCAGCTAAGAATATTGGAGTGGGCAGCCTTTCCCTTTTCCAGGGGATCTTACTGACCCAGACATCGAACCTGGGTCTCCCACATTGCAAGCAGATTATTTACTGGATGAGCCACTAGGGAAGCCCAGGTCTCCTGGAGCAACAAAATACAAAGAAACTAAAAGGGACTAAAAAAAAAAACCTTGCCTGCATGAGTGATTGCAAATCATGAATAACAAGATAGAAAAAGAGCAGCAACAACAACAACAATTTATATATATATAAATATATATCTCCTGCCACTTCTGAAGAGCCAGGAGCGAAAACTGGGTGTCTGGAGCAAAAGCAGGGTATTGCACATGGCCCCTGCACTCAACACTACCAAAGGGGTGGGCAAACCACCTAAACCACTCCTCCAGTCCAACCTCTGGACACACTCCTACCCTCACCCCATACAAGAAACAACCTGTCCCCCACCCGCCAACATCGGGGAGTAGGCAAGGGAACTTGTTCCTTGCTCTTGCTCCCTTCTGTTATAGCTGGGGTCCCAATAAAGCCTTGTCTGAACCTCTGTCAATTTCTATCAATTGGGAAAGGCCAAAAACCCTGCTTGGTAACAATTCTACCACTTGCTATAAAATAATTTGAAAGAAGAGACTAAAAATTCAATAAGGAGGATTCTGGATAGTATGGTTGTATATATTTGCATATAGACTGTATTGTATATATTTGCATATAATATATGTGTGTTGTATATATTTCCATATAAATAAACCACAGAAAATTCTGAAAGAGATGGGAATACCAGACCACCTGACCTGTCTCTTGAGAAACCTGGATGTAGGTCAGGAAGCAACAGTTAGAACTGGACGTGGAACAACAGACCGGTTCCAAATAGGAAAAGGAGTCCATCAAGGCTGTATATTGTCACCCTGCTTATTTAACTTATATGCAGAGTACATCATGAGAAACGCTGGGCTGGAAGAAGCACAGGCTGAAATCTAGATTGCTGAGAGAAATATCAATAACCTCAGATATGCAGATGACACCACCCTTATGGCAGAAAGTGAAGAGGAACTAAAGAGCCTCTTGATGAAAGTGAAAGAGGAGAATGAAAAAATTGGCTTAAAGCTCAACATTCATAAAATTAAGATCATGGCATCTGGTCCCATCACTTCATGGCAGGTAGATGGGGAAACAGTGGAAACAGTAGCAGACTTTATATTCTCAGGCTCCAAAATCACTGCGGATGGTGATTGCAGCCATGAAATTAAAACATGCTTACTCCTTGGAAGGAAGGTTATGACCAACCTAGACAGCATATGAAAAGCAGAGACATTAATTTGCCAACAAAGGTCAGTCTCAATAAGGCTATGGTTTTTCCAGTAGTCATGTATGGATGTGAGAGCTGGACTATAAAGAAAGCTGAGCGCTGAAGAATTGATGTTTTTGAACTGTGGTGTTGGAGAAGACTCTTGAGAGTTCCTTGGACTGCAAGGAGATCCAACTAGTCCATCCTAAATGAGATCAGTCCTGAATGTTCATTGGAAGGACTGAGGTTGAGGCTGAAACTCCAATACTTTGGCCACTTCATGCAAAGAATTAACTCATTGGAAAAGACTCTGATGCTGGAAAGGATTGAGGGCAGGAGGAAAAGGGGACAACAGAGGATGAGATGGCAGGATGGCATCACCGACTCGATGGACATGGGTTTGGGTAGACTCCAGGAGTTGTTGATGGACAGGGAGGCCTGGCATGCTGCAGTTCATGGGGTCGCAAAGAGTCAGACACAAGTGAGCAACTGAACTGAACTGAACTGATATATTTGCAGCAGGTGATGCCAGCAGCTCCCCAAATCCGTGTTTCCCCCCTTCTTTCTTACTAACAGAACCTTCATATGGCTTGGAAACCCAACCACTAGCTAAGGGAAATACAACCACAGGCTTCTTTTCTGTTGAGGAAGCCACGGGTATGACTGTGGCTTGGAGGAGTAGCTGCTGGCCTTAGGATGGGCAGCCCCTCCTGATTCAGAAGGAATCATTTTTTGCCTTTCACCTGGTTATTCCTTTTTCTTTTTCCTGCTTGATGAAGATTGTGTGAATTGTAAGTGAAGCTGCCTTTTTGTAAGAAGCACATTTTGTTGAAGAAACATGACAAATGTATTTAGATGTCATGGATTAAAAAAGGAACAGTGGCTTCCAATGAGGCAAAGAGATTGCCTTGAAAATGCAGACACTGGTTTGTGATCCAGCTGCCTGTCACGTGGTTAACCTATGTAGCATGGGCTAATGTGACTATCAACAATTTTATTTATTTAGTGCTAGTTAATACTTCTAAGAACTACTGGAAAAGCTGGCTGATAATTTCACATATAATTAGAAAGAAGCTTATAAGTGGTAGTATACAAAACATAAGACCGTGACTATTGGCTAACCCAACATTCATTTCCAAATTCCCTTCACTTTTGCCCAGATCTATTATAGAAGCTGGAAAAAATGATCATTTTTCCAGCCCCTTGTGTGTCATAGTTCAATGGGACAAAAGCATGAATCTTCATGGGAAGGTTTTGGGAAGGAACAGGTATGGCTGCCTTGTCCTTCTCCCTTTCTTCCTGTCTTGAATGAAGATCTGATGTTGGATCTGGGGGAGCTATCTTACTACCATGAGTGTGAGGCCATGAGATTGGCAGACATGCTGTCATTGGCACAATTGAGCTGCTGAAACAATAATGACAGCCAATTTCTTCAGAATTCTAAAAAAAAGTTCTATTTGTTTCTGTTATTGTAAGTCAGATTTTTCTATTATTTGCATCTCTGAATATTCCTGATTCAGTTCAGTTGCTCAGTCATGCCCAACTCTTTGCTACCCCATGGACTGCAGCACGCCAGGCTTCCCTGTCCATCACCAACTCCCAGAGTTTACCCAAACTTATGTCCATTGAGTTGGTGATGCCATCCAACCATCTCATCCTCTGTTGTCCCCTTCTCCTGCCTTCAATCTTCCCTAGCATCAGGGTCTTTTCCAGTGAATCGGTCCTTTGCATCAGGTGGCCAAAGTACTGGAGTTTGAGCCTCAACATCAGTCCTTCCAATGAACATTCAGGACTGATCTCCTTTAGGATGGACTGGTTGCATCTCCTTGCAGTCCAAGGGACTCTCAAGAGTCTTCTCCAACAACATAGCTCACTGGAAAGACCATAGCTTTGACTAGATGGACCTTGTTGGCAAAGTAATATCTCTGCTTTTTAACATGCTGTCTAGGTTGGTTATAATTTTTCTTCAGGGAGTAAGCGTCTTTTAATTTCATGGCTGCAGTCACCAACTACAGTGATTTTGGAGCCTGAGAAAATAAAGCCTGCCACTGTTTCCACTGTTCCCCCATCTATTTGCCATGAAGTGATGGGACCAGATGTCATGATCTTAGTTTCTGAATGTTGAGCTTTAAGCCAATTTTTTCACTCTCCTCTTTCACTTTCATCAAGAGGCTTTTTCATTCCTCTTCATTTTCTGCCATAAGGGTGGTGCCATCTGCATATCTGAGGTTATTGATATTTCTCCTGGCAATTTTGATTCCAGCTTTTGCTTCATCCAGCCCAACATTTCTCATGATGTACCCTGCATATATGTTAAATAAGCAGAGTGATGATATACAGCCTTGACATACTCCTTTTCCTATTTGGAACCAGTCTGTTGTTCCACGTCCAGTTCTAACTGTTGCTTCCTGACCTGCATACAGGTTTCTCAAGATGCAGATCAGGTGGTCTGGTATTCCCATCACTTTCAGAATTTTCCACAGTTTATTCTGATTAATACTATGTGAAAAATAAGAAATACAAATGGCTGATAGGATATGAAAATATTCAGATTCAATAGTAATTAAATAAGTTAAATTTGACTAGGATTTTGCAGTAATGATCACATTTAGTGGTTGGGAGGCTGCTGCAAGATGTGTTCTCAGTCCTTACAGGTTGCATTACAAACAGTTACAAATTTTCTCAAAAGACGTGTATGAATTTATGACGAGATTTTCTACTCTTTGAGCAAATAATCTCATGCTTGAAAACTTATCCAAAGGAAATAAAATAAGAATCCAGGTTTGAATGTTTTATGATCCAAATTTTGCGAGAAAGGAAAAAAAGTATCTCCATAGACGTAGATGGTTACAAAAATGCTAAGAATTGTCTCTTGTTTTCAGCGATTTTCTCCCCAGTTTTTAAGGAAAGAATGTGTATTCATTTGAAATTAGGAATGTACAACAGAAGTCGCTTAAAAGGGTAACACCACTGAATGTTCACGTCTCTGCCCTCGGAATCCACTGCTTGTGTGGAAATAAGAGTGAAGCACCTTCACAGGTCTTTGATCACAAGTATTTCTTTTCATTTATTTTTAAATTTGTTATCAAGATCATGAACTTACTAAACAGAATCATAATATAAAGAACCTCTAGGTATGATTGCACATACTCATATGCTCACTTGAACTTGAAGATGGATCTTGGAGCTATAGAGGAATGCTGTTATTCTCATTTTACTTTTTGAAAAAGGAAAAAAAGGGACCAAGTATCTTCCTGAAGGTTAGTCTGCCTGTGAGGCAAATCCAGGACCTGACCTGGGTGGCCTAATTATAGCCTTGAGCTACATTTTTTAAAAATGTGGTTATTTTAAAATTGGAATATAATTGCCTTACAATGTTGTGCTAGTTTCTGCTGTATAACAATCTGAATCAGTTACGTGTATATGTATCTCCCCGCCCTCTTGAACTCTCCTCCCACCCACCCCATCCCACCCTCTAGGTCTCCTCCTACCCACCCCATCCCACCCTCTAGGTCCTCACAGCACTGAGCTGAGCTCCCTGTGCTGGACAGCAGCTTCCCACTACCCATTTACACATGCTGGTGTTCAGCTCAGTTCAGTTCAGTCGCTCATCACATCCAACTCTTTGCGACCCCATGGACTGCAGCACACCAGGCCTCCCTGTCCATCACCAACTCCTGGAGCTTGCTCAAACTCATGTCCATTGAGTCGGTGATGCTTTCAGTTCAAAAGCATCAGTTCTTCAGCATTCAGCTTTCTTTACGGTCCAGCTCTCACATCCATACACGACTACTGGAAAAACTATAGCTTTGACTAGATGGACATTATTGGTAAAATAATGTCTCTGCTTTTTAATATGCTATCTAGGTTGGTCGTAGCTTCTATTCCAAGGAGCGAGTGTCTTTTGATCTCATGGCTGCAGTCGCTGTGCACTCTATATGGTGATGTGAGGGAGCAAGCGCCTTTTGATCTCACGGCTGCGGTACCGTGCACTATATATGGTGATGTGTACAGGTCCATGCTACTCTCCAAGGCTGTCCAAGCCTCTCCTTCCCTGACTGTGTCCCCACGTCCATTCCCTCTGTGTTAAGCTCTATTTTGACACCAGGATTTCTATCCTACATACACCCAGTGAGAGTCACACCTGAAGTTTCCTATAATTGCAAAAGAGACCAAGGAGAGACACTTGTTTTCTATCCAGACAGGAGAAGGGTGAGGGAGGCCGCTGCAAGCCACATAGATTATACATACTCTGAATGCTTATTTACACAACCCCCTCCACCCACATTTATAACATAACCAATATGCAAACCTGAACATCTATTTTTGAGCTAAATAGAAAATGAATCATCGTTAAAAGAGAATAAACTACAAGTACATTAAATCAGTTAGGCCTCCACCAGAGGCTCTGGAAGAGTGTGGGAACTGAAATTATGTGTATATATTACAGAAGACCCGTAGACACATGTTTATGTAAATGATGGATGGAATTAATTCCAGTGGCCGTATCTGCATGAATTTCCATTCTCTCCATGTACCCGGTGAGCTACAACTAAACTTTTCATTCTGGAAATTAAATTTTCCTTGACAGATAGGTGTGGCTAAAAAGTCTGTGGGTTAGAATATTCTCTTCTTGCCCCCCAGAATTCTATTTTTATTTTATTCCTGATTAATTTTGATTGGCATACAGCTGATTTACAATGTTGTGCTAGTTTCTGCTGAGTAGCAAAATGAATCAGTGGCAATTAATCCGTATACACATATCCACCCTCTTTTTGTAGAATATTCTTAAATAATGTCATGGGTAAGAAAAAGGTGCAAGGGACAATATAACACTATCTTACTCTATTCCGTGCCCTGTGGTGACCTAAATGGGAAGAAAATCCAAAAATGAGGGGATATACGTATATATATAACTGATCCGCTTTGCTGTGCAGCAGAAGCACGACATTGTGAAGCAAAGACACTCCAATAAAAATTAAATTTGGAAAGAATTGAGATTCTACAAAAAAAAAGAAAAAAGCAACCATAATATTATCTAATTTGTTGTTGTTGTTTTAAGCTGCATGGTGCATCCTGTGGGACCGCTAGTTCCCCAAGCAGGGGTTGAACCTGTGTCCCTAGTGAAAGCTAGGCGTCTCGGCCGCTAGGCTGCCAGGGAAGTCCAATGTTATCTAGTTTTTAAGAGAGATGACAGTACATGCCCACGTGTGAAACAGCAGTGATGAAGTCTTTGCTGGCCGTGAGCAAGAGTTAACAGGGTTCTTTAAAACTGAGCCATCCGTGACAGAACGCAAGCAGACTCCTTCTAAAGGTAACCAGGCGCGGCAGACTCATCACCTTCTGCGTGTCAAGTTTGCAGGCCCCAGCCCCCCTTCCTGGACCCCACACTTCTCCTAATCAGCTAGGTGGCTCCTCTCTCTCAGCAAAAGCCAATGCAGAGCAAATTCAGAGACATTAGGAGCGGGCGAGGATATATCACATTTCGTTATGGACTACTGCCTGACTTTCGTTCAGCTCACTCAGATTTATTTTATACTCTGGACACGAGCTAGTGCTTATTTTTAAGTTGTCAAGGGATACCTCCAGAAATGAAAAAAAAAAAAAATATGGCCTCTCTGTTTATATAGACCTTCTCGTTCTCTGTTTCCTTTGAGTTCCTTCCCCCCGTTTTTAATTTATGACTTTTTAAGTATCCTTTAAGTAGCAGATGTTTAAACACTTTTTAATCGGGGAAACTGCAAAGTGTAATTGCTGGGTTTGGCAGACGGCCGTCTGGGAGCCCCTGGCCGGCTGATAAACGTGTTCTGGACTCAGCGCCATCTTCCCCCAGAAGCAGGGAGACCGTATCACAGCCTCCAGGAGTCTTTCATCAGGTTTGGGAGGAGTTCTTCAATTAATCAGTCGAATTGGCTGAAACTGAAGATTTGTGTCAGGGAAGCATCAGCTCCCACTGTCACAGAGGGATAAGGTGGAGGACAGGACCTGCTCCTAGAGCTAAAATAAAGACTGCTTTCTAGGGACAAGGTGCTCAGCTGCTCAGTCTTGTCTGACCTTTTGCAACCCCATGGACTGTGGCCTGCCAGGCTCCTGTGTCCATGCGAATTTCCAGGCAAGAGGACTGGAGAGTGGGTTGCCACGCCCTTCTCCAGGGGATCCCCCCAACTCAGGGATTAAATCCCACATCTCTTACTTTGCCGGCGGATTCTTTACCGCTGAGCCACCTGGGAGTGGCAGGGGGCAGGGGAACTAAAAGCTAAACGGGCTGTTTGTCTGTTGGGTTGACTGAAAAACCTGAAGATGGGATCAATTAAGGCGCAAACCATGTGTCCAACGGTGAGGTGTCATGTGCGATTCTGGTTAGCTGATCTCACCCTATGAGCCCACACAGGGCAGGCCAGGGAAGCATCGTGGAGGAAGTTAAATGCTAATTCTCTGCTCTCGTCATTTCTCTGTTCCCTGCAGAGTCTTAGCGACGAGTGGATATTTCACAATGAACAGATGCGGGCATTCCTCTTTCAGAACAATAATCCAAGGGAAACGTTATGACTCGGTCACAGGGACTCTCATTTGATGTTTTTCTGCTCTCTGCCCTGGTCCCTAAACATGTATGCTGGTACCTACACCTCTGTCCCTGGACAGATGTACAGCAGCGTGCCTGGATGTGGCCCAGTAGGACCTCCTTCCAGAAGGGTCCTCTGAGCAGACTTTAAGATCTGCTGTGTCTCCATCATGGCCCACACCTGGCCCGTGGGGAACAGCCACAAGTCCCACCCGTGGCGGTGACCTCCCGCCCCCTGTGTCCCCTCCCCGTCTCCCTGAACTGCTGCTGCCGCACACCCACAGCCCACAGCCTCTCATCCTTGGGTTCTCCGCACAGATGTCAGACATCAGTCCATCAGGCCTCCCAGAGTCCGGCGGACACAGGGTCCCGTCTCCAGGCCACCTTACCGAAGCCAGTCTCCCAGTCTGAAACAGAGACGAAGGCACACCTACCTCCCTAATGGGGGTGTCTCGCAGTTTTCTCCAAGGAAATCCTTTTCACAAACCGTCTGTCTCCCAAGCCTGACCTCTTTATAACCTTGATGTGGATGAGTTCTTGAATTAGTCCTTGACTATTTATAATATTTACATTGAGGCTGATTTCACCATTGGCTTGTAATCTGAAATCCACTACTCCAGGTTGCCTCGGGGAAAAAATGTTCCGTGTAACAATATCCCGTATAATATCTGCACAGGCAATACTTTGGCAGTGCCTCCCAGGGAGATGGTGCGCTGACCACAGCGTTAAGGGTGCGGTCTGGGCCCCAGGGCAGTTCCTCCGGGGAGAAAGGGAATCAGGGTTCTAGTCTGCTGACCGAAGTCATCAGATTCCATGACTCGCTCTAATGACTGAGGTTTCAGGCTGGCCACGCTGCCTTCCAGTTATCTAATAATCTGTCTTTTTGCCTGTATCTGGCTGAGCTGGGGAGAGGGGAGGAGCTCTGCTCGACCACTGACGGTGACGCGTCTCCTTGCAGTTATTAATGCATCAATGACACGCCATGCTTCCACCCAACAAACCTCTAGAAAGAGCTGGAAACCTCTGTGCCGTGGCTTAGTAAGAGCAACACTCCCACCAAGAGGCTCCTTTTTACCTCCCAGCCCCAGCCATGCAGCATCTGGCTTTGCAAACTTGTCCTAACGTGCTCCGTCCATTTCTTGAGATGTCTTTCCTTCTCCTCTACTCCAAGCAGTCCCCATTCATCAGCAGTTTTCTGGTCTCTGTCACCAGATCACCAGTGACTCAGTGCCGCAAAAGGCACTTTGTCAGACTCAACGTGGCTCTAGGAACGCTCAGAGCTCAGACCGGGGCTTAGTTCAGACTGGGGCTTATCAACATGTGCTGAGAAAAGTCAGGTTGGGGACTCCCCTGATGGTCAAGAATCCACCTGCCGATGCAGGGGACGCAAGTTTGATTCCTGGTCTGGGAAGATTTCACATGTTGCTGGGCAACCACACCCAGGCACCACCTCTACAGCAGGCCATGTGCCCAGAGCCTTTGCTTTGCAACAAGAGAAGCCTCCACACGGACAAGCCCGTGCACGGCAGCTAGAGGAAGGCTGCATGCAGCGACAAAGACCCAGTGCAGCCAGAAATAAAGGTCTATGAAGTCAGACACACAGAGAACCAAGTTGAGTGCTTCCAACAGCTCTGAACCTGAGGGAGACCCTTGGAAGGGCAGAGCAGTACACAGTTTGACTTTATCTGGTTTTAATTTATAAGCTAGATGGCGATTAAAAATCAGAGACATCACTTTGCTGACAGAGGTGCATAGAATCAAAGCTATGGTTTTTCCATTAGGGGTGGATGGATGTGAGTTGGACCCTAAAGAAGACTGTGCCTGCACACTCTGTCATGTCCAATTCTTCGCAGCCCCATAGTCTGCAGCCCTCCAGGCTCCTCTGTCCGTGGCATTTTCCAGCCAAGAATACTGGAGTGGGTTGCCATTCCCTTCCCCAGGGATCTTTCCGACCCAGGGATCGAAGCTGGGTCTCCTGCATTGCAAGGCAGATTCTTCACCGTCAGAGCCACCAGGAAAGCCTCAAGGACAGAATCCTCAGGTTAAGCCAGAACTGGCCTATGCTGTCCCTCAGAATCCTGCCTCTTGGTGGTTCCAATCAGCATTTTCCAAAGAAGGCTGAGCACCAAAGAACTGATGTTCTTGAACTGTGGTGCTGGGGAAGACTCTTGCTGCGGCTGCTAAGTCGCTTCCGTCATGTCCGACTCTGTGCGACCCCATAGACAACAGCCCACCAGGCTCCCTGTCCCTGGGATTCTCCAGGCAAGGACACTGGAGTGGGTTGCCATTTCCTTCTCCAATGCAGGAAAGTTAAAAGTGAAAACAAAGTCGCTCAGTCGTGTCCGACTCTGTGCGACCCCATAGACAGCAGCCCACCAGGCTCCTCCATCCGTGGGATTTTCCAGGCAAGAGGACTGGAGTGGGGCACCAGTGCCTTCTCCAAAAGACTCTTGAAAGTCCCTTGAACAGCAAGAAGATCAAAGCAGTAAATCCCAAAAGAAGTCAACCCTGAATATTCATTGGAAGAACTGATGCTGAAGCTAAAGCTCTAATACTCTGGCCACCTGATGCAAAGAGCTGACTCTCTGGAAAAGACCCTGATGCTGGGAAAGATTCAGGGCAAGAGAAGGGGGTGACAGAGGATGAGACAGTTGGATGGCATCACTGACACAATGGACATGAGTTTGAGCAAACTCCAGGAGCTAGTGAAGGACTGGGAAGCCCGGCATGCTGCAGTCCATGGGGTCGCCAAGAGTCGGACATGACTGAGCTACTGAACAACAGTTGTGTTGGGTCAGGCAAGACCTGAGCACCTTCCATGAATTCGCAGTTCCCCTCTGCCAAGAAATCTGGGCAGTGGGTACTCTCACTGGGGACCCACTGCACAGATGGAGGTCTGGCGATGTTAGAATCTTTCTTGAGGTCACACAGATCAAGAGTGGTGGGGCTGAAATTTAAACCGGAAGTCCTACTCCTGAGTCCACCCTACAGTACAAATCACCATATCGTATTTCAACGGCTTTGCAGTCCGAGGGCAGCAGAACAAGCCCTGTTCCTGCTCCTTGCTAGCTCTGTTATTTGGGGCCAAGGACTTGATATATCTGAGACTCTGTTTCCAAACTGCAAATGAGCACAAGGCTGAGTTGACTGTGAAGGTGAAATGAGAAGGACCAGCTGCTGAAAGAGGCTCTATCCCACCTTCTCCCCTCCGCCCCGCCACATACACGAGGGTGTCTCCTTCTTATTGGTCAAGAATAAGGCGAGAGATGGACCGGGATGGTGTTGGGGGTGAGGTCCCAGGTTGAGGGTGCATCAGCATGACACGAGGCTGAATCTTCCAGAAAACGAACATCATCTGGAGAGACCCCCTCATGCGTGTAGCTGGGAGCTGGGAGTCCAGGGCAGATAAGTGCCTGCCCTTGGTAGGCACGCCGGGGGACAGTGGGGAGGCTCCCCGCGGTGGCGCCCCGTGGTCTTCCACATCCACTACATCACGCTCATCTTTCAATTGCCTTCCCTCCTTTTCACTGATGACTATACTTATCCCCCTTAAAAATAGCATTTTATTGATTTTTCTTTTTTAAAAAGGGACTTAGGCTCATGAGGAAACGTTTTGAAAGCAGAAGTAAGCAAAACTGAAACCCTTAAAGTCACATACGGATTCGCCATGCGTTTACCAGGACTGTTTTCCCCCAGCCACCCTCCTCGCCTCTCGCCTTACTCTCCTTGAACGAATTCCTTCTCTGCGCTGAAGCCGCTGATCCTTTTAAAACACAGCAAGTTTCTACCATAGAGCATAGGGAACTGTATTGAATATCCTGTGACAAATCACAGTGGAAAAGGATCTCAAAAAGAATGTATGTATTCAATACATGTGTATAACGGAGTCACTTTGCCGTACAGCAGTAATCAACACTGTAAGTCAACTATAATAACAATTTTAAATAAATAAAAAGCAAAGCTGATCCCATCACTCTCCCACCAAAAGCCATCCATTGTGCCCCTTTTCCCGAAGGATGAAGCTCAAAATCAATGCCCTGCCTCCAGGCCATGACCTTGAACCCACAGGTCTCTGAACTTAGGTCTCTGACCTTTGCGCTCTGCTCATTTTGCCTCGAAAACCGCCCTTTCCACTCTTGCCCCCTCCTTGTAGGTAAGCCTCACCATTCTGCAGGTCTCAGAGGGCACACCACTTTCACGATCCCCACTGTTTGATGTCGAAGTGTTCTGCACGCTAAGTCCACGAATCCTCTCCCCTCAATATAACGCGGTTCATGCATGCTCTGCATAATGCCTGCTCTGCATAATGCCTGCAATGCCGCGGTGCACAGTGTCTCTGGGCTGAAGAGTTTTGTTTTTTTTTTAATTAGTCTTTTAATCAGAGGAAGATTTCTTTACTGTTGTGTTGGTTTCTGCCCCGAGCGGGGATCCTGGCAGTGCTTAGAGCGAGACTCAGACAGGGCTTCTCCTGACTCTGACCTCTAGGAGCTGCAATGCCTGGAATCCCATTTGAGGCCTCGTTTCTACCTCATCAACACTCTCGTCCCAGGTAATATCTTTTTTCATAGCTATAATGACACCAGGGTGACCAACGACCGTGGTTTGTTCGGGACCGAGGGGTTTCACGGAATGTGGGACTTTGAGCACTGAAAACCAGCGAAGTCCAGGACAAACTGGGATGAGCTGGTCACCCTAAGTCCCACCCAGTGCTGGAAACTCCACAGATTCATACCTGCCGCCCCAGTCTCTCCCCTGAGCTCCAGACATGAGGATTCTGATGCTAATTGCACCCTGACGTGTCATGGGATTCGCTAAGCGGAGGTGGCCCCGTCAGGCTCCCTGTGGTCTAGACTCTGCCCCAGGCCCCGCCACACCTCACCCCACGGTCACCCTGACTCACGGGCTCCACGCACCCTCAAGCACTCTGGTGACTTCCCGCCCCAGGACCCTTGCACCTGCTGTTTCTCCCGCAGGGGACACCCTCCCCGCCTCTCCCCTGCTACCCGCTGCTCCTCTCTCCAGCCACCCCCCAACACTCACTCCCTCCTGGAGCCCTTTCCAGCTCGACAGAAGCCCCTTCCTTATCATTTTCTGCGTTGTGTCCCCTGGCTTGTGTCTCCCCTGACACCACAACCAGAAAGCAGCTTATTCATGGCATTGCTCCTGTTTACTGCCTTTCTCCCTCCTTCCTCCTGCCTGCTCTCACTTGAATGCAAACCCTCGAAGGTGGGGATCTCGTCCTCTTTGTCTACAACAGTGAGGGGCATGCAACAGGCTCAAAACTTTTGAGGAATGAAAGAATTAGTCAACAGATTATATTACATATAATGTAATATATTTGATTATATTATATATAATATGTATTACTATATTACATATGATATAATATATATGGTATGGATATTATATAATATATAATAATATCCTATATAAATAATAATGCATATTATATATAATATAATATATAATAAGTCAATATATATTCTAATATACTAGAATAAGAATGTGCTGGAGAGGCAGCACAACAATTTTCCTAAATAGGCTCTACATCAGAGTGTGTTATTTGCAAACTACTATCACTTTTCCATCATTTTACATAACTATGTGCCCTCTCTCCCCATGTTTTGATAAAAGCAGCTGATGGCGCATGTTAAGTCAATTCACTCACGTCCGACTCTTTGCAGCTCTACGGACCGGAGCCCGCCAGGCTCCTCTGTCCATGAGACTCTCCAGGCAGGAATACTGGAGTGGGTTGCCATTTCCTCCTCCAGGGGAATCTTCCCGACCCAGAGATCAAACCCGCATCTCTCACCTCTCCCGCATTGGCAGGCGGGCTCTTTACCACTAGTGTCACCTGGGAAGCTTGGAACACAGCATTTCCTACTGAGTGTTGATGCGGAGAGAAAACTGGGGGGGAAATCTGTCATTAGCCCTGGAAGATACCATTTAACCTTTCACTTGATGACTTGATTCATTAATTATTTTGAAGACAATTTTTGCATTCATAGCAAAATTGAGGGTAAAGTACAGAAAGTCCCCATACACCCTCTGCTTCCACGTGTGCCCAGCCTCCCCCACGGTCACGTTCCCCGCCTCCCCTCTGGGGTGGGGGCACTTGTCATAACTGATAAACCTGCACTGACACGTCATCATCACTCATCCATAGTCTACGTTAGGGCCCACTCTCGGTGTTTCACACCCCATGGGCTTGGACAAATGGGCAACGACATGGATCCATCATTAGGGTGTCACATAGAGTGTTTTCATGGCCCACCCCAAGTTCCCTGAGCTCTGCCTCACCTCCCCTGCATCCCTGGCCACACTGATCTTTTTACTGCCTTTGGAGAGTGTTGTGTAGATGGAGTCTGTCGTGTTTTCAAGCTGGCTTCATTCACTTAGCAATATGCATTTGGGATTCTTCTGTATCTTTTCACAGCTCGATAACTCATTCCTTTTTAGCAGTGGTTGCCGTTCCAGGGTCTGGATGTACCTATCTACTCACCTACAAAGGTTTCTATTCTCACCAGCAATGAGCGAGAATTCCTGTTGCTCCACATCACTGCCAGCACTTAGCACTGTCAGAGTTCCAGATTTTGGCCATTCTAATAGGTTTCGTAGGTTCCTTAACTTTTTTTTTTAAAATTTTCTTTACTTTATTGTGTTGGTTTTGCCATACACTGACATGAATCCACCATGGGTCTACATATGCTCCCCCTCCAGAGCCCCCCTCCCTCCTCCCTCCCGACTCCCTCCCCCTGGCACATCTCAGTGCACCAGCCCCAAGCATCAACCCTGGGCTGGCGATTGATTTCACATATGATAATTAACATGTTTCAATGCCAGTCTCCCATATCATCCCACCCTTGCCCTCTTCCACAGAGTCCACGAGACTGTTCTATACATCTGCCTTCCTTTTGCTGTCTCGCATGCTGGGTTCTCGTTACCATCTTTCTAAATTCCATATATATGTGTTAGTATACTGTATTGTTGTTTTTCCTTCTGGCTTACTTCACTCTGGATAATAGGCTCCAGTTCCATCCGCCTGAGTAGAACTGATTCAAATTAATTTTTTTTTAATGCTGAGTAATATTCCATTGTGTATATGCACCACAGCTTTCTTATCCATTCGTCAGTTGATGGGCATCTAGGTTGCTTCCATGTCCTGGCTATTGTAAACAATGCAGCGATGAACATTGGGGTACACATGTCTCTTTCAGTTCTGGTTTCCTCGGTGTGTATGCCCAGCAGTGGGATTGCTGGATCATAATTGAAAGAGACACGTGTACCCCAATGTTCCTTAACTTTTAAAATAAGAAAAGCATAAAATGAAAAGAACGAAGCATTTTCTATAATGTCTCCAGACATGGATATCATTGTTACACTTTAACAGTTATTCACCAGGATTTTTTTTTTTTCTGCGAATACAGGTAGCCCTCATGTTATCGTGCCTCGCAGATACTGTGTTTTTTGTTTTTGTTTGTTTTTATGGAAGTGAAGGTTTGTGGCAACCCTGCATCGAGAGACTCTGTGGGCACCATTTTGTAAACATTTGCTCACTTTGCGTCTCTGTGTCACATTTTCTCACAACACAAACATTTTCATTGTTATATCTGCTGTGGTGAGCTGTGAGGTTCACACTGCAGCTGTTCTGGGACCGCACGAACCATGCCCACGTAAGATGCAGAATCAGTAAGGATTAAGTGAGCGGAATCAGCAAATGCACTGTGTGTTCGGACTGCTTCGCAGACCGGCTGTTCCCAATCTCTCTCCCTCTCCCTGGGAGCCTCTATTTCCTGAGATACAACAAAATTGAAATTAAGTCACTTAATAACCCTACAAAGGCCTCTGAGTGTTCAAGTGAAAGAGTCAATGAATGCAGTAAGCTAGGTAATTGGCATGGCCACCCCAATGTTCCCCACCACTGCTCTGATCAGTCAGCAGCCCCCAAAAACAAGGCAAGAACCTCCTGCAGCAGAAAGACCATAAATTCTGAAGGCTCAGATGACAGGTAGCATGCAGTATTTTAAATCAAGATGTGTATGCACATTGTTTTTTTAGACATAATGTCATCACACACTTAATAGGCTTTAGGACAGGATAAGTGTAACTTTTATTTATGCTAGGCTTTATATCGGCTTTATTGAGCCGATCTGGAACCAAATCTCTAATATCTCTGCAGTTACCTCCAGATATATTCTGATTTTTTTTTTTACAAAATTGATGTAATAATGCTTTGTTTGGTAGTTGCTTAAATTTTTCCTTGATAATATGCCATGACAATATTTGTACATCACTTTTAATAGCTGCATGAGATTCCATTATATACATGTCTTCAATTTATGTAACCAATTCCCTATCATTAAAAAATGAGATTGCGTCGAAATTTTTACTGTTTCAAACAAAAGTGAGGCACACATGCCAGTAAATATATCTCTGCCTAGATTTGTTTTGTTGTTAATCCATCTGAATAAATTCCTTGAAGTGAAATTAGGGAGCTACAAAGTTTTAAAAAGTTTTGATATCTGTAACCAAATGGCTCTATGGAAAGAATCAATGAGGTCATGTTTCCCAGCCTAGGAGAGTATGCTCAGACTTCACCAATGTTAATTCGGTGAGTTTCTTTTTTTAAATCTTCGCCAATTTGAATTATACTTTAAAGTGAAAAGTGAGGTTGCTCAGTCGTGTCTGAATTTTTGCGACCCCATGGGCTGTAGCCTATCAGGTTCTTCTGTCCATGGAATTCTTCAGGCAAGAATACTGGAATGGGCTGCCATTTCCTTCCCTAGGAGATCTTCCTGACCCAGGGACTGGACCTGGATCTCCCGTGTTGTAGGCAGATGCTTTACCGTCTGAGTCACCAGGGAAGTCCCATTTTTGCTGTGTTGAGGATGGGAAGCATGGCGTTTGGCATTACCTTCTGGAAGACAGAGCAGGATTTTTTTTTTTCTCTAGACTCTCCTAGAGGTCAAGAGGGAGGAAGCATCTTGGGTGCAGGGGGTGTGGGGGATGGGGCAGGGCCTGGGAGGCCACCAGTGCTGAAGGTGGCCACCGGAAAGAGGGCAGGATCACTGCTCCTTAAATTCAAGAAGGCGGGCCAGAGATGGTGTCCCAAAGAAAGGCTTCCTTCATCCCAGTTTTTAGCATCATCTGTCACACCTTGCACAGCACTTGGCGTGGATATCCTGCTCTTGTGGCTAAGCCTCTGGGGCAGGATAGTTTCTCTGAGTCCTTGAGGACTTACCATGGGCACGAGGATCTCAAGGTCCACCCCTGGGGTCAGCTTGGATGGAGATCCACAGGGCCCAGTTCAGCCAGGGCTTTGCAAAAAAGATCGGTTGGTTAATTGTCAGCATCTCCAGCTTCAGAAGGCGGACCAGGACTTTCCACTGGTGCTTTCTTAGGGGCTGTGCCGAGTGGGCTGAGGCTGACAGCGGTGGGGGAGCAACCTGGGGTCAGGGTGGCAAACCGCTGAGCCTCCTCTAGGGTGAGGACCCAGGGGAGAGGGCTCTCGGCCTGCAGGCAGCAGTGAACACAAACCTCCTCACCATTACTCAATGCTTTGGTCGCTGAGCAGCTTGCCAGAGGCGCCCTGTGGTTAAATCCAAAGCTGTGCCTTGTAACTATGCTGACTGGCATTCTGCAAGGTCCCAGGGTCCTTGGGGCTCCTGGGTGGTCCTCTGTAGGACAGCCTGCGAGCGTGCATGCCAAGTCTCTTCAGTCATGTCCTACTCTTTGCAACCCCATTGACTGTAGCCCACTAGGCTCCTCTGTCCGTGGGATTTTCCAACCAAGATTACTGGAGTGGGTTGCCATGACCTCCTCCAGGGGATCGTCCAGACCCAGGGATAGAACCCGTATCTCTTTTGTCCCCTGCATAAGCAGGCAGGTGCTTTACCACTAGCGCCACCTAGGAAGCCCCTCAACTACCCAATGCCTTTGCAAAGAGGACCAGCATCTATTATGGTCTATTCTTTAAAAAAAAAAAAAAAGAAAGAAAGAAAGAAAAAGAAAGGAGAACAATTCAGCAATTCTGTAAATGTTTTTATTTGGAATTTTCACAAGATTCCAATGTTTTGTCTAATTTGAAGTATCCGTTGTTCTTCTTGGTTTGAAATTATGGGAGGTGCATGGAAATGCAGTCTGACGGACTCTCTCAGAACTGGACTTTCCAAATGTTTAATGCTTAACTTGGCCAAATGGCTTGCACACCCAGAATCTATTTCCAGAACTGTGGAGAGATTCGTTCTTCCTTCCCTGTTTGTCTGGGCGTGGACACCTGGCGAGTGGTGGTGGGTGGTGTTCACCCCAGGAGCAAACTTTCTGAGTGAGCCGGTCACCAGTACAGCCCAGAGGAGCATTTGGGTCCCTTTATTTTTTATTGTTCTTCCTCACTGATTCTTAAAATGACATGTGATGGCTATTTGGTGCTCCGAACAAAAGCAAGAGGGCCAGTAAGCTTTCTGGAAAGGTGTTTTTATGCAGGTATGGTGAATGAATGTCCAAGTAGGCAACAGCACATTTGATCTGGAGATGTCAAAGCTCTGATTTTACTTAGATGTTCTTGTATCTATAGAGTGTTGACCTAGGTGTATTTTTTGTACCAGGCAGAGCACAAAAAGAGCTTCCCTTCATGCCCACTGACAATGGTTCAGTGTGAACAAATTCTAAACTTCCTGGATTTTAGACACTTCATCTCCTCAAAAAGAAATGGGGAATTGTTGGAGGGGGTAGCAAGCTCCACAGTCACTTTTCCAGAAGATCAATACTTTCATTCAGTTATTTATTCTCCAAATATTTATTTAACACCGTCCATGCACAGGGTCTGGCCTATTGTTAAGGGAAAGACAAAAAGGGCAAAGTCAAATGGAACTGCCGAGGCAAGAAGATGGGCTCTTTTGAAGACTAAAAAGGCAGAAGACTTCACAGAGGAGGTGACAAAGTGTTTTTATTGAAGTATAGTTGGTTTATAATGTTGTGTAAGTTTCAGGTGTACAGCCAAGTGAATCAAATACTGAATCTAGCTCCCTGTGCTATATATAGCAGGTCCTTGCTGTTTATCTGTTTTATATACAGTAGTGTGTAACTGTTAATCCCAAACTCCTAATTTATTCCTCCCTTCCACTTTACCCTTTGGGGATCATAAGTTTGTTTTTTATGTCTGTGAGTCTATTTCTGTTTTGTAAATAAGTTTATTTGTATCATTTTTTAAAGATCCCACACATAAGTGATATCATATGGTATTTATCTTTCTCTTTCCGAATTGCTTCACCGAGTATGATCATGTCTAGGCCCATCCCTGCTGCTGCTAAAGGGTGTGACTTTGGAATGGGGTCTTGAAGGAGGCACTGAAGTACAGCAGTACTTGATATAGGACTGAGGAATGCTAACTGCATAAGCATCACTTGCTTTTAAAATATTTTCTTCAGTCCAAGTTTTGTTTGTTTGTTTGTTCTTAACTGAAGTATAGTTGATGTGGGAATTCCCAGTCTGATCCCTGCATCAGGAAGATCCCCTGGAGGAGGAAATGGCAGCCCACTCCAGTACGCGTGCCTGGGAAATCCCACGGACAGAGGAGCCTGGAGGCCTACCCTCCATGGGTTTCTCAAAGGCTTGGACACTACTTAAGTCACTCAACAGTGATTTTTCTTGAATGTATTCTTTTAAAAACTTTTTAATTTATAGGTTTATTTTTATTTTTGGTGGTGCTGGGTCTTTGCTGCCGCATGGACTTTTCTCCAGTTACAGCGAGCGGGCCCTAGGCTCTCGCTGTGGTGGGGGGGCTTGCTCCTTGCAGCGGCTCCTCCTGCTGCAGAGCTCTAGGCTAGTGGGCTTCAGTAGTTGTGGCTGCCCTGGGCTCCGTCGCGCCACAGCATGTGGGATCCTCCTGGACCAGGGATCGAACCCTGGCCTCCTGCGTTGGCAGGCAGATTCTTTACCACTGAGTCACCGGGGTAGCCCTCAGTGTATTCTTGACTCCGTGGTTAAAGTTAGCAAACTTGATCACACCATCCTGTGATTTTTTTTTTTTTTTTTTGGCCATGTCATATAGCATGTGAGGGTCTTCCTCAGCCAGGGTCTGAACCAATGTCCCCTGCAGGGAACTGTGGAGTGCTAACCACTGGACCACCAGGGAAGTCCCCTCTCATTCATCTATTTGAAAAGGTTATTCCTCAAGAGAACATTTTCAACGTGTGCTGTTGATGTTCTCCTTAGTGGAGAAAAGTGGATGACTCGGGAAAACACATGGCACTTGCATGGCCCTGATCAGACGGCCAGGAAGTCCTAAAACGTGTCGATTCCAACAGCGTTCTGAGCATCCACTCTGCTTCCACCCATCACCACTGTTATTCTGCTTCTCTTTAAAGGTAATTAATATATGTTTTTAAATAGCATATATACTCTTTTAATTTTTCTCTTGAAATGTCTTTTCACTTTGAGGTTTTAAAGGAAGAATCTTTAGCAATGACAGTAACAGAAGTAATAATAGATCTTTATAAAGTCTGTGTAATTAATATGTATAGTTTCACTCTAAAGGGTAATTTTGAAATTTTCTAGATATCTTGGGGTTTCCCTCTCAGATTAGTGGTAAAGAATCTGCCTGCAATGCAGGAGACACGGGTTCAATCTCTGGGTCAGGAAGATCCCCTGGAGAAGGAAATGGCAACCCACCCTAACATTCTTGCCTGGAGACCCCGACAATCCATGGGGTCACCAAGAGTTGGACACAGCTGAGGAACAGCACAACAGAGATGCCACGCCCCCTCTAGGAGGGGTCACAGAGATAAGCGGTGGGGTCAGGCAACTCGAGGTGCAATGGGAAGCCCCTGGGGGTTCTGATAGGAGGAGAGACTTGATTCTATATATATTTTAAGAGGAGTGAGGCGGCAGAGATCAGCTGCTCTTCCAGTGGCTCAGGAAGAGCTCAGATTCAAGATGTACGGAAAAGCTGCGGTTAGCAGGATTCACCGATGGAGTGTGTTACCAACCAGGGTTCTTGGCCTCCTGAATCAACAGAAATTGACTGGAGGCCAGACAAGCACTTCATCCAGGGCTTCGCTGGGGTCTCTGCCGTAGCAGTCTGCAGAGAGCAAAGAGCAGATCCCCTGGCGAGCTGTTCCTTACGGGGGGAGTGGTGGTGACGGTACAAGGGTGTCCAAGGGTCTGGCCTCAGTGGTGGCTTAGATTTTTTGCCATCCCTTAGTTGGTATTGTGTGCAAGGGACAAGTACCTGCTTTGGTTCCAGGCTCTGAAAGCTCAACATTCAGAAAACTAAGATTGCGACACTGGTCCCATCACTTCACGGCAAATAGATGGGGAAACAGTAGAAACAGCGGCTGACTTTATTTTGGGGGGCTCCAAAATCACTGCAGAGGGTGACTACAGCCACGAAATTAAAAGACACTTACTCCTTGGAAGGAAAGTTATGACCAGCCTAGACAGCATATTAAAAAGCAGAGACATTACTTTGCCAACAAAGGTCCGTCTAGTCAAGGCTATGGTTTTTCCTGTAGTCATGTATGGGTATGAGAGTTGGACAGTGAAAAAGGCTGAGTGCCAAAGAATTGATGCTTTTGAACTGTGGTGTTGGAGAAGACTCCTGAGAGTCCCTTGGACTGCAAGACAATCCAACCAGTCCATCCTAAAGGAGATCAGTCCTGGGTGTTCATTGGAAGGCCTGAAGTTGAAGCTGACACTCCAATACTTTGGCCACCTGATGCGCAGAGCTGACTCATTTGAAAAGACCCTGATGCTGGGAAGGATTGGGGACAGGAGGAGAAGGGGATGACAGAGGATGAGATGGCTGAATGGTACCATTGACTCAGTGGACATGAGTTTGAGCAAGCTCCGGGAGTTGGTGATGGACAGGGAGGCCTGGCATGCTGTGGTCCATGGGGTCCCAAAGAGTCGGACATGACTGAGCGACTGAACTGAACTGAACTGAACAGTTTTGGTGGATTTTTATTTTCAATCCCTTATAGTTACTTCGTATTCTGTTGCTTCAGGAGAGGTGTGTCCAGGTGCAAGCATTGCAAACACAAGGGCAAAGGGTCCCAGGTCCCAGAATGTCTCAACTGCATCTGGAACATGAGAGGAAGAAAGGAAACAGGGACAAAGTCTAGGTCTCTGCAATGGGTCAAAGGTGTCATTTGGAGCCGTGAAGAGGATCCAGGGGTCATAAAAGAAATACAGGAGGAGTTGGTCAGTAGCACAACAGTCTGTGCTGTTAAGTGGGAAATGCTTGTCTTAGATTTTGGGGTTCCTGGAAGCAGAGCCTGAACTGGGGATTCTTGTACAAGTGACTTATGGAGGGGGGCTCTCCAGAGAAAGTTGTGGGGGATAAGACAGGAGAGCTAGCTGGGCAAAGACGTGGTTGCAGCTGGCCTCTCTTCTCAGCCTGATCCCACACTGGGACTCTGGGCTGTGAATAGCACCATGGAGTCGTCTCTCTTGGATACAAGGAGGCTGGGCTTCTGGGAAAGCCAGTCATTGGCTAGGATCCCCGTTCACCCCTTCTAGGGTATGATCTTCCCAACATCTCTGGGTGAGGAGTTTTCTTTTTCTTTTTCTTTTTTTTTTTTTAAATCATCTTGAGCATCTCTGATCAGCCAAGGCAAGGCTCCAGAAAGGCTGCAGCTGGGTGCTAGTAGCAGTCAACAGCCCCTGGGGGAGGGACACACCGGCCTGATGAAGGCCTAGGACCCCACCTAGCAAGGCCACCCAGGAGACCTGTGGAGCGAGCCGCTGGAACTCAGAAAGGAAGTTGATGGGGGGGATGTATACTTGGGGGATCAGCAGCATATATTGCAGTGATGAAAGATGTGAGACCAGCCAGGGTCCAGTCAGGCAGTAATGTGGCTAAAGATGAGAAGAGCCTCAAGAACTGAGGCCTCAGGGCACTTCGACTTTAGGGCTTAGAAGAGGAGACAGAGGAGGAAGAAGCTAGTGAGAGAGGAGAACAGCCTGAGCAGTAGGATTCTCAGCACACACTGGAAAGAGGGTGGCCACATAGGAGGAGGACCGAGCAAGGACCGCGCAGAGATTCCTGGATGAGAACGGTCAGATGGGAGATGGGAACCAAAGCCAGGCCAGAGGGGACTCCCCAGAGAATGCTGCTGAAATAGCAGAGCAGGTTGAAGGAACCTGAGATGGTTTGCTTTTGCTGGAATGAAGCGTGCAAGGGGGCAGCGGTGAAAGACAGTGTTGATGGGATGCGGGCAGAGGGGCTGGGGCTCGCTCATCAAAGTCTTTTGGGTGCCATGCCAAACAAAGCTGGGATTTTAGGCACTGGGAAGGAAACTCTGAAGGATTTTAAGGTGAGAACAAATGGGGTGGGATGTGTATCTTGTTTTGGAAACATGTTATGCCCTTGTTTGTGCCCTAGGCTGTACACCCTCTGTAAATCTATGGGAAATCTTCACAAAGGTGTGTCTCTGTAACTGTGGTTCTGTTGTATTTTCCTGCAGTTCCAAAGAGGTTTCACTGTTCAAAGTCTCCAGCCAGTTTGGATGCCCACTTTCAATTTCTTTCCAACATTTTTTTTTTGAGCTAAAGATGCTAGAAAATGATGCATCAATGAGAAAAATTGGGAAGTTATTAAAAATATATCCCATGAGCTTTAAAATTTTCATCAGCATGTTCTTCCTGATGTACCCAATGAGACTTTTCTTTGCAAAATAGGTTAAGTGTTATTGTCAGATAGCTCTGAGAGTTTGACGTGTACAATTCTACCCAGATTTGGGCTAGCTGAGTTCAAAACAAGAACCATAATTTCCTGGAAACATCTGGCTCTCTAACCACCATCTGGCATCATCTTGGTGACTCTTGACTGTTATTTCGTCTCATTTTATCAACCTTTGTTTATTTTACATTCTTCATTTATCTTGGAAACGAGTCCTTAATGCTTATCAGAAAACCCTTCTTTCTAGTCTCCTTCCTTTTAAAAACAGTACAGCTAACTCGTACTTTTGTTCTGAGAAAGCAAAAAATGTGTGACACTTAAGCTTTCAGGCCATAATGACAGGACAGAGAAGAGTTTTCTTTAGTCTGTATATATTGCCTGCAGGAGCATTAGAAGTTTTTGTTAACCAAATCTTATTGATTTTCTGACTGTTGGTGGGCATATAAATTTGTGCAACTGCTTTGGAGAGTTTCTTGGCAGGACCTGTTAATACTAAATCTGACAATCCACAGACCCTATAACCTAGCAATTTCATTCCTAGGTGTGTGCCAAACAGGAATGCCTACATATGTTCGCAAATAGACAAATACAAGAACAGTCATGGTAGTACAACTCACAATAGCCCCAAACTGGAACCTATCCAAATGCTCTTCAGTTGTAGAATGGATACATTGGTATATCCATGCCATGAAATACTACACAGCAGTAAGGAAGAGTAAATCGCAATCAATTACAATCACATGCCGCAATATTATTGAGTCTATTGAGCGTGATGTTGGGCAAGGTCTATACTATAAGATTCTGTCTATACTGCTGTTGCTGTTCAGTCGCTAAGTTGTGTCCAGCTCTTGGCGACCAGATGGACGGCAGCATGCTCAGCTTCCCTGTCCTTCATTATCTCTTGGAACTTGCTCAAACTCATGTCCATTGAGCCAGTGATGCCATCCAACCATCTTATCCTCTGTCACCCACAAAGTTCAAGAATAGGCAAAATGCATCTGTGGAGTTAGAAGTTGTGTTCATGTTTACCTTCGGGGAGAGAGGTCCCAAAAGGGAAATTCTTAGATGAGGGTCACACTTAGTTTCTTGGTCTGAGTGCTGGTTCCTGGGTGCATTCACTCTAGGGAAACCCTTCAAATGTACATTTTTGATTTCTTACTTTTTCTGTACTTAAACTTTAATGAAAGGTCAAAAAAAAAACCCCAGAAAATACACAAAGAAATTTAAAAATTCTAAATAGCTCACTAAAATTAAATGAGATAAATTCAGCCATGAAAGGAAAACACTGAAAAAAGCCAAACCAGATGATTGTGCCTATATGTCAGACAAAGCTAGACTTTCTTACTGGTTTCATACTCATGCAAAAGATACTAGATTTCACATCCTTGGTTGTATTCTCATCCTTGGTTTAGGTCCAAAGCATAGGGCACCCTGACCCCCTTTTCTTTTTGAAGATACTTCTTTCAGAGATGTGTCAGAGCAAAGGTTTGCGTCAGTTATCACCGTGAACATGGATCAGCTTGTCTCCTACAGGATGTCTTCCCAGATTTCGCAGGCATCACTGGTTGCCATCTTTTTCTTGACTCTCAGCAGACCAGGTGCTCTCCTCATGGCCTGTCTGCTTGCATCCTTGCTCTGTGCCTGTCCATTCCACTTGGCTCCAGGGATTCTGTCAGTGCAGCTCCTGCCTGAGAGGGAAAACTCTGGAGGACCAGAGTCATTGCTCCTTCATCTGTGTGGGCATGGGTGCCACAGCCAGTCGAGCCAAAGTCTTGATGGATGCTTGGCAAATGGTTCTTTGTGGGATTCCCTGCTGATTGTTGAATGATATTCCCCGAGTGGCAGTGCTGTGGATCACGCTATTGAATGATCTATTGAACGATCACATCATAGCTCTTAAGAGCATCTTTCTGAAACAGAATCTATGCAACCTGAATACACATTACTTTGATGAGTTCTACCCATAAACATGGCAGTTTAGTTTAAGGATTGGTTTTCTAGTATTTCAAAAAATTGTGTCACTTGGTTACATCATGAGAAATGCTGGGCTGGAGGAAGCACAAGCTGGAATCAAAATTGCCGGGAGAAATATTAATAACCTCAGATATGCAGATGACACAACCCTTATGGCAGAAAGTGAAGAAGAATTAAAGAGCCTCTTGATGAAAGTGAAAGAGGAGGGTGAAAACGTTGGCTTAGAGCTCAGGATTCAGAAAACTAAGATCATGGCATCCGGCCCCATCATTTCATGGCAAATAGATGAGGAAACAATGGAAACAATGGCTGACTTTATTTTGGGGGGCTCCAAAATCACTGCAGATGATGATTGCAACCATGAAATTAAAAGAAACTTACTTCTTGGAAGGAAAGTTATGACCAACCTAGACCGCTTACTAAGAAGGAGAGCTTTGCCAACAAAAGTCCATCTAGTCAAGGCTATGATTTTTCCAGTAGCCATGTATGGATGTGGGAGTTGGACAGTGAAGAAAGCTGAGCGCTGAAGAATTGAAGCTTTTGAACTGTGGTGTTGGAGAAGACTCTTAAGAGTCCCTTGGACTGCAAGGAGATCCAATCAATTCATCCTAAAGGAGATCAATCCTGGGTGTTCACTGTAAGGACTGATGTTGAAGCTGGAACTCCAACACTTAGGCCACTTGATGCGAAGAGCTGACACATTTGAAAAGACCCTGATGCTGGAAAGGATTGAGGGCAGAAGGAGAAGGGGACGACAGAGGATGAGATGGCTGAATGGCATCACCGACTCAATGGCCATGGGTTTAGGGTTGACTCGTGGAGCTGGTGATGGACAGGGAGGCCTGGCGTGCTGCAGTTCATGGGGTCGCAAAGAATCGGACATGACCGAGCGACTGAACTCAACTGGTTATCTGGAGACCTTCCCACTGTGAAGAACTGTGATTGCAGCCCAGACACTCAGAGCTGCCTCTTGATCACAGTCAGAGGGATAGGGTTTGAATGAGGATTCGTGCTCTTGACTACTTTACCTACAGGGGAGGAGAGTCGTGTCAGATCCTTTTCCTTTTTAACCATCAAACTCTCAATTACTCATGACAAAAGTGACACGTTCTCAACTGCCACCCTAATTAGACCATCTCATGTTTTCTCAGTTCTCATTTTGAGCCTTCATTTTCCTTCTAGAATCCAGTTTTTTGGAACATTAGCTTTTATAAACTCATAATACGACATGTATTCAGCATATTAATCCCATTGTTATCAAGCTTTCTGAAGACTGAATCATTTTCTGATTTAGATAAGATCTTCTTTTTTCCCCTTGTAGTGGTACATAATTTGACAGACTTCCTTGTGAATGTCAGAGGGTGCAGAGTTCACATTTGGCATGATTATGCTTCATCCAGGAGCAAGAATTTTCCAGGTGGTTTAGAGGGCTGACCGGCAATATTTGGAGACTAGGAAAACCTCCCAGCATAAAATTGATTGGAAATGCTGTTCAGTCCTTTTTTTTCTTTTGAACCAATATCCTCCCCCACTTTTTTTTTTTTAACTTTCACCTTTGTTTCTTTCTGTGTTTCTGAAGCTTCTTTTCATGGGGTCTAAATCCCTGTCTCTTGGAAGCAAGTTTTAGCACTTTTTAGTAGTAGGGGGACAGTATATCTAAGACAGCTTGAATATTAGATACGACCATAAACTGCCATGTCTGGTAGGTCAAAAATCATCAGCTATTTGCAGTTCCATGTGGCTTAATCTGAGTATCTGTTCTTGTTATTGTATCCATTCACCAAATAATCGTTCACCACGTATCACACGCGTGTCCGACACAGTGATAGATGGGGAAGATACAACAGGGAGTAAGAGTCCTTGCCTTCTGAGACCCTGGTGGGGAGCCGCTGTAGAGACAGGAGACAGCAGAGGCACCACGGCAGGACAGTGAGGCCGGTGCTGGGGCACCCCGTAGAGGAAGCAGTGACCCTGCAGAATAGGAGGAAGTTGGCCAGCTGAAGGAGGAATAAGGATTTTAAGAACAGCACTTCCATTCTGGAATGTTCCTAGGCCTGGGGTGGTTTACGGGGGACAGAACATACAGAACTACAGTGGAAATACTGTAATAGCGTTTGGGGGAGTTCTGAGGCCATGAAGACGGGTAGGGGCGTGTAAACTTCGATATGGCTTTGGAAATCATTCCAGGAGTAACAGGGAAGAGAGTTTTGAACTGAAGTACGGTTTATGCCTGGCTTCTCTGGTGGCTCAGATGGTAAAGAATCTGCCTGCAATGCAGGAGACCCAGGTTCAATCCCTGGGTCAGGAAGATCCCCTGGAGAAGTGAAAGGCAACCCACTCAAGTACTCTTGCCTGGAGAATCCCACAGCAGAGGAGCCTGAAGGGCTACAATCCCTGGGGGAGCGAAAAGTGGGCCAGGATTGAGCAAGTCACACTTTTTTCACTTTCACAGTTTATGCCCTTCTGGATCCAAGCTGAGGGCTAGAAGGAGCGGCAACAGCAGTCCCAGGGAGGGCCACTGGGATGGAGCCCGGGGTGCCCATGTCCTTTGGCTTGTTGTTTGTTCTTGGGGGGGGTCCCTTTATTAAATTTTTGTGTGAAGGAAGAAGCAAAGGAAATCTGATCATGTTCAGGAGAGAGTTCAGGAAGGGTAGTTGTTCTCGGGCAGTTGTGGGTGAAAAAGGCAGAAGAAATGGCCTCAGAGTGGCAAGTGACCCTGTCCACCACCTGGGTCAGAGAGCCGGCCAGAGTGGGCAGGAAGGCGGACCTCAGATGGGCAGCGTGGCTTCTGGAGCAGCGGTGCAGGGCAGCAGCGGGCAGCTTGTCTAGCCACCGGCCGAGGCCGATGGCAGATGTTCTGAGCGTGGCAAGGATGGCAAGCCGTTTCCTCGAGCTTGGAAGCCACACAAAAATACCAAGACACAGGCCAACATCCCCAAGGCAAAGTCCCTCTTAATTATATAAAGGAGCCATAGAAATACACAGAAACGCAAAGGGGAGAGAATTACATGTGGGTGTAGCAGAACAATCTTATACTTGAAAATTGTCCCGACCTTTTTTTGAAGAGGGGAGGAATAGGACATAGAGAGACCTGCTTAAACACTTAGGCTGACTGTTGCTTTCACTTATAATTTAATATTAAAATTCAAGTCTCTAAACACATAAATTTATCTGATTCTGTACAGTGCTTTGGCTCCCTCCACGAGCCCCCTGTTATTTTTCCAAGCTGGTCTAAATTTTCCAGGTTGTTGGAAACGCTGGTTATCCTGTGGCCTTCAAGAACATCTTACATTAAAGCCAGTCACACTGAGTTATGGTTTTTCCATCAACTAAACCTTTTCACCAAATTGCCCACGGCTGAAACTATTTTCTGATAGATAAATATTTTCAAAGTTCCACTGTCAAACCCAGTTTAAAAATGTCAAGTTTGTAATAAGTGTACCCACTGGTGTTCCGTCTTTCTTAGGGGCTTTTTCTTTTTTTTTTTCAGAGCAACAGATCTGGGGGAGAAAATGTAGAGATCCACATATTAAAATGATATTAGTGAAGAAAGAAACAATGACTTCTTTGTGATAATTTATAGTTATTCAGAGGAGAAATCGCTTCATACCCTTAAATTTAAAATCACGCCTACTCTTGTGCTCAGACTCGGCTCTGACATGAATGTTATGATGTATTATGAACAACACAGGGCAGTAAGAGATACTGTTGAAACTCTGCAGGAAAGAGGAGTGTAGTCTAAAAAAATCTGAGGACATCACTTATGAAAATTGTAAGATATTCATCCTGTTCGGCAAAGGTTAAAGAAGGGATAAGGATAGACTTTCTATCAGAAACTACCAGCCAGATTATTTCAGGACTGGTATAAAGTTGAGCCCAAATGGAAAGCGGTGTATTCTCGATGTGGGATGTATCACACAATATTTTCTTATTTCTTTGTGGGTTTATTTGTCTGTCCACTGCCCCAGGGAGGTACCTCCCTGAGGGGCTGCTGCTCGCTCACCGCTATAATCCAGCACCTGGTATGTAGAAACTTCAGTGAACAGGCGTTAAAGAAACAAACGCGTGAATGAACAGAGAATAAAAGAGGTCCAGGAAAGTGCTTCTTTCACGTAACTGTTAGGGACACAGCAGTTGTGCCTCTCAACACCCCACCCTCTCCTGTTCTTGGGTTAAAGCTCCAGTCCCCAATGTGGCCGTGTTTGGCCTTGGGACCCCGAAGAAAGTAGTTGCTATGTAGTTCAGTTGCCAAGCTGTGCCCAACTCTTGACCGTCCCATGGACTGCAGCACACCAGGCCTCCCCGTCCCTCACCAGCTCCCAGAGTTTGCCCAAGTTCATGTCCATTGAGTTGGTGGTGCCACCCCACCGTCTCATCCTCTGTCACCCTCTTTTCCCTCTGCCTTCAGTCTTTCCCAGCATCAGAGAAAGTAATTAAAGTTAAATGAGGTCAAAGGGGGGGCCCTGATGCCATAGGATTAAGGTCCTTAGAAGGACGCTGGAGAGCTCACTCACTGTCTCTCCACAAGGAGAGGCCGCGAGAAGACACACTACCGAGGCCCTCCCCAGGAGCCCAGCCCTGCTGGAATCCTGATCTAGACTCTGCACTCTCTGACCTGTGAGTCAGTACCTTTCCATTCTGCAAGCCTCCCTGTCTGTGGTGTCTTGCAGCCCAAGCAGACTGTACACATCCTAGATTTCAGTTGGAATGTGGACTCTAGAACTGGCTCTCCTTGGCCTCCGCCGGCTGGCTGGCTTGCCCTAGGTGAGAACTCTTCAGTTCATCTTACACGCGCGTGAGGAGAACTTCTCTCTTATTGGCAAAGCTGATGCGCCAGGAGGAGAGGACTGTGGTTTCAGAGCTGGAGGTAGAAGGGCCACGCCCTTCCCTTGGATGAAGTCAGGCTTAGGACCAGAAAGTGGCCGGGTAACTTGGGACAACTAAAGCTTCCTTTCAGCCCTTGGAATCAAAGCCAAACCGTTCCGCAGAGCCCCTTGAGGGGGCGCAGGCACTGCACCTCACGTTCACATGCCGGGCAGGCTAATATTCCGGCCACAGCAGCAACGAAGACCACTCACCTTTTAAAAATTAAAGAAGTCAGAGGTGAGGATGGGTCTGCCCTGTGGAAACGACGAGAACAGCGATTACATTCTCAGAAAGAAAATACCGCCTCGCGAGTTCGGGTTTGTTTTGCCAGCCCGTGCGGTGTGCATTTTAACAAGCCCCTCTTGGCCTGTTTCTCCGACCGAAGGACTTTCTGACCCGTGCTGACCTGCCTGGGCCCCTCTCACTTGCGGGCAGCTGATGGCGGAGACGGCCTCAGCGGCCCAGAGGGCAGGGAGGGGTCAGGTGACCTGGGCTGCCCTTGAACACATGACCTAGTGGAGGAAGTTGCTATCCGATTACAAAGTCGTTCAGGGAACTCGGGAGAGCAACCAGATGAAGTGTGAAGCTGCCAGCAAGTCATTCTGAAGTTTGCCTGGGACCCGAGGCCCAGAGCCATCCTGAGGGAGCTGCAAACACCTGCCCTGGGCAGCTGCCAAACATGGTTCCCGTGCAAGCAGAGTCACCCTCCCGAACATGGCATCTGCTACAGTCGGCCAGCCTGGGCTCCCCAAGCAAGTTTCTAGCCCGCAGCCCTTGCCCTCAAAGATTTTGCTATCTGAGATGGAGTTGAAATGATAACCTGTCTCAGGTCTGAGCCGACACCCCAGGTCTGAGCAGAGTCAAGCAGTGTCTCCTCCCCACTGGACTCAGTACACGGGGAAAATATCCCATGGACAGGTCCTCACTTTCCAAATATGGACAGCGTATGAGTGTGAGGAAAACCCAATTAACACCGTGATTCAAGATGAATAAGACAGAGCGAATGTTAGCATCCAAACCAAAGTTTCTAATGCTATTTGAAAATTCCTTGCCATAGGACATACCACAGATACAGTCTCCCTAACTAGGGTTTCATGAGGCCTATGCTTCCTCAGAAAGACAGTTGCCCTCTCATGTGTGTTTGCCAGAGGTGCGCTTGCTGATGAGTTAATTACTCTGAGGATGAGAAATAAGATCCCCAGGCTCTGTGTTTATAGCCTGCAAATCCAAGCCACTATTCCACACCAGAGAGATTTCCATAACTGCTTTCCTTCAAGTAGAGGACTGGATCTGCCCTTCAACACAAACTAGAAGGGATCTTGTGGTTCAGGAAATGGTTCTTGCAATAAAAAGGTAACATCACACTATGTGTTTTTGATCCCAGTTTCAGCAACGTGGGCTTCCCTCCTGGATCAGATGGCAAAGTGTCTGCCTGCAATGTGGAACACCCGGGTTTGATCCCTGGGTCGGGAGGATGCCCTGGAGAATGAAACGGCAACCCACTCCAATACTCTTGCCTGGAAAATTCCATGGGCAGAGGAGCCTGGCAGGCTATGCTACAGTCCACGGGGTCGCAAAGAGTCAGACACAACCAAGCGACTTCACTTTCACTTTCAGCAACATTCCCTGGTGTCTCAGTGGTAAAGAACACAGCTGTCAACACAGGAGATGCAGGTTTGATCCCTGGGTCGGGTCGGGCTGGGAAGATCCCCTGGAGAAGGAAATGGAAACCCAAGCCAGTATTCTTTCTGGAGAATCCCACAGCCAGAGAAGCCTGGTCGGCCACAGTCCGCGGGGTTGCAAGAGTCGGACATGACTTAGCGACTGAGCACACCTCCTCGGGCAACGTTCAGAGAAGGCTCCTTGGCTACTGCCTAGAGCTCTACCAAGCCAGCAAATCAGAGGCATGACACTGAGCCTGAAACAGCTGGAGAGGCCACCTGGGCTGCTGCTGGAAAGGAGGAGGTGGGGGGACAGGAGGTTGTTTAATACGAAGTGTTGGGGTGTTCCTATCTTGGCTCCTAGGAGAGTTGTTCTTAGCTCCTCTCAAAGCAAAAAATGACCCTGTCTACAACCAGTGGCTCCAACTCTCACCACCACCCCTTAGCCAGAGCAAGGAAAAGTCCTGATCCTAAAGGAGACTGATGAAGGGGAGCCAAGACCTGGAGGCCATCATCTCTCACTATGCAATTGAAGCGATGCTTTTCTGGAAATCAGTTGGCAAAGATGCAGGGCTGTGTTTGGACAAGTGGATCAATATGGACCAAGGGTTGGAGAAGACTCTTGAGAGGCCCTTGGACTGCAAGGAGATCTAACCAGTCCATCTGGAAGGAAATCAGTCAGAAAGGACTGATGCTGAAGCTGAAGTTTCCAATCCTTTGGCCACCTGATGCAAAGAACTGACTCATTGGAAAAGACCCTGATGCTAGGAAAGATTGAAGGTGGAAGGAGAAGGGGACGACAGAGGATGAGTTGGTTGGATGGCATCACCGACTCGCTGGATATGAGTTAGAGTAAACTCTGGGAGTTGGTGATGGACAAGGGAGGCCTGGCGTTCTGCCGTCCATGGGGTCGCAGAGAGTTGGACACGACTGAGCGACTGAGCTGATTGACTGTTGCATATACAGATAAAAACTTGTAGAACAGAGAAAAACGTTTATCTTGTTGGCGTTTATAGGAACATCCTTACCTACACAGACAGCTGCAAAAACCAAGGATTCTGATATCAAGAAGTTTGCAGCCACCAAACACGGACCTCCCTCAGCTTGCCTTTAAAAATACTTAACTGAAACCCTTTGGGGAGTCTGGCATTTGGGGGAGCATAAGCCACCCACTCTCACTGCATGGACCTGCAATAAGCCCTGCTCTGCTTCAAACCCCAACGATTCAGTATTGCGTGGCCTCACTATGCACTGGGCACACGAACTTGCCTTTGGCAACAGGAGGAGCACCTGGTCTCTGATTTTGGTGTTTGCAGCCTGCAGGTCAGGGAGCAGCACCTCTTGCAGAATTCAGTGTTGGCTTTCCTCTCTCTGCATCTATGTGGGGGAGAATTGTGGTAGCACAGAGCCTTGAGGAATTAGACATTTAATGTCTGAGAAATCCTAGTACGTATTGAAATTACAACATAGCAGAGATGTTCAATTCTTACTTGGACTTTTTATCTGTAATGAATGGAATCGTGGTCCCTCTCCTTCCCACCCCAAATTTATATGGTGAAGCCCTGACCCCAGTACCCCAGAATCTGACCTCTTTGGCAGACAGAGGCTTCACAGAGGAAACTGAGTTTGCTCTTTTTCAGTCACGAGGTCATGTCTGACTCTGTGACCCCATGGACTGCAGCATGCAAAGTTCACACAGTCAAAGACTTTAGTGTAGTCAATGAAGCAGAAGTAGATGTTTTCCTGGAACTCCTTTGTTTTCTCCATGATCCAATGAATGTTGGCAATTTGATCTCTGGTTCTTTTGCCTCTTCAAAACCTACCTTGTACATCTGGAAGTTATGGGTTCATGTACTGTTGAATCCTTGCTTATAAGGATTTTGAGCATAATCTTACTAGCATGTGAAATGAGCACAGTTGTGCAGTAGTTTGGGCATTCTTTGGCATTGTCCTTCTTTGGTGTTGGAATGAAAACTGACCTTTTCCAGTCCTGTGGCCACTGCTGAGTTTTCCAAATTTGCTGGCATATTGAATACAGCACATTAATAGCATTATCTTTCAGGATTTGAAATAGCTCAGCTGGAATTCCATCACCTCCACTAGCTGTGTTTATAGTGATGCTTCCTAAGGCCCACTTGACTTCAGACTCTAGGATGTCTGGCTCTAGGTGAGTGACCACACCATTGTGATTATCCAGGTCATTAAGAACTTTCTTGCATAGTTCTTCTGTGTATTCCTGCCTCCTCTTCTTAATATCTTCTGCTTCCGTTAGGTCCATACCATTTCTGTCCTTTATTGTGCCCATCCTTGCATGAAATGTTCCCTTGGTATCTCTAATTTTCTTGAAGAGATCTCTAGTCTTTCCCATTCTACTGTTTTCCTCTGTTTCTTTGCACTGATCATTGAAGAAGGCCTTCTTTTCTCTCCTTGCTATTCTCTGGAACTCTGCGTTCAGTTAGGTATATCTTTCCCTTTCTCCTTTTCCTTTTGTTTCTCTTCTTCCCTCAGTTATTTGTAAAGCTTCCTCAGATAATCACTTTGCTTCTTGGATTTCTCTTTCCTTGAGATGGTTTTGATTACTGTCTCCTGTACAATGTTACAATCCCCTATCCATAGTTCTTCAGGCACTTTGTCTACAAGATCTAATCCCTTGAATCCATTCATTACTTCCACTGTATATAAGGGATTTGATTTAGGTCATATCTGAATGACCTAATGGTTTTCCCTACTTTATTCAATTTGAGCCTGAATTTTATAATAAGGAATTCCTGATTTGAGCCACAGTCAGCTCCAGGTCTTATTTTTGCTGACTGTATAGAGCTTCTCTATCTTTGGCTATGAAGAACATAATCAATATGTTTTCTGTACTGACGGTTTGGTGATGTCCATGTGTAGAGTCATCTCTTGTGTTGTTGGAAAAGGGTGTTTGCTATGAGCAGTATGTTCTCTTGACAAAACTCTGTTTGCCTTTGCCCTGCTTTATTTTTTACTCTAAGGCCAAATTTGCCTGTTACTCAAGGTATCTCTTGACGGCGTACTTTTGTATTCTAGTCCCCTATGATGAAAAGGACATCTTTTTTTTTTTTTTTTTTGGTGTTAGTTCTACAAGGTCTTATAGGTCTTCATAGAACCGGTTCAACTTTAGCTTCTTCAGCATCAGAGGTTGGAGCACAGACTTGGGTTACTATGATGTTGAATAGTTTGCCTTAGAAACAAACCGACCTCATTCTATTGTTTTTGAGGTTACACCCAAGCACTGTGTTTGGAATGCTTTGTTGACTATGAGGGCTACTCCATTTTTTCAAGGGATTCTTGCCCACAGTAGTAGATAGTGAATTAAATTTGCCCATTCTCATCCATCTAAGTTCACCAATTCCTAGTATCTTGGTACTTAATCTTGCTGTCTCCTGCTTGACCACGCCCAGTTTACCTTAATTCATGGGCCTAACATTCATGGTTCCAAAGCAATACTGTCCTTTGTAGCATCAGACTTTACTTTTACCAGCCAACACATCCACATCCAAGCGCCTTTGGCCCACTTTGGCCCACCCTCTTCATTCTTTCTGGAGTTGTTAGTGTTAATAACTGCCTTCTACTCTTCCCCAGCAGCGTGCTGGGCACCTTCTGACCTGGGTGGCTCATTTTCTGGGGTCGCACCTTTTTTCCTTTTCGTACTGTCCATGGGGTTCTCCAGGCAGGAATATTGGAGTGGGTTGCCATTTCCTCCTCCAGTGGACCATGTTTTGTCAGAACTCTTCACTGTGACCCATCTGTCTTGGGTAGCCCTGCATGGCACGGCTCATAACTTCATTGAGTTATGCAAGCCCCTTCAATGCTACAAGGCTGTGATCCATGAAGGGGAAAATTATTAAGTTAGAATGAGGTAATTTGGGTGGGTCCTGATCCAGTGGGACTGGTGTCCCTCTAAGAAGAAAGATCTGGGCACAGGCCTACACAGAGGGGAGATGGTATGAAGACAGAGAGAGAAGATACCGCTACAAGCTAACACCTTGACCTTGGGCTTCTGACCTCTTCAACTGTGAGTATAAGTTTCTGCTGTTTTACACCCCCCTGCCCCCCATCTGTGACCTGTGGTATTTGCTATGGCAGCCCTAACTAAGGAGTACACCAGCTCATTCCTTGTTAGAGCGAAATTCTCCTTTTAATATGCAAGCATCTCTTCATGAATCATCTCATGCTTCTAGTCTAATTATTCACAGATTTTGTATAAATGATGATGCACATTTGAAGTGAAAGAAATAGCACTGATAAAGGACAGATTTTCTAAAGTCATCTCAACTGGTGGCTGGAGTATTTTGAGTAATTTATTGCACTATAGACACTATGAAAGTTGGGCAGCTGTTTTGCTTTAAACATTACTTTCTTCCATAGGGAGTGGAAAATTATTCCAAGAAGTGATTCTAAAATGTTGTTTCTTGTTCTTTGGCCAAGTTCTCCAAAAGAAGTTACAAAAAAGATTGTCTTTATCTGGGGGAATTTTTTGAACCGCTGCCTCCTTGCTGGCTCGATTCGGCCCATTTATGTCTCCACCCCCACCTTTTCCTATCGGGTACTCATTAAACAAATAGCATATACTCCCAGGGTTGGATTTATGATTTTTATGCCAATAGTCAAAAATAGTGCAACTGTGGGCAGAGGAATGACCGCAGGAAGTGATTCACTTCCTCTGGTCAGCTTCTCTGACACCTACTAAGACAAGAGAAGTACAAATAAAGGAAGAGTTCATGGTGGAGAGCCATGGCCCCATCTCTTGATTTCTGTTTCTGCCAGAGACTAACCCAATCTAGGATGCATTTCCACTTGCCACCTGGGCTGTGTGTCTTTGAAGTGTTGGATCATGCTTCATGTCCACTCCACAAACCTGATACTTCCCTCTGTCCCATCTATTGCGCAGTTGATAGAAGTGGATTTTAACTGCAGCAGAGACACTTTCCCCTTTGCTCTTGGGGAGACAGTGGGGGCTGGGGTTGCTGGTGTGAGATCCCATCAGTGGCCTGCAGTCTGCTTCAGTCCCGCTCAGCAGACCTTTCACAATGGTCCAAACCATTTTACCTGGTATTGGTCGTAGACTGCCTTTGTTTCTCTTAGATGATGGTATGGCCAGACGAGTATAATCGTGACCTTGTCTGATGTTTATAGACTGTGTTTTCTCCTACATGGTCTCATTAGTGTGAACCAGTTATGGAAGGTCATTGGTGATTTGATATCTGGGCGATGGACAAGGGTTCAAAGACCTTCACTGGATTTAATATCTGGGTAATGAAATAGGGTTCAAAGAGCCACGAGCTGACAGTGAACCTTCCCCAGGGACCACACGCCCTGAGAAATAGGGAAACATGGCTTTACCCAGGGTGTTGAAAGTATGTAAGCTGTAGCTGGACTCTCACCGGATGGGTCTGGGCCCTTGGAAGGCTTCAGTTCTCCTTTCTTCTTATTCTCAGTAGAGGATGGCATACACTGTTGTTCTACTAAATCTTTAAGCCTGGAGTGAAGAACAGCTTTGTTCTTTATTTTTTTAATCGAAGGATAATTACGATGCTGTGTTGGTTTCTGCCACACATCAACGTGGATCAGCCGCAGGTATTTGTCCCCTCCGCCTTGAGCTTCCCTCCCACCTCCCACCCCATCCCGCCCCTCTAGGCTGTCACAGAGTCCCGGTTTGTATGTTAGTGTCTGTGTTTCTGTGCCACTCTCTCCCTTTGTCTCATCTTCTCCTTCCTACCCTCCGCCCGTGTTCATAAGTCTGTCCTCTATGTCTGCACCTCTGTTGCTGCCTTGCAAATAGGTTCATCAACACCATCTTTCTAGATTCCATATATATGCATTAATACACAGTATTAGTTTTTCTAAGTGAAGAATAATTTTCCGAAAGATGTAAATACAGATGTTTAAGAATCACCTGATGGAGATTTTGAAAAAGATAGTTTAAAAATAGACAAGCAGTCAAATCACAATAGTTTTAAAAAAAAATCCATCAAGGGTCATTAGGTGGGGGGGAACCTCTTAAATCACTGAAGGTGTTTTGGGAAAATAATTTTTAAAAGTTAAAATATTACAAGCCTTGTTTTAAATCCAATATACAAAAATTATATTTTCATCGCACATTCTGGTTGGTACAGAGTTTAGGGGAGGAAGATAAAAGGGAACAAAGGAAGAGAATTGGAAGAAGTGGTGGTGGGAGAGCTACAGAATGGAAGAACTGCAGAACACAGAAGCACGTAGAGACAAGCTGGGGGACTGCCCACAACAGGGCAGCAGGGTCATAGGCTAAGTCAGAGAAGCAGAGCATAAGGAGTGTGGGGTGGAACCTAAAGTCCGGGAGCTCCCTGAAAAGCTTGTAAATTGTTCTTCCTGCAGGCTCGTCCCTGGCCCTGAAGAAAGCAAAGAGGAATTAAAGAGCTTCTTGATGAAGGGGAAAGAGGAGAGTGAAAAATACCTGGACTTGAAACTCAACATTCAGAAAATGAAGATCATGGCATCCAGTCCCACCACTTCACTACTCACTCCATGAGAGCTGGACAATAAAAAAGGCTGAGCACCAAAGAGTTGATGCTTTTGAACTGTGGTGTTGGAGAAGACTCTTGAGAGTCCCTTGGGCAGCAAGGAGATCAAACCAGTCCATCCTAAAGGAGATCAACCCTGAATATTCACTGGAAGGACTGATGCTGAAGCTGAAGCTCCAATACTTGGGCCTCCTAACTTGAAGAGCTAACTCATTGGGGAAGACCCTGATGCTGGGAAAGATTGAAGGCAGGAGGAGAAGGGGATGACAGAGGATGAGATGGTTGGATGGCATCACTGACTCCATGGACATGAGTTTGAGCAAACTCTGGGAGTTGGTGAAGGACAGGGAGGCCTGGCGTGCTGCAGTCCATGGGGTCACAAAGAGTCGGACACGACTGCGTGACTGAACAACAACCATGGGCCCATGGAGTCAGGCCTTCCCTGACTCCATCCTTTTGTGTGACTGCCCTTTGAAACGCAGACTGGCTGGTCACCGGACATTTGGAAGTCTTCCTTGGCTCTTATCCGCAAGCAAGCCATTTGAAACTGGCATTTACCATGGATGGTTTCAAACATCACAGGGGGTCCAGTGGGTCAGAGCAATAACCTGCAAGGTTTGGAAGAAGAGGGACAGAAAGACAGCTGGCCCTTCGGTGTGCAGGTACCCCAAGGCAGTGTGAAGTGAAAATAGCTCCTGCGTACCAATACACAAGAAAGGTCACAGTCCTCAGTGATTTCTGGCTTCCAAGTGTGAATGAGTTCTCCCCAAACTGGGATCCAACAGATGCCACCGCCTCCTAGGGTGATTGCTGAGGAGCTGGGGGAAGGCAAGAAGCTGTCACCCGCCACTCCTCAGAGGTGAACAAGGAAACAGGATTGGCCCCAGATAGCTGAGGTGCATATGAAAGGAATGAATTTGGTGAGCCCAGAGGCTGGCATCTTCCCCTACATAGAAGGCTAAGTTCCTCACCTTGCTCTCTGATCTTTGATGTTGAGACTGCCTGCTCCCTGTGTGGCAAACCTGTATATAGCCTGACTTCCCCTTTTGTCTCCCTTGGAGCAGTTTCCTCTGAGCTGCTGAGATGCTGTCTCCAGGGCTTGGAGTCCTAAACACTCCCCCCAAATAAAGTAAGTCTCTCCCGTCAGGCTATGACTACAGTCTCTAGCTGACAGCAGCATGTTAGAGGTTCTTAAGCCCTACGAACCCCTAGACACAATCTCCCCAATGGTAAGTGTTCAGCTACTGAGTGTTTTCCTGGGAGAGGAGGCTTCTCTTCTGCAAAGGCTCACCGTGTCAGACTTTGCCCAGGGAGCTTGGGGGAGAAGTGGGGAATAATCCCGAAGCAGATTCGCGGCCATACCTGTGGCCGCTTCCAACTCTAACAGCCTCTGATTCTCACAGAACGATCAAGTCACAGTTGTTAAAAAAAAAAAAGTCCCACCAAGGACTGTCAGAGGAAAAAACTCATAAGTCATGGAAGATGTTTTGGGGAAATAATTTTTAAAAAGTTAAGAAACCACAAGCGTTGTTTTTAAATCCAATATATAAAAATTGGTGCTTTCATTCCATGTTCTAGTTTGTGAAGAGACTTAAATATAATTCACAACCTAAAAGCTGAGCTATGTTTGACAACATAAAAGCTGAGTTACGTCTTATTCGATGGGAATTTTTAGGACGTCAAGCCCAGGAGGCAGCATCTCAAGTACCCCTAAGACATCTGCTTCTTCCAGGAGGCGAGGGGAAGGCCTTCGAAGTTTGACCACAAAAGGCGAGTAGTCGGAACATCGAAAGAGGGGGTTGTTAATTAAAGAAAATCAGATACCCCAAGTCAAGGAATTTATTGCTTTTCTACACAAGGGAAGATGCAAGAGTCTGGGCCCGCTAAAGCATTTCTTCCCTACGCATCTCAGCTATCAGAGGCCAGCATCTTGGGTTTTTCACACCCTGAGCTCCCCTGGGGCTCACCGGGAAAGTGGCCTCAGTCAGATGGCTGCTAAATGCTAAACGGCAGGGATTCCGACTTCCTGAGTCCCCCAGGGCCCAGGATCTCACATTGGAGGGCCGAAATCGCTGATAAACTGTGACATCCCTTTTTACCGACAGGCAGGAAATATTCCATTTCTTAGCCTCAATAGCTATCATCAAATTTTTTTTTTAAATTATAAAATTCAGACATGTGAAGAAAACTACCAATTCAGAAGATGTGTTAAGAAGAGAGGAAAGGACCATCTTTTATCTCACTTCTGGATGATAATCATAGTTCAACGTTTGGGATGTATCCACTCATCTACCCATGTTAAAAACATGCATAGTTAAACACGTGAAAAATACCACCGTAAATATAGATGATGTCTTTTGTGTGCAACTCACTAATTTTTTATTTGCGGTCTCACGACAAATAGTAGATACATTGTCATGTCAGGACTTACCATCGATTTCATTCTTTTTTCTCTTTCTTTTTTTGATTTGGAATTATGGCCCCTCAGGTGGCTCAGTGGGTAAAGAATTCACCTACCACTGCAGGAGACCCGGGTTTGATCCCTGGGTTGCGAAGATCCCCTGGAAAAGGAAATGGCAACCCACTCCGGTATTCTTGCCTGGAGGATCACATGGACAGAGGAGCCTGGTGGAGTATGTTCCATGGAGTCGCGAAGAGTCGGACACGCCCGCATGCACGCCACTGGAATGACAGTAACACAAGAAAAACCCTGATTGGTCCTAAGAGGTCAGCCTTGTTCAGATTTGCTGCGCTACTGTTCAGGGCCCAGAGAGAGGGCCGCTGGGCTATTTCGGGTTAAGCCCACCAGCTTCCCCTGGCCAGCTTGGACTTTTCAGCAGATGTCCAAAAGCGCAGCCCTGGGGTGGTGTCTCAAGCTGCCGAGGCTCGTGTTCTCCCAGGCACCGTGTCAGCTCAGCTGAGCTGACAGCCTGTTTCCATGATGCCCTTGCCTCTCCTGCCCAAGACCCTGAGTGATCCCATCTTGGACACTCTTGGATGTGAAAATCTGCTTGTGGGAAAGGCCTGGAATGTTGCCTCACTCTTGCCGTGTCTGCCTGTAACTGACAGCCGTGGAAACCCAAGTTCTGGCTCTTGGACAGCTCACGTCAGGATGGATCGCAGGGAGTGAATTTTCCATCATCATCACAAAAGCCGCTCTTGGGGAACTTCTACTGCCATCCTAGGGTTTGACTTCTTATCACCTCTGATTTTCAGAAACTCTAGGAGGAGGGTATGACTCTCTCCATTTTATGGAAAAGGAGAATCAAGCCCACAGAGGTGAAGGAACTGGCCCCACGTTGCATGGCTTCATGGGAGGGGCAGAATTCTGTTTGGGCATCTCTGTGTGCCCTTCACATGGCACCCTGCCAACCTGCTGAAGGGGACATTGCCCTCTGTGTGGCCTTAAGGCAGTTGTCTGGCTAGAGCCAAGCTTGCCAGTAGTCACTTAGAAAGTGGAGCCCCTGGCTGGGGTAGGAGGCTGGAGGCCTATGTTCAAGGGGTCATGACCTCTGAAACCATCCTGGACCCACTCACTAGCCCACTGGACCTCTGATCTTAAAATAGAAACATTTACTCGTTGAAGTCTTAAACACTGGGGCCCTGAGTTTGGCATCTAAGCCAGGGTTTCGGTGTCAGAATCTTCTGATAACCTGGCTTGTTTATTGAAGGTCTCACTGCAAGCGTCTTCCACCGAAAACAATTTCAAACTTTCTTTAAACATCAAAGTGAAGTCGCTCAGTCATGTCCGACTCTTTGTGACCCCATAGACTGTAACCTACCAGGCTCCTCTGTCCATGGGATTTTCCAGGCAAGAATACTAGCGTGGGTTGCAAAATTTCCTTCTCCAGGGGATCTTCCTGACCCAGTGATCGAACCTGGGTCTCCTGCATTGCAGGTGGATTCTTTACCGTCGGAGTCACCAGGAAAGCCCTACTGTACAGGGGTGTAGGAAAACTGGATAGAATTCAGAAAAGAGCAGAAATAATGACTCTGAGGATGGAAAGCAGGGCTCCTTGGACAAGGGATTAAGGAAATTATTTGTTTCCTGGAGGGAAGTGGGGGGGTGATTATCAGTCTTAGGGTCCTGGTTGGATTTTGATCTCTGGCTGGCAGTTCCTAACTCCATGGACAAAGTCTCCAAGCCCTCCTAGGGGCCCTCTGGCCATATGTGGCTAGCACTTGCTGGTCCAGGCTCCTGGCACTCTTCAGAGCCCTCTGGGTTCTTGGAAGTGCCTTGTGAGGGAGGTCGCGGATGTTCACATCTCCTCCACTGACTCTCTTTCCAGACATGACTGACTCTCATGAGGTTTCTGTGCCTCCCATTCCGTACCAGCAACACGGAGATGGTAATTGTGTCGATCTGGTGATTAGCTGCATTCACCTATGCAGATACTCAGCAAAGTGTGGGTCCCATTGCAAAGATGATGCGAGTGCTGAGATCGGAACAGAGAACCAGGGGAACTCAGAGCCGTGTACAAGGCTGGGTCTAGATTTTTAGAGAACTGCCACACGAACCTTCGAGCTGCTGACTTTGAAAGATGCAAACGTACCTCTGAGTGCCGCTGTACTATACTCTGTACTTTTCAAGGTACTATACTGTAAGATTAAAAATGCTTTATTTATGTTTGTTTGTTTTTAATGTATCATTTGTGTTGTGTGAGGGCCTCCCAGTTGGCCCTGATGGTAAAGAACCCACTTGCCAATGCAGGAGGCATAAGAGACATGGGTTCGATCCCTGGGTGGGGAAGATCCCCCGAAGGAGGGCATAGCAACCCACTCTGGTGTTCTTGCCTGGAAAATTCTATGGACAGAGGAGCTCGGTGGGCTCTAGTCCACGGGTTCACAAAGAGTCAGTCACATGCATGCTCATGCTGTGTGAGAAGTATTATAAACCTAATACAGTGCTCCACTGTATAGCTCATTGTGTTAGCTGGACACCTAGGCTGACTGTGTTGGACTTATGAACATACTGGACTTGGAGACTCACTCTTGGAATGAAACTCGGTGTGCTGGGGACTTCCTGTAATTTTTTTAATTAATCACTTTGCTACTTATTAGTGGTTAGTGGAGCATGATTTGTACAGACAAAATGAAGTTTGCACAGTGGGATGGATTGTGACCCATTCGGTACCGGTGTGGGTGCCAGCCCCACCCCTGTGTGTTTCTGGAGACCACACCCCTGTGTGGTCAACAAGAGGGGTCTCCCCACCATACTCGACAGTCCTTACTGGGGGGCACACGGACTCGAACGTAGAAGGGGCTCCTCATCTTCGGTGTTTTGCTGTTGCTGCCACCAGCATCGCCCCTGGGTCCTGGCGGGATGACAGTCAGCCCTGAATCAGAGTCAGGGAGATGTCTTTAGACGCTCCTCCTTCTGGTTCAGACACAGCAGCTCTGCCAGCAGCCTCCCTCTTGGTGTGCCATCTGCTCCCCAAAGTCCCCGGGGTGCCTTCTGCACTGTGACCCAGCCCCGGAGCCCAGAGCCCCTGCCACCTGGACCACTGCTGGGGAGGCTCCGCCCTTGCTGGCTCCCTGTCACTCTCCAGACCTATCACACGTGATGCTCTCCTCAAATATCTCCCTGCCACCCTCCCTTCCTTCCTTCCTTCAGCATCTGTGCAATGGTTCCTTTACCCAAGGCCCTCCCAGACCCCTGCCCCTCTGTGGTTTTGCTACCCCTCACCCACCTCACTCAGCATCCATCACTGCCCAGCACCTCCACATGAGTTTATCACTCTGTGGTCTATCTTCCCTCTACCCACTGTGGAATGCATGCTCCGCAAGAGTGAAGACTTATATTCTCCTTTGCTGGTTACTGACTGGGAAAGGGGGGCAATAAATTAGGAGTTTGGGATGAGCAGATACACACTGCCATATACAAAACAATCCACAGGACCTATTGCATATCACTCTGCTGCTCAGTCACTCAGTCGTGTCGGACTCTTTGCGACCCCATGGACTGCAGCCCTCCAGGCTCCTCTGTCCGTGGGATTCCCCAGGCAAGAATACTAGAGTGGGTGGCCATTTCCTCCTCCTGGGGATCTTCCTGACCCGGGATTAAATCTGCATCTCCTGAACTGCAGGCAGACTCCTTCGTGTCGAGCCACTGGGGACGCCCACAGGGAACTACATTCAATATCATGTCATTGCTTATGATGGAAAAGCAGTGCATGCATATGGATGACTGAATCACTTTGCTGTACACCTGAAACACTATAAACCAGCTAGACGTCCGGTAGAAAAAAACAAAGAAAGCTGTCCAAGCCTGGACTTGAGGGTGTCCTCTTGGGCCTCCAGGCAAGGCTGTGGGCATGTGACTCTCTGTTGTCCCCTCCTCAGAGAGTCAGAGTGGGGCTATTTCTCCAAGGATTTTTAGAAGAGCTCTCCCAAGGCTTGATGTTGGTGAACTTAGGTGAGTGGCCATTTCTGCAATGGCCTCACTGATATTTAGCGTTTTGTTGACTTATGCAGGAAGCAAACTCTCCCCATGATCAGTAGTGGGACTTTTGATTTTGTCAATTCGCACATTTTCATGACACATTATCATTGTTGCAGATGTCTTGGGGTCTGTTTTTGGCTCAGCGTGACATTGATATTATAACTGTAAGAGGCGCCAAAACGTCATTTTATTTAATGAATGAATAAAGAAACATGTAGACTGCAAGTTTATTTTTGTGATATTTTGTTGAAGCTGAAACTCCAACACTTTGGCCACCTGATGCAAAGAGCTGACTCATTTGAAAAGACCCTGATGCTGGGGAAGATTGAGGGCAGGAGGAGAAGGGGATGACAGAGGATGAGATGGTTGGATGGCATCACAACTCAATGGACATGAGTTTGAGTAAACTCCAGGAGTTGGTGATGGACAGGGAGGCCTGGAGTCCTGCAGCCCATGGGGTCACAAAGAGTCAGACATGACTGAGCAACTGAACTAAACTGACCTGATATCAATATCATTGGTTTGCTTTGAGATCCTATGTATTCTGTTTGATGAATTTAGAAACATTTCCCAAGGAGCAGTCCATGGGCTCCTCAGAAAGCCAAGGCGATCCATGGCATACAGAAGAAGAAAAGGTTCTTGTCTATGGGGTTAAGGGTCCCATTGAGGAAGATGATGGAACCTTGGCTGTGGTGAGCAGAAGTCCTCCTACAGACCAGGAGCCCCAGCCCCTCCTACTCAACCTTGCTCCAGGTAGGGCCTGGGACCTGGGCCACTGATAACCTTGGCTTTGGCATGAGGGAGGTAAAGCATCTCCATATCCAGGCCCCTCTGTCAGCTCTCCCCTCCCTTCTCTCTAATTCTGGTTCCTTTTCAGCTCCAACTTTTCCCACTAAAGACTGTGAAAGTCCTTTCATCCTCCCAGGACTTGCTGCTGTCATAGAGGGAGACACATGTCCTTGATCTTCCCTGGTTGTCAAGGTGAGGACACCTGCGTGGAAGAGGCTGTGAAGCCAGGTCCTACTCCTGGGCCCCCAAGTTCCCTAATCTAGACAGGGCCTTCCTCTTTTGGACAAACCCTAAGTTCACAAGGACAGATGATCCAGTGTTCCTATCAGGTGCAAACAGAACATGGAACTGTAGCGACCAACGAGTTTCTACATGCAAAGCAAGGATTTGCAGAGAGGACGCTGGTGGTGGGCAGGAGAAAACTGTAGAAAGAGTGAACACCAGCTACACATGTCGGCAGATCACGCGTCCTGCTACTCCCCTGAAATCCCTTCTTCTGTTCAGTTTCCTTTGTGAGGGCTGGAGAACGTGAAGGAGACTAGAGTGAGTGATAGTCGCTCAGTTGTGTCCAACTCTCTGCGACCCCGTGAACGATAGCCTGCCAGGCTCCTGTGTCCATGGAATTCTCCTGGTGAGAACACTGGAGTGGGGTGCCATTTCCTATAGGAATTAGTTTATTTCAGTCTTAACCATGAAGGCCACTGTGAGAACTTGGGCAAGTCACTAGAACGTTCCTATTTCATAAACCTGTCAGTTTTTTCTCTCTCTTTCCCTCTATGTCTCCAACTGTGTCCCTCCGTCTCTCTGACTGCCTTTCTTTCACTCACACTCACACACACACGCACGCACCATTAGTTAAGGATAGGGTGTACACTCCTCCCCATCGTTTTTCATTTCCCTGCCTCAAGAGATTCCATGGCATCAAGGCCTGCACGCAGCACCCTCTGCAGATTCAGCTTCTGGCTGCAGCCCCATCTCCTCCCTCAGGTCCCAGGAATATTATGTGACCAAGTGTTAATATCTGAAAAATGCTTTGAAGTCTTGGGAAAAGACACTATATTAAAGGATTCTTAAAAAAGAAAAAAATCCTTCTCCTGCCTGAAATGTAGAACCAGGCCCAGCCAGAAAGCTGTGATTGAGGGAGAAGGCCAAGCTAATGATTTAGAAGTTATCATTGTAACAACACATCCACACAAACCATAAATTAGATCCTAAAATAAGCCTTCGGACCTCAGAGTCTTCATCTTACTCTTGGGCAAGGCTTCGTGAGAGAAATGTGTCTGATTTCATCATCACACATATAACCTACTTTCAGGTCTAGATATGCTTCGTAGAATGCGACCATTTGTCAAATTTAGAGCATGCTAAACATTTTTTCTTCTTGAAGATCTGACATGGATCCTGATGTCCCTAAAAAAGAAAAAAAAAAATCACATTGCAAAATGCAAGGAGTAAGACATCTCACGTCCAGAATATATACTACTGGTTCAGCTGCCCCAGCCCAAAGCGCCATCTGAGCATCTATTTTTCCAAGCAGCTGAGAGAAGTGATGTGCACATTTTTCACGTGTAATTAGGCAGTGTAAGGCGATCCCCACCGCCAAGGGCTTCTGCTGCCCTCACTGGGTGAATGGCTTCCAGATTTCACCCCCATCTCTTCTGTCTAGACTCTACGTTGCTACTTTTTTTTTTTTCCTCCTTGCTTAAAACAGACTCCAACATAAAATGCCAAAAACAGAAGTTTTGTCCCTCTTTCTCATAAAGATGTGGGACACAGCTCTCTCTGCCAGACAAGCAGGGGCCCCAGACTTTCATAAGATACATGTCGTCTGAAGCTGGCCTTAAAGATTGTCCAGGCATTTCAGCAGGTCAGGCAGACGTGTTTTTTTTTTTTTTTTTTAAATATGGTTTTCATTTTAAAAAGCGAGTATTTCTAGAGAGGTGTGGTTCAGTTCAGAGGCGAGGCAGGGAAAGGCTGCCTCCTGCATTTTCCAACAACGCTGTTATTGATGCTGCTTTTGAAATGTACATTGTCTTCTAAAATGGCTTTGAGGAGAGAAAAAATTACCCCATTCTATTACCAGGGGCACAGCTTGCTGAGTGTGCTGATAATTCAGGTTAGAAGCTGGTCAGTTAATAAAAGAAAATGGTGAAATTCTTATGACACTAATGTCATTTATTCATGTGAGAATTTTTATATATCCTGTTCTTGCAGGGGTGTGGGTAAGAAGTTGAGTTTTAAAAAGTTAGATTGGAAAAAAAAAAAAAGCACTATTACTACGGAGTTGATTTAATAAGATGAGATGCTAGGAAGATAAGCCAGGTAGTTGAAGGTCCATGTGATTTGACCGACAGGGCTGGGGTAGATTCAGATTTGGTTGTTTAAAGCCACTTTGTTGTGTTGTCATCACTCAGTCGCTAAGTCTTGTCTGACTCTTTGCGACCCCATGGACTGCAGTACGCCTGGCTTCCCTGTCCTCCACTCTCTCCTGGAATTTGCTCAAACTCACGTCCATTGAGTCAGTGATGCTGTCCAACGATCTCATCCTCTACCACCCTCTTCTCCTCCTGCCCTCAATCTTTCCCAGCATCAGGGTCTTTTCCAGTGACTTGACTCTTCACATCAGGTGGCCAAAGGATTGGAGCTTCAGCTTCAGCTGTCTTGTTTAATTTCATCCAAAACTTCTACAGTTTCTATGGAGATGAAGCTCATAGCCTGTTTACCAAGTGGCTTCCATATGTGATTAATAAAGATAATAATTTAGAAATTTCATTTTTAAAGAAAAAAGAGAATAAAATAGTGCTATTTACTGGCTATCAAAAACAAAATCATATTTTCTCAGAAGGCTGGAAATAGGTTTCAGTTTTCACTGAAACAGAGCAAAACAGAAGTGGGTGAACACTCAGTACAAAAATAAGCTTCAAATAAGCAAACGATAAGAAAATTCAAATACTTCTGCATATTTTATTTTTCTGTCTCCCTCTCTAGTCGTCCATTTCAAAATACAGCCTCCAAGGTGGCACCCGTGGGCCTGCTAACTAGAGGTTTAAAGCTGAGAACCTAGTCACAGTTTGTATTTATCATCTCTTTAGGGGTCGAAGTTAGCCTTTTACTAAAAATATGCAAAATCATCCTTATATTAGAGTTGGGGTAGAATTTGCAGCTCTTCAGGGTTGGTTAATTTGCTGACCAACTTTAAAAAAATAAAAGGTAATTTTATTGCCTGATTTCTGGCTGCGCCGTGTCTGGGTTGCTGTGCGGGCCCATCTCTGACTGTGGGGCGCGGGCTTCTCGCCGCAGTGGTCTCTCCCGTCTCGGTGCACAGGCTCTAGGGGCTTGGGCTTAGGCAGTAGCGGCTCCCCGGCCCCAGAGCACAGACTCAATAGTGGTGGAGCTCGGTCTCAGTTGCTCCATAGCATGTGGGATCTTCCTGGATCAGGGATCAAACCTGTGTCTCCTGCATCAACAGGAGGATTCTTACCCCCTGAACCACTAGGGAAGCCCTTGCTGACAATTTCAAAAAATCTACTTTATACACTGGTACTGTTCTTTACCAGCTGAGCCACAAGGGGAAGCCCAGGAATACTGGAGTGCATAGCCTATCCATTCTCCAGGGGATCCTCCCAACCCAGGAATTGAACCAGGGTGTCTCCTGCACTGCAGGTGGGTTCTTTACTAGCTGAGCTCTCAGGGAACCCTAGAAAATCAACTGTATCTTACTTGTTCCATAGGGGATTCAGCAACCGCTGAACTGAGACAAATGATCCCACAACACTGTTAAAAATTCCTGTGTTTAAAGTTAAATCAAATTCCTGTAATTGAAATTCTCAGAGGAGTCAAGAACTGGAAAAAGAGGGAGAACTGACTGGATTTTGTGAAGTCCTCAACCTCAGTGAAAAGACCAGGAGTTCTTAGAGCTGAGAAATGATTCACGTAGGGAGGTAATAAAACGCCGATTGTAGGAGGCAGAAAGAGACGAGCAGTAAGAGAAGAAGGGGGTCTCTGACACCTTGAATAAGAGATTTTTTTGTTGGCCAAGGTCCGGGAAGGCTCCACAACATAATTTCACTTTTGAATTTATAACTGATTTTCTTAATGGTGTTAGTCAGACCCCAGCAGTAAATGTTTCCTTAAAAACATCATAAACTCTAGGAGGCATTGCTAGCCTTTGACGGAAGATATTCAAAGTCATGCTTAGATTATAGAAGTAGGGTTGAATCCCCAAGTCTTGAATCAATAGCACAGGTATCCAAATGTGTGCCAAATACGTTTTGTCTTTTACTCCCAACTTAAAAATGTGTATGTTTGGAGTTTATCTTATTAGGATAACCCTGTGTCCACAAAGCAGGGTTTAACTTGACTCTATGGAATTTGTATACCAAAGTTTATCTTTGACTCCTGCCCATTCACACAGTTGTTTCATTTGTAATTTTTGGGTCAGCGGGCATCATCTGCCTTGCCGTGACTTTGCTTGGGCATCTAAGTACAGCTTCCTGGATATACCTTGTGTCTACTGAAAACCTCCATGTCTGTTTTGCGTTTGGGCTGACCTGAGAGACTCTTGTGAACTGAGTCAGTTCCTCTCTCATTGCGCTTGCCTCAGCCCTCTGCAAGGGCGAGTCTGCATACCCCCTGCCCCCATCGGATTGTGGGTTCCTGGAGGGCGGAGGGCAGATCATCTTTCCATCCTCAGTGTCTGGCATGAGGCATACACCAGGTGCTCAATGTGTGCTCACTGAATGTGTTAATGGATGCATGCTTCTCTAGCCAGTGCCTGGTCCACCTTCAGGAGAACAAAGAAAGTACAGAGGATACACATTCCAGCTTGAACCGCTTACAGGAAGACCACCTTGGTTTCTGGGGTGAGGGAGGATTTTGCTGCAGCTGAACTCGGTAAAGGACCTCTGCTCACTTCTATGGCCCTTGTTTTACATGTCCTTTACGTAGATTCTTGTGTAGGAGTCACAACTTCCTCATAAGAAAGTGAGCTTGGGAAAATTGAGATCTTCGGTTCTACATCCTCGTACCTCGCGTGGCACCAGGCACAGGAAAACATGTGTTGTGGGTGAGGAGTAATAATTTCTCAGATCTCTCCTTTACAGCTGTCAAGGGCATCACGAGTGGATGAGAAGCCGGTCATCTCATTCAGTGTTTTTCTATGAGTACCTGGAGAAGGAGATGGCAACCCACTCCAGCCTTCTTGCCTGGAGAATCCCATGGACAGAGGAGCCTGGTGGGCTACATACAGTCCACGGAGTCACAAAAAGAGTCAGACACAACTGAGCAACTAACAGCGGCAACGACTGTGCGCAGGGCCCAGGCAGAGAGGAGATTTCTCTGAGATGGTTTTGGGTTTCTCAGCTTTAGGCTTCTGAAGTGTCCCAATGCTTGATTCTCTCTTTACGTGTCTTTGCTTGTCAGATGACTACCGTGGATCCTTCTGGAAGTGAGAGGGCATTTTGGCCCAACAGAGGCTGAGCCACCTGGCCCCTTGCTGTTGCTCAGACTCCGATGTATCCATTTAAGAAGACGAGAAACGCAACCCCAGGGAAATCTGATGAGGGATTTAACCGTAATAGAATTTAGAGATCTCTGCACGGCCAAACTAGAGGGCCAGTCTGCCAAAGGGCGGGCGTGGAGCCCTTCACGGTGCCAGTCGTGGAAACACTTCTGCCAAGACAGGAACAACAGCCTATGGTGCAAGGCGTGCCATCTGCATGGGCTCAAATTCTGCACGTTGGTGCATAAATTTTTTTTTTCCTGTTCACATTGGAGAACACAGGGTTGGAGTTGTTTTCAGAAGACTTAGTAGCTCTCATTTAAATTATTCAAAAGTTGTGTTTGGCTGAATGTTGAGTTTCATTCCTTCTTAAACTGGGATCATTTCCAAGGATTGTTAAAAAAAAAAGAAGAAAAAGAAAAATCCCAGTGACTTTAGCAGTGAAAGAATGTAACTACTCTGGTGATAGACCCCATAGAAACAGACAGCTAACTCAACAGACATGGTCTGGTCTGGGGCGAGGTGGCCCGCCTTGGGACTTGGGGCTGGCGGGCTCTGCTGGAGCTCATGAAAGGGGTTCAGTCCCTGGAGTGGCTGCAGAGGCAATGGGAAATGACAGCAGTGGGGGCGGCAGTGCTGCCATGGGGGGCTTGTACGGAGCAGAGGGGGGGATCATAAAACGTACGTAACTTTAATCTGGATTGCCAAGAGTAAACGGACAGCTGAGGCTGGGTATTCATTAGCAGACTGGCTCTCGTGTGTACCCAGAGACAATAGGCACAGGGAAAACCGCTCTCTGGAGCTGGATGCCCTGGAGAAAAAGTTCGTCCTCTCTTTTCTTTGGAACTGGATTGTGGCGCCCTGGGTTCTGAGACTGTGTTTCCACAGTGATGACTTGGAATCGTCTGTTGAGCCTCATCATCAATGAACAGAGCTCTGGACCTGATTGATTAGTGGAGTAAACGCAGATTGGTTGGCCTCAACTCAGACCCATTTGGAAGAGTGTGGGTGTGTGTTTCCACATACATGTATATTCTTTACCTATCTGTCATCTACTACCTATGAATCATCTATCTTTTGTCTATTCTATCGCTTATTATATCTATCTGTTCTATCATTTATTCTACCTCTCATATATTATCAGTCATCTATTATCTCTTTGTCAATCAATCTATTGTCTGCCTATGTATCTATGCATCTCTCATCTATCTATTTCTCGAACAACTCACACAAATTACATTACGCTTTGTTCTTAGCTCCAGTGTATTTTAATCCAAACCCAAGCAGATCCAATTTAATTCCTTTCAAACTGATTAAAAAAACATTTATTCAGTATCTGCCATGTGCCAGGCTCTGAGAGTACTAAGATAATGAGGGCACAGCCAACCATCAGGAGCCCGCGGTCTGGCAGGAGACAGGGGCAGACGGCAGCCATGCCCTGCGCCGAGTTCCCTCGTGGACAAGCCTGTGAACCAGGATGGACTCAGTGGAGCCCGGGCTGTGGGAGGAACAGCGTGAGGAGCAGCCTGCACTGCCCTGGGGATGCTCTCCGACGTCTGCAGAGAGCTGAGTGCCTGTACCCTCAGCGTGGCAGGTCTGGGCGGCCCTGCGAGTTGCGATCTGTGCTGAGTCGGGCTTCTGTCTTCTGACGCCATGGGCCGTGTGGTCCTGCCCACCACTGGGTGATGCCAGTGACACCGTGTGTGTTTTGCCCCGACTTCCAGGGACTTCTTTCTGGGCGAGGGAAGGGTTGTGCTCTTTGCCTTGGGGGTCGCGGTCGGCAGGGTGAGTTTCTCCTGGAGAACAGGGGGCTTGGGGCATTTTTAGACTGAGGCAGAGCTGTCAGCTTCTTTGCCACCAGCTGCCTCACCAGTCCCATTGCAAGAAGGCGAGTCCGCAAATCTCTCTGGGTCTTTCTCTGCTGAGGTCTCCTTCCAGCTCATTCTGGGCTCTAGAGCCTCCTGTTGGCCATAGCACCTGGGCCTCGGTCCACCCCATGGGTCCACTGTGCACTGCGAAGGCAGGGCGCCTGTGGACAACAAACGGCTCCTTGATGATGAGAATGGTGTGCCATACGGTTCCCATCAGAAGTAGGCTTGAGACAGGGGTTTGGGTTCAATAAGCTTAACTGGTGGCTGATTCCAGAAAGAGAGAAGGCGGGAGTGGGAGGAGAGGGATGGGGCACAAGCCAGAGGAAAGGATGCGTTCTGCAGATGGTTACTGTGCCCAGGCACAGCTGGGGCCCTGGTCCGCGGACACAGTCTGGGGAGCTGTGAGGAATGGGCTTCAGAGCTGTGTCTGTGTGTCTCTGAGCTGGGACACTGGCCCCGCACCTGCCCTCCCTGGGGTTGAGCGGTGGGTCTTCATGTCTCCCGGCACTCCTGGGCCACCTTGCACAAGGGCCAAGCCAGCTCTGGACACCCCAGAGAAGGCTTTTGTGAGCAGCCAGGGATGCTCAGAAAGAAACTGGGGGCACAGGAGGAAACGGCCTGCTGCACGGTGGGTGAGCTCCAGGGACTGGTGCAGTCCAGGGCAGGGCATTGTCTGCGTTGATTGGATTTAGGTACCAGGCAGTGGGTTAAGTCACAACTATGTGAGATTCGGGATGTGATGCTAAGGGTTTGTGAATCTATAGACACTTGTCAGATAGACTGTCTTTCCAATGTGGTGGCTGATGCTACAAAAATGAAAACGGCAGGCTGTTCAAGTGAACACGAGTTTGAGCAAACTCCAGGAGATGGTGATGGACAGGGAAGCCTGGCGTGCTGCAGTCCATGGGGTTGCAAAGAGTCAGACACGACTGAGAGATGGAACAACAGTGTATGGTTCAAAAAGAGAGGAGAGGAAGCTGGGTATATTGAGAGATTCATATAAGAAACCAATGGGTGTTAAATCAGAAAGAAAACCTGGACCCAGATTGTGGGTCAATATTTATGTAAAATATATCCCTCTGTCTAGGAGTCACAAATCTAAGTTCCCACCACAGTTTACATGTGCAGAGAAAGGTGATTTCTTCAGCACTCTGAGCCTCCTCCTCTGTCCCACCTGCTGGTTTGTAGGAAAAATATTTGCTTTATGAGTTGGTCTGGCTTAGAACTTTTAGTCTGACCCAATCAATTATACAGTTTCTCTAGACAGAGCGAGGTCTCCCTGGTCTTCCCCAAACACTGTCCAGGTATGTGGGCCTGGGAAGGTTGCAGCATCTCTCCATCTCTCCACAGTCAAACACAAGTTTCAGTTTATCTCATTAAAAAAATTCTCAATATGTTGGTAGTGTATATTTCAGTTCCGTTCAGTTCAGTCGCTGAGTCCTGTCCGCCTCTCTGTGACCCCAGGGACCGCAGCACGCCAGGCCTCCCTGTCCATCACCAACTCCTGGAGTTTACTCAAACTCATGTCCATTGAGTCGGTGATGCCATCCAGCCATCTCATCCTCTGTCGTCCCCTTCTCCATTTGGCAACACATAAAAATAAGTTACTAGGAAAATGAAAAGACTGAAATGAAATGAAAGGAAGACATCAAATCTAAGCTCAACATTTTTTAATTAGATTGAGCAGGTGTGAAATTTCTATAGAAGTTTGTATGTGCTTACAGTCAATATCTGGACCTACCGTGATGGGCAGAAAGCTCAGGAACCGGTACCTATCCCGAGGGCCACACTTGGACTAGCACTGTTTTCTGAAAGAGATGAGGCATCTGCAGGATTTTTTTGAGGGGGGCTGTCCCTCATTCTCCTGATTGCCACTCACCCTGCTGACAGCCGTGAGACCGGAGCCTGCGACTGGTGGGACCCATGGTCCTGACCCCCTCTGGGCACCTCAAGGCTTAGCAGCACTGCCCACCCAGCCTGTGAGCCCAGAGTTTGACCTCCAGTGGTGACAGTGACCTCGCCTCACTGCACGGGCTCCCGGGATCTCAGCTCAGGGTCCGCAGCCCGGGGGGGGCACATGGGTCCCACTTTGTCACCCCAGGCTCTGCAACACGGAAGCTTCCACATCTCTCATTAGGAATTGGGGGCCAGAACCCTGTTTCCCCCACGCTTGGCCTCCTCTCCCTGCATCTTTGTGTAGAAGGCGATGGGGACCCAGACTTTCTTATCTATGACTCCTCTGTTTGTCTCTCATTAACCAGAGAGGGCCTCAGAAAGGAGGCAGGTCTTTCCCGTATATTATGCTTTGCCCTTCTGAACCCAAATGTGTGTTAGCTGTTCGATAGTGTCCAGCTCTTTGTGATCCCATGGACTGTAGCCCACCAGGCTCCTCTGTCCATGGGATTCTCCAAGCAAGAATACTGGAGTGGGTTGCCATTCCCTTCTCCAGAGGCTCTCCTGACTCAGGGATTGAATTCTAGTCTCCTGTATTGCAGGCTGTTTCTTTATCACTGAGCCACCAGGGAATCCCCCAGAATCCAAAGTCTTAGCCCTGTTAAGTTGACAGCGTTTGATGAGAAATGGGACTCTAACCTCGGGTACCATGGGAGGACTCCCGAGAGGGGGTGCTCCAGTCTGTGCGGTGCGCAAAAGTGTTGAGCGTCTTAGAAAAGACTTGGAGACTAGAAAAGACTTCTAAGACTTAGAAAAGTCTTAGAAGAGACTCCTGTCCTGCTCCTTAAGTTCACTTGCATGTCAGAATCTTTAGTTTCTTCTGCAATAAATCCTAGTCTCCCTTCTCCTCCATACAAGTAAGTAGATATGGAGGGGAAGAGCTTGCCCTTCATTAGGTGTGTTTGTGATTTTCAAGTTCTCACTTGGACCTGGTGACACCTAGAGATGCATCTGGAATCTACCCAATGGGCAAGTCTGGCTCCTGAAGCTTTCTGAAGCCAGCTGTGGTGTGAGGAGGTGAAGGCTCTTTGGCTAGATGGTACTCAGTATAGTGCCAGGGAGTGGATCAGCAGCAAAGAGACAGGCCTAGTGGCCAGATGCTATAAAACCTCAAGTCAGAGGCCTGGACCCTGGGCACAGACAAGGCCGGTGTCTGTGGAAGCTGTGGTGACTCAGTGTGGCCCATAATGACTACTTAGCTACAGACCAGGTGATGGGCAGGTTCAACAATCACTTCTTAAGTATTTCTTACTGAGTTTCAATGTGTGAATGATGCAATTACAAGAAATTAGTGCTGTTCCAGGGTTGGGGAGGCCTGCGGGAGGGGAAGAACTAAATTAGGCTCAGGTCTAGCCAAGACGAATCCAGAAGGAGCCTTTGAATAAAGAATGGTGATAAGCTGGTCACAGCGTGAAAACTCCCAAGATCTGGGTCTGAGTCTTGACTCACTTTGGAGCCCTTTGAACCTGGAGTGTCTCCAGACTTGTTACTACTACCCAAGTGACTGAAAGGCAGGTGCATGATAAACATGTCTGTAAGAGCTTAGTAAATGGTAGACCGCAATGAAGATGGGAAGGACATTCCAGGAAATGGGGACAGAATGAGGAAGAAATCGCAATGTCCCTGGCTTTGGGGGCTGAGTGAAGATTGACACTCAACACAGAGACAGGTCAGTCTGGCCAGGCAACTGTTCTGGGGGACAAAGTTCATCTTTGAAGTGCGTTTTCTAAAATTATTTCAGTAGAATGAGATCCAGACTTCCTTCCTTATCGGTGGAACGACTGTCATTTCAACAGCTGTCATCGTCAACCCCGGAGGTCCACGCCAACAACCTGGGGTGACTCAAACATCTGTCTCAGTCCATAGACCTCCCTGTCATCCAAGATTCTATTTCACCCGGTCTGAGCTGGTGTTCGAAGGACGGAGTTATTTTTGAAGCTGCCAGGTGAGTTTGGCAGAGAAACCAGGGCTCTGATCTCTGCTGTATAGACTTCATTTTTCCATCCACACCAGGACTCATGCTCAAGGAAACCTCTGCCCAGAGAGTGGTGCTCTTACAGCGTGGGTGCATGGGCGAGAAGAAGGTGTGTGTGTAGGGCTTATAGAAGAGAGATGTGATTTCTAATAGGTGTCTTAATCAATTAATTAATTAGTCACAATGCTTTCAAACTGTGGTGCTGGAGAAGACTCTTGAGAGTCCCTTGGATAGCAAGGAGATCAAACCAGTCCCTCCTTAAAGGAAATCAAACCTGACTATTCTTTGGAAGGATGGATGCTGAAGCTGAAGCTCCAGTATTTTGGCCACCTGATGAGAAGAACTGACTCATTGGAAAAGATCCTGATGCTGGGAAAGATTGAGGGCGGGAGGAGACAGGGACAACAGAGGATGAGGTGGTTGGGTGGCATCACCGACTCAATGGACATGAGTTTGTTCAAATTCCAGGAGATGGTGAAGGACAGGAGAGTCTGGTGTGCTGCGACCCTTGGGATCACAAAGAGTCAGACATGACTTAGTGACTGACCAACAGCCACAACACTGCTAAAAAGTAGGAAAACAAAAATGAATAACCCAAATTCTTCCCTCGGAGGTCCCGTGATTAGCCTATTTGGGATCCTCCACTCCAATAGCCTCAGTTAATAGATAAAAAAATCTGAGGCTTCAATCAAGAGACCGTGACTTGCCCAAGGTCATAAGGCTGACAAGTGCTGGATTCCTGTTCTCACACACTTGTCATCAATTGTCTGCAGTTTATCTGAAATAGACTGTATGCCCATTTAAATTATATCAGGCCACCAATAACCATAAAATGATAAGTTACTATTCTGGAATACAAAGAAAATTCATTAAGATAGTGATTTTATTTGCACTGAGACACTGTTACGCTAAGGTCTTTGTTGTTATTATTGTCCATTCACTAAGTTGTGTCCGACTCTTTGTGACTCCATGGACTGCAGCACACCAGGCTTCCCTATCCCTCACTATCGCCCAGAGTTTGCCCAGGTTCATGTTCGTTGAATTGTGATGCCATCCAACCATCTCATCCTCTGTTGCCCTATTCTCCTTTTGCCAAGGTCTTTATCAATATACAGAAAAATCACTGAGATACTGTGTGGCACACGGAACTCTGCTCAATGTTATGTGGTGGACTGGATGGGAGGGGAGCTTGGGGGAGAAGGGATACCTGTATTGGAGAAGAAAATTGCAGCCCATTCCAGTATTTTTGGGAGAAGGCAATAGCACCCCAGTCCAGTACTCTTGTCTGGAAAATCCCATGGACGGAGGAGCCTGGTAGGTTGCAGTCCATGAGGTTGTTGAGTCGGACGCCACTCAGCGACTTCACTTTCACTTTTTACTTTCATACATTGGAGAAGGAAGTGGCAACCCATTCCAGTGTTCTGGAGAATCCCTGGGACAGCGGAGCCTGGTGGGCTGCCGTCTCTGGGGTCGCACGGAGTCGGAAACAACTGAAGCGACTTAGCAGCAGCAGCCAGTATTTCTGCCTGGGAAATCTCATGGACAGAAGAGCCTGGCAGGCTACAGTCCACGGCATCGCAAAGAGTCAGACATGACTTAGCAACTGGACAGCAACAGGGTCCATGTACATGTACGCCTGAGTCCCTTTGCCAATCACCTGAAACCAGCACAACACTGTTAATCGGCTACACCCCAATACAAAATAAAAAGTTTAAAAACAAGTGAACAAAAAATAAACGATACCTTGGATCCTCAAAAAAAAAATTACTGAGAAGAAATTGTGCCCATTTTCTAAACTATTTTCACACCCATGAGTCAATCACATTGATGAAAACGTACATGACAAAAGCATTTATTGATAGAATGAGTGTCACGGCAGGTACGTGAAGCTCACAAGCAGATCAGTATAATCATCAGAAGAGCTGCGGCCGGTCTCCTGATGAGCTCCATGTAATTCCACTGAAAAAATGCAAATACAGCGTCCCGATCCATTTCGTAGAACCTTCGTCACCAGTGCTCACTGACAGATATGCCATGTGTTTCCTATCAAGTCATCGTGTGCATTATGCAAGTTGATAGGAATTATGCATTATGCAATTTTATGGAGCAGTTTGTGGTCACCACGTGTGATTAAGAACTGCTGGGCCCACTGCAGACTTTAACTGCATCCGACAGCGACCGAAAAAGCGCTTCGGAGGGTCAGAGTGTCGCACGAGATTCGCTTGTCGGGAAGGGCCAAGGACGCGTGACTCTGGCTGCTTAGCAGCTGATGATAGAAGATCACGATGATGGTGGGCATCCTACTGTGGTGGGTTGAAGACTCTCTCAAGAGAACACCCACCTCTGTCCTTCCATGTTCACCTAAGATCAATGAGGGGGGTCCGGGAATGGGATGCGGACCGTGGGGAGAGGGGCTGGGGGAAGCTACGCCTAGAACCCTAACTCTAGAGTTCTTTCCCCTGTTCTCCTCCCTGCCCTGGCTCAGACTGGCTCCAGGGAACGAGAGGAGGCCCATCCGACCCACCTCCAGAATGAACAGAAGGTCCCAGCTGATGGAGTGGAGGCTGTGGGAGAGGGTTCAGGGCAGCCCGAGAAACACTGAAGGTGCTCAGGGCGCGAACACCAGGCAGCGGCCGGGAGCTGGAGCAGCGTGCTGTGCCCTCTCCCAAACCGCGGCTGTCCTTCAGAGGGGCATCCTATTGGGTCTGGGCTCACCCAAGACGTGACAGTGTCAGTGCAGGGGAACCTCCCTCCAGGACCGCCTTTAAAACTGAATCTGAGACTTCCTCCCCTGTGAGTCTTTCCAGAGGAGGGGCACCCTCCCCTTTCCACATACAACGTGCAGAACTGCTAAGTCATAAAGTGAGCTCAAAGACGCTCCCTGCAAGGACTACAAAACCCAGACCTACAAAATGATAACCAGGAGTTTGTAACTCATAACTCCAAGCACGTGATCTCGAACGGGGAAGGCTTTTTGAACTACAACCTTTACATCCCAATCCAAAAGTTCTTTCAGCTTTGAAATGTCCACAATCTGAATTTTATAGGGATTACTTTTTATTATAGGTAGAGCAATTAAATCTCCATATTGAAGGATGTAAACCTTTTAAGGCCCTTCTCCAAATATCAAAAGAAAAGGAGGCTTATATTTAACAGGTGTGACAATCTAATACAGGACATTTCCTTGACCAAGAGCTTGACGTTCTCCAGTAACAAATACTTAAATTAATCCGAAACATCTTTTGGATAAAAGGGACTTCAGAAAGAATTAACTCTACCACAAAACTTTATACAGAAAGATCATCTCATGTATGAAATACTTAAAAATGCTAATTCTTGAGGAATGTGTCAAGGGGTGTTTTTATAAAATCTTTTCTTTTAAATTATATTTTATGAACTTTCAGTTTCAGTTCAGTCGCTCAGTCATGTCCAACTCTTTGCGACCCATGAATCACAGCACGCTAACTCCTGGAGTCCACCCAAACCCATGTCCATCGAGACAGTGATGCCATCCAGCCATCTCATCCTCTGTCATCTCCTTCTCCTCCTGCTCCCAATCCTTCCCAGCATCAGGGTCTTTTCCAATGAGTCAACTCTTCGCATGAGGTGGCCAAAGTACTGGAGTTTCAGCTTCAACATCAGTCCTTCCAATGAACACCCAGGACTGATCTCCTTTAGGATGGATGGTTGGATCTCCTTGCAGTCCAAGGGATTCTCAAGAGTCTTCTCCAACACCACAGTTCAAAAGCATCAATTCCTCGGCACTCAGCTTTCCTTATAGTCCAACTCTCACATCCATACATGACCAATGGAAAAACCATAGCCTTGACTAGACGGACCTTTGTTGGCAAAGTAATGTCTCTGCTTTTCAATATGCTGTCTAGGTTGGTCATAACTTTCCTTCCAAGGAGTGTCTTGATTTCATGGCTGCAGTCACCATCTGCAGTGATTTTGGAGCCCAGAAAAATAAAGTCTGGCACTGTTTCCACTTGATAGTATTTCCTATCTGTCCCATAGCATAGATAGTGAACGTGTCTTCGTTACTTGTGTTGACCTCTCAAATTAATTAATTTAACAGGTGGAAATTGCCCTTGACCTTGATTATGGCCCAGACTGAAGGGAATGCTCTGGGAGAGGGTGAAGATTAGATTATATGAGAAAAAAATTTCCTAACTGCAACTGCAAGATACAATCAGTTGGAGGAGATGGTGTCCTAACTTTGCAAAACTCTGAGATTTTTGGTTCTAGGATTTTTCACCGTTAATAGACTCAGCTTTGAAAGTGGTCTCAGTATGAGGTTTTGTTTTTTACAAAATAATTCTCTCCCCTTCTCCTCCCCTCTCCCCATTCCTCTGGAAAATGTGTGAGGGGTAGGAATGCTTGTGATGCCTCTCTCTGTGGGGTATATTTTGAGGAAGGGGGGAAAAGTAGCAAAAGGGAGCCACAGATGACATTGGTTCAAATATTGTGTTTTTTCTGAACTCATGTTTTCTTGTTCTCAACAGTGGTAACCTGGATTGTTGAAGTCATGCTCGGCTATTAAAATACAGTTCTTTATTCATAAAGCAGGCTCCTCTGTTAGTTAGCACACCTATTACTTCCAGTATTGTTCTATTCTATCAGAGTACTCCGTCCTAGTGATGATGTTGAGGGAACTTGCTAGGGTCATGTCGTATTACGAAACAGAGTCATTACTATGGGCTCCTGATCTCAGTGGTCAGGGGGAGAAACGATTCACTTTAAAGCACTCCCCTAAATCATAAAGGTGGCTTCCCTGGTGACTCAGCGGTGAAGATCCACCAGCAATGCAGATGTGGGTTTGACCCCTGGGTCAGGAATACCCCTTGGAGAAGGAAATGGCAATCCATCCCAGTATTCTTGGCTGGGAAACCCCATGACAGAAAAGAGTCCATGGGGTCTCAAGAATTGGACATGACTTAGCAACCAAACAACAAAATCATAAAGCCTCCCTGTGGCGTGTTTTGGATGTGAGTGGCTAAGAGGAAGATTTCTAAATACAGTCAGGTTTCTTGGATCCGGGGATTCTTTGGAGAATAGCTCTAAAGAAAAGAAACCAAAATATGCAATTGAGGGGGAAGGCAGGTTGAATGTTTTTTAAGATCTCGTGAATGGCCGTGAGACTTCTGCATTCCTACTGTTCTGTGTTACTACTACCGACCAAGCAGTTCAAAGGAGACAGTCAGTTTTGCAAATGACGATTCTAGCACATTGCAAAAACTGATACGGTCCTATTACTAAAATGCGCGTTTCAATATGCATTCTGCTTTTTGTACCAGGACCTCGGAGAGAAAAGGACTACATGCTTCTCAGAAACTTAATCTGTTTTCAATATTTCCTTTTTATTGGTATCTTCTGCCCACCTATGGAGAGGTGGGCTTGTGTCCCATATGCAGTGGTGTGCCTGTTTGTTCAAGAAATTTCCTAGGAATGCATTTGTAGCTTGTGAGGCTTGTCTGTTTAAAAGAGACACACTTCCTCGGAGAGGGTGAAATGGTAGCTTTTTGTATCAATGATCTCATTTTGGCATCTGTAGGGTTAAAGAACCTCTCAGAGTCTATAGGTCCTAGACAAGGGGGTTTCTAAACCCCTTTGCTTAGATGCATCCTATTTGCCCCCCAGCAAACAGGAAATAGAGCACTAAAGGGCTTTTTTTTAAAATTGGAAAGTGTGTAGCAAGGGGGTATACTCTTGATGCCCACTTACAACCCTGAGCCTGACCCAGACTTGGGGGTCTCCGTGTGTTTTTTCTTCCCTCTTTCTCTCTCTTTTTTTTCTATTATTTTGGCAGACTTTTTGGAATGTCTGGGAGCTAAGGGCTTTGCTTCATGGAGCAGAATTCTGAAGCAAGAGAAAGAGAAAGTTATAGACTAAACCACAGAAATGTAAACACGTCTGCAGCTAAAATAACTCCACTTTCATTGAAAACACTCCTCCTTCACAATCAGACTTCTGTGTGCTATGGTCAATAAAACGGCATGTTAATAGCGACCAATTAATAGATTATGTTGCCCGGCCTTAAAAGTTGAGGGAGTTTTAATTATTATTTTTCAAATTAAAGGAGTGCTTATTTCGCTCCCTTCCCTTGGGGTTGCGGCGGGGGTGGGGGGCGCGACTTAGCTTTCTTTCTGGCTGTTTGCTGAAATTCTTGGCTGTTAAAAAGTTTGGAGAGGGAGAGACACGAGTAGTTTTCACTCGGTTGGAAGGAAGGAGCCTGCAAGGGTCTGGGATGGGTTCCTAGCGATCACGCTGGACAGCCGTGACGGTGCCCGCGGGACATGGTCAAAGGGAGGCAGCACCCAGGTAAGCACGGTTTTGAAGTCAGAATTCACTTAAAAACTGTAACATCTGCCGGGCCTCAGGGCCTCCGGACCGGAGCAGCCAAACCCCGCGAGCGGCTCCCCCTTTAGGAGGCAGCGTCTGGGGGACACCCTGCTCCCGAGGCTGCCGTGCCGGGTCCGGCCGGCGGCCTCCCGGACGGCTCGGCCCCGGCGCCCCTCCGCCCTGACCGCAGGCTCTCAGGACGCGCACCCCGCAGCGCCTCCAGGCGGGACCGCAGCCGGTGGCCGCCGGCCCCTGTCTCTTAATCCGAGGGCGACGTCTATGTCAGTTCCCGACAGCATCCGAGGCGGCCCAGCGGTCACTCTCGCCTTCTTCCGACACAACCGGTTTGAACTTTTACTATCTGTAATTGTAACGGCTGGGGGGTGGGTGGGAATCACTTCTTAAGTTCCGAGGAGGGACCACTTCCGCAGCATCGCCCCTCCGCTCGGCCCCCGCCCGCCCCAGCCCGGGCTCGGCTTCCCGCTCCTCTCCGCGCCTGGACGCGCGTCCTGGGTTCTCCTCCCGCCGCCGCCGGCCCGGCTCTGGCTCTCGGGTCCCAGGCTCCGCTCCTCCCCCTTCCCCCCCTCCTCCTCGCCGCCCTCCTCCTCTTCCTCCTCCTCGGAGCCGCCCGCCGCGTCCCCAAAGCCCGGCAGGGTCCGGACCTGCCCGCGCCGCCGCGCTCCCCGGCCCGAGGGCGCGCCCCCGGACACGCGCGCCGGCCTACCCGCGCGCGCCCAGCACCCACGCGCCCCCGGACACGCGCGCGCCCAGCATCAGCGCGCGCCCAGCACCCACGCAGCCCGGGCACGCGCGCGCCCAGCATCCACGCGCCCCCGGACACGCGCGCGCCCAGCATCCGCGCGCCCAGCACCCACGCAGCCCGGACACGCGCGCGCCCAGCACCCACGCGCCCCCGGACACGCTCGCGCGCCCAGCATCCACGCCGCCCGGACACGCGCGCGCCCAGCACCCGCGCGCCCCCGGACACGCGCGCGCCCAGCACCCACGCAGCCCGGGCACGCGCGCGCCCAGCATCCACGCGGCCCGGACACGCGCGCGCCCAGCACCCACGCGGCCCGGACACGCGCGCGCGGACCCCCAGGCGCACCTGGACACGCGCGCTCGCGCCCCGCGCGCCCCGGCGCCGCCCCCCGCCCCGTTCCGCCCCCGGCGCGCACTCCCGGATCTGGAGCCGCGCGTCGGGGCGGCAGCCCTGCTCGGCGATTGGCGGGAGCCGGGGCCTCCGGGAGGCCGGCGCCCACACCATGGGCTGAGCCCGTCGGCGCCCAGGGACTCAGTGCCGCCCGGCTCGGCGGCCGCCCCGGTCAGGCACGCGCGCCGGCGCCCGCGGGCGCGGACACGCGCGGACACCCACGCGCGCCGCGCGCCCTCCCCCGACGGCGGCGCTCGCTCCTCGGTAAGTCCCGCGCCCCGCTCGCCCGGCCCGGCTCCGCGGCGGGACGGCGGCGGCTGGGCGACCCGGCTCTTCGGACGGCGCCGGGACGGATGGGGTGTGTGCCCCGGGAGGCCGGCCCGTCCTGCCCGGTCCTGGGGAGGCGCGCGCGCCCCGGACGGATGGAGCGGGTGCAGCCCTCCGCTGCCGGCCGGGGCTGGGGAAGCCGAGCGCGGGGGCTTTTTCAGGGCTCGCAGCGAGCGATCATTTGTTGTCTGGAATGGAAAGAAGGCTTGAGTGGAAGCCCGCACTCGGACCAGGTGTGGGCTCGGCCGTCGCTGCCCGCTCAGTCCTTCCGTGGGTGGACTCGCCCTCCGACGGCGCCCGCACCGCGCTCTGCTGGACCTCGGCGTCCTCTCTTTTCTCCGCATCTGGGTCTTTTCCCCTTCTGACACCTCGGCCTGCAGCTGTTAGGTTTATGTGCTTCCCGTTTACCGCTTAATGGGGACACTTGGCATGTTTAAAAATTATACGTGTATCTATCAGCTAGCCTTGGTTCCTTTCTGAAATACGACGTCTTTGTATCACAGTTATATATTGTCTAGATATTTGACAAAAGATACCGCACAGAATTATTTTTAACGTTTTAAAGGATTTAGATGCTATTGTTAACAGCAGACTATGCTGCCTCATAAAATGGATAAACAGTTTTAATGCAGGTGTGAACGTGATGCAGTTCTTCCCTGGGATGATGGTAATTTCGTTACCCTTCCGTATTCCTAAGTGCCACAGCTTTGCCACCTTGCCTGTTTCTGGAGCTTCTGTAATTCAGAAAACTTTCAGTGTGACTTAAAAAGCAATTTTAGTTTTCCCCTAGTGACATACATGGCGTATAGAGTTTATTTACCATTGAGGTTATTTTTTCCCTATTTTCAGTTCTCTGCAAATAGCTTGGAGCCCTTGACCAGCCTCAGCTACCGCTCACCTTATCACCGGGAGAACTGTCACAGTCCTGGGGTTAACCCTTGCTGTGCTGGCAGCACCTCGCCCTGGCTTTCTCAGTGGGAAGAGTGGGCAATAGGAGTTACGTGAAAACCCTAACCAGATGAATTAATTCATTGTGTGTCAAATTATGAATGAGCTAATCATGCCATTGAAATGGCGATTCTAGGGGAAACAGGATGAGCCTGCAAGCTTGTGGCTACTACTGCAAAGTTTTCCAATTCTGAAGAAAGGCTTTGTGAGTGCTAGACACATCACAGATCCTCTTGTGGTCTGGTAACCCAAGCTTCCATTTGAATTGATAACTTGGATAGTACACTAAACTAGCAAATGGGTATTATGTCTTTTTTGACTTATTTGTTTAAGGATATGTAATTCCAGTTGCACTTAAGATTTTGGTTTCTTTTCTATCACTGTATAGTAACTTTATTTTCCTGTTAAAAATGTGGGGTAGCATTGCGATATTTTGTTTTCCATGTATCTGTTCTCTCATGATGAGTTCTTGGTGGTTTAGTGTGAAGTGCCTCTTTTAGGTAAATGTTTGAAAATTCTTGGTCGCCATTTGATTATGTAATGGGGCTGCATGAACACGTGGTTATAAGTTTTGCCCCTGGCCACTTTTTATGTTTTGTTTTGATATTAAAAATCTTACGCATTTCTAATCTCATAACATTAGCTTTTTTATTTGTGGTAGAGGCTGAGACCCCAGTGGGGTGCCAGATATATAAACAAAAAGTAAAGCCTGTTTGAAAGATATCAACCTTGATTTTGAACTTACATGCTATTCTAAAATTTCATACTTGGTGCATATGTGGAATATATCATATTTTATAAGTAGGTAATAGGAGACTTTCAATTTTTTTTAATATTAATATCAGGTCTAGTTTTCCCTTGTTACCTGTTCTTAAACAACAACAAAAATAAATAAAAGGGGGATTCGTTTCTTCACGAGACAGAGAAGCTAATGTTCCAAAGATCTTTTCCTACGCCCCAGTGAAAAACCGGAACAGGTCAGCGTCAGTCATATGATACGGAGGGTGGGGAAACAGTGTCACGTTGAATAAATGTTGATGCCGCCTGCTGTTTCATAGAGCTCGGTTCAGGAGGTGTCGACAGAGAGACCCCCCCCCCTCTAAGGAGGCTGCTGGGGCCTGGGATGAGAGATGTGGTCCCCGTAAATGAGATCAGAAGGAGGTCACTATGAGCAGAGTCCTGGTGCTGAGAGGCAGGTCTGTGTTTCAGCCGGGAGCTGGTCTCTCTAAATCAAGTCTCTTTCCACCTCCTGGCTTGGTAACCCTTTGCATCTCGGGGTCAAGCTTTTCCAAGTGAGGAGGAGAATTCCATTGTCTTTCCCCAAAGGGTAAGGACACGTAGGCGTTCCCAGGATATAGCATCCTTCAAAACACAGCTTTTCTTTATCATCTGCCTGCACCTTGAATTTGAAACTCTTCAAACCTTTGGAATTGCAAAGGTTCAAGTGTTTTGGGGTATAAGAGGGATTCAAGTGTTTTGGACACGGTTGCAGCAGATTTTGATGCCTGCTGGGAGCAGTGGATGTTCGAGTTTGGTAGCAGTGTCTGCTGAAGTCCCTGGAGTAGCTGGTGACACTTACCCATGAGGTCTCCTAGACGCCCCTGTGTTGACGTCGTGAGGGCATCCTCCTTGGTCCTGTTTGCGCTCTCACTTGGCTCAGGAGCGGTTCACTGGCTGGGCGTTGTGTACGGTCAGTGTACGTCTCCTCACATTTATCGAAAGTCAGTCATTCTGTGGGTAAAAACCAGCAGAAGTCTTCAGTGGTTGGCTATCATCCACCCCAGTTTTTCAAAATAACCAAGGGGAAATGTTGCCCCCTTAACTTTTTACCATTTTTACTTTCAAACATTTTACAATTTAAAAGAGAAAGGATTTGGTGCTTTGGGTTTGCAGCGCTGCAGATCCAGTGAAGGCAGTGATGCGATCGAAAGGCGAGTGGTCTAGAATTACTTTGCTAAATTTAAGTGTAAGTGAGATGTCGACAGCACCAAGTAATTAAAGGGTGCATCTAAAAATGGAGCGCTGGGTCTGAGTTTTAGATTTAAAGTAACTTTTAAGTTCTTCTATTTTGACAGTGGCACGTCATCATCTGGAAGACCCTGGTTGCGTATGAGGGAACCATAATTTAACAATGAAAGGAGGGGGTTCAGTTACCTCCACTTGGTGCATGGTCAGAAGCCTGAGCAAAGGAAGTTGAGTTCTGTGGCTTTTTTGTGTTTCAGAAAGACCGTGAGTGAAGCTGGAAATAGCCTTAAAGTGTGTAAAATAGACCTTTTGAGTTAATTTATCACTTCTGAAAATCATAACCCTGGAGAATTTGATGGGTGATCTGATCTAGCATAAACTGTTAGCATGTTTGAGGGTTTTGAAAAACCTAGCTTTGTGCTGCCTCCTGTTTGAGCATACCATCTAATTTTGAACTGTTTTAGTAGGAATGAGATGTTCACACGTCCGGGTCTCACATGGGATTCCTTTTAGTGCTACTGTTATTTCAATAACTGTTCCCCCAGGAAAACCTACTTTGGGACAGAAAAGCAGCCCTCTAACCGATAGGAAGGAAAACATAAATCACAAAAAAGAAAAGAAAAATAAAACCTAAAGAATGGTTAAAAAAAAAAGGGGAAAAGTAAAACAGCACATTTATGGTGATTTTTCAAAACCAAGAAACCCTTACTTTTGCTTGATGAAAGGCTTGGCAGAGGTTCCCAAACCTTCATTTAAAAGTGAAGAAGGTGTTTGCCCGGCGGTCTGAGCGCAGGGGCACCGGGGGGCTCTGCCTGGTGCTGTGATGAACTCACGCTGTCATATTTCCACCAAGCAGTTCTCCATTCCCGGTGGGGAGATGCGTTCTCTCCATGACGGAGTGGAAATGTCGGTTATGAATTTTTTGGGAGCTTTACAAAAGTAGTCAAGTTGAGAAGTAGAATACGCGTGTGCGAATTTTTCCTGTGCTCCGGGCTGGGAGGTGTGTGTTACCACCACCTTTGAGGCAGGAGCAGTTTGTGAAAAGTCATCAGCAACCTTGTGGAGGTGGAGTAGGGTCGTGGGGTGTGCCTTTCTGTGTGAACTAAGCTGCAAGTCAGGCGGTGTCTCTTCTGAACAACAGGGGAAACCCAGGATCTGTCTGTTAACAACCTGTTGCCTCCGTGCAATCGATGGATTGGAATGGGCGATGGAAAAGCGCTGTTCCCTTCGCTGTGTGCTGCTGATGCTTGGGGTTCTGTGCCTGATGGAGCCAATAGGATTTTCAAGCTTTTGAGAAGAGATTGAAAGAAGCTGTAATGAGGAGCCTGGAGGGATGGAGGGGACCTCGGGGGCACCTTGGGACCCTGGGAGTGAACAAGGACAATTTCAGCCGTTTTTCATGGAACCTACAAAGAACTAAGCTGGATGTAAATATTTGAAGCTTGTGCTAGCAATGTGAAATGTTGGGAAACACAAACCATGCGCACTTACCATCTCAACATAAAACCTGAAATTAAATATTAGAAAGTTGAGATTTATTTTATTGGGAAACAAGGTAAAAAGCATTTCAAGAGGATACCAGTAGGTGACTTAGGGACATTTTAAGAAGACCTCCTTTGAAGAATAATCGAGTCTCATTAAAATCACATGCAACCTCACAAAGCTGATGTGAGCCCTTTCAGGATTTACAAATTTGAGCCTATAATTGCCCCAAATTCAAACGTGTCTTGTGCAAGGCTGGCTCTTTTTGGAGCACAAGTACAGAATAAGCAAAAATGGAGGAAAAAAAATTTTGCTTCTTCAGGATCCAAAAGTATTTCCTAGTCTGTTTGATCCTGGTAGGAAAATGTACTTCACTCCAGGGTTTTAAAATAGAGATAATGACAATGAAGATCAGACCCAGGGAATGTGGTGAGTCTTTTCTGGAGAAAGGGGTGTTAGGTCTGCATATTACCTGTGTTTAAGTTCTGAAACTCCACCCCAAACCCTGCCATTCAAACAGAGAAAAGGGATTGTTGCTTGTTGCTTTCTGGGCCAAACAGAGAGGGTTTTAACAGCTGGAATGGGATCAGGTCTGAAAGCAGTTTATAATCCTATTTCATGATAGACTTTGAGGGATTGTTGCAGCTTTGTAAGACTTGTAAATATAGGTGAGTAAACAGAATACCCTTAAGGACAGTTTCTCCCATGTAATCTATGCCCAAATTGGAAACTGGAGCTAAGTCCAGAAAATCACCTTATAAGCATGTAGAAGCCACAGTAAACTCCAGGAGGCAGAAAGGGGTTAGATCTGTGTAAATGCTAAGATCACATTGGTAATTATGTTTTGCATCCTTGTAAGGTTTTCTCTGCAAACATGAAGTATTAAACTGTGTCCAATTTTCTTTATTACATTTAAACAACTTGGAAACACATCTTCCCTTCAGAATTTATTGATTACCTATTAAATGAGAGCACAGTCCTACAAGAGATGGGAATGTGGGTCGCATAGAGACTGCTAAGATGCTGGACATACCTAGAGATTAGAAAAACAACTGGGAGTGTGCTGGAAAAGCCACAGCATTCCAGAGCTCGCCTGTCTGCCTGTCTGACGGGCTGCGAGTGCCCTGCCTGGGGTATTCTTTGCTCAACTAGTGGTACGGACAACATGTAAACAAAACTGTAGCCCCTTGCGCTCCAAATAGCTAGTGGCGTTCACCCTGAATGCAGCCTCCTTGGGATGAACGGCTACAGGTGGGAACTTGTGCAGGAGAGCCGGGGAGTGCAGGGAAGGCAGAGGCATGCTTGGGGTCAGATTTGACCTGGGCGGGGAAGGTCCAGGGTGCGGGCAGAGGAGGGGCTTTCTGAGTCTCCTCGAAGCTAGTGCCAGGGAGAGAGGAGGAGGGCAGGCTGACCTTTTCCTGCAAAGCCCTATGGGGAAGCCGCAGGTCAGGCCTTCAGGAGCTGAAATCTAGAAAGGGAGTGAGTGCACAAGCTATGGAATCCAGAAGGGCAATGAAAGCTTAGGCCATGGTATCTAGAAAGAGGCGGATGCACAGCCATAGACTCTGGAAAGGGGGTGAGTGCAGAGGCTGAGGAGTCTAGAGGGGGTGAGTGCAGAGGCCGTGGGGTCTAGAGGGGTGAGTGCACAGACCGTGGGGTCTAGAGGG